>BLSH010146565.1:2579873-2595474 GCA_018402905.1 Glandirana rugosa
GATTTACAAATAAGTCGTGTTCCATGTCTGTTCAGAACACCCTAGGTACGGACGAAGTAAAATTATTTCCAATCGAACAGGTGCAACCTACACCTGTTTGTCGAGGCGAACAGACACTATTGCGGGGGACGACACGATTTGTGTGCAAGGCTGTTATGTGACTGACGTCCCGTCCGGTCGTGGAGGTTCCGTATTTACCGTTCGAGTCCGGTACACCGGTTAAACCTCTGGGTCTTCAACATGCACACCCGTACACGTGTGTATGAGAACGTGGTACAACGACTTTACGACGGAGGACGATTCTGCAACAGATAGCCGACCACCACGACAAACAACACCGCCCGACGACTGTTTCAAAGCTTTGTCAGCAGCCCGCCACAACAAACAGCACCACCAGCCGATAGACAACGTCTTAGCAGGAGGCAGCATTTCAGCAACATGGTGCAAGAGTATGTGTGCACATGCCCACACGTACAACTTCTGGGTCTCCAAATTGGCCACATGGCCTGAGCTTGCCATTTATGCCTTGGAGGTGCTGGCCTGCCCTGCAGTCAGTGTATTGTCGGAACGTGTGTTTAGCACAGCAGGGGGCGTTATCACAGACAAGCGGAGCTGTTTGTCCACATCCAACGTGGACAAGCTAACCTTTATTAAAATGAAGCAGGCATGGATCCCACAAGACTTGTCTGTACCTTGTGCTGAATAAACATTTAGACCAGACTCACACAGCCATTCATATACTTGTTTTTTTGAATAGGCCTCAATATTTTGGGGGCTACCCCAATTATAAACAAACAAAAAAAAAAATACCATGTTGGCTACCTCCTTCTCCTCCTCGACCACCACCACTTCCACCTACACTGCCATGGTCACGGCCTAGTCAATCTCTAGGCTCCTACTCCACATCCACCCCCCTTCCCATTTTTTAATTTGATTTTAATTTATTTTCCCTATCCTCATTTTTTTGTAGGGCACTTGCCCTACTCTTACCCTCATTTTACTTCCTTTTGCAGCCCTCTAGCACTTGCCAGGACATTGTTACAGCCATTTTTGTGCCTAAAAGTTCGGGTCCCCATTGATTTCAATGGGGTTCGGGGTCCGTGCGAACGTTTGGGTTCTGTCCGGACCCGAACCCGGACTTTGTCCCGAATTTCGGCCGAACCAGCAGAACCCGAACTTCCAGAGGTTCGCTCAACTCAACTGATTAATATTGTGACCACTTTGCCTCATTATCAAATCATTGTGGGATGTTATGTGTTTATGCTTATAATAATGTATAATGTACTTTGTGTTTTCAGGGTTGTGGGCTGGGTTCCGAAGTGGATTAGCATTATGTGTATGTTGGTTGTTCCTTAACGATGTTAATTATATTTCTGTTTACAGTTTGTATCGTTAGGGTAATGTGAGCAAACTCTTATCTGATCTTGCATGGTATATATTTTATGTGAATTTACAATAAAGTAAGTTCCAGTATGCACCTTAACTAGTGTCATCTAGTATCTTGGGTGCAATATTCAGCTAGAATACCTGGTTCCTGGGTCCAGACTGCAGGATGCTATAGCTTGACAGAGGTACCCAAGATGGATGTTGGACGGTTCCATCACAAGCATATTTAGACACGCGGTCCAGGGTGGCAACAACCAGTTTGAATAAGTTATATGATGTGCAGATTTTAGAACTGAGATTTAACTCCTATTCAGTCTTACAGTCCAACAGAATTCCACAAATGTGAGATCTAAGGTTTCATATATGACAAAATAGTCCAAACCACAGTAGAAATAATAAAGGAGTTGGCAGACCACCCAACCAGGGAGCTGCCAAACAGTGCCATTTGATGAGTAGGTCCTTGAACAGAACAGCCATCCTTTCTATGATATGATATCATATGATATGATATGATCGTACAGTCAGTTGAAACTCTGAGCACAGTCATTCAAGAGTACATATAATGTCCAAAGGGATAAACTCATAACACTTATGTTCAATGGTTGCATATGTGATCATATAGAAGACCATTTTTCTGCTGCAGCTCTGGTATAAATAGCACAAAAAGTATCAAAATATATTTCAGTGCCATGACAGATGGCATATAGAGTACATATACAGTAGTGATAGCATATTAATGCATAGATCATACGTGAGTCTCTCAATGTATCTCGTTCCAGATAAGTGTACATGTTCCAGATACATGCATGAATCAGAGTTATCCAGCACATACATATTGATAAGGCAAGGTATGATCTCACTCATGCAGTCAGTGAAGTGTAAGCAGTGGTAAGTAGTCAAAATAGTAGTAGTCAAAGACATATCCAAAGAGTCTATGCTGTTTGCACCTAGAATATCCAAAGAAGTATGGCGGGGCAAAAGGATGGGATTGGTGAAATTGGCAACACACGTGTCCTAAACAAATTTTCTCCATAGCTTACCATAGTGTGTGTTATGTATCTTGTGGCAGTGCCTGACATGTAGAGGGAGACCTCTCAAACAGCCCTGGTTCAAGGGCCACTGGTGTTGAGACAGTGGCCACGAAACCGCAGTGAGGTAAGAGTGCCTGCAAGATCTTCCGTTGGTTGCAGAAGTGTGTGACAGGTGCACCACCTGAGCTGGGCTGAATGGCTTAAGCAGCAGATGGCAACAGGAACAGCAGATGCAGACACACAGCGAATGTAGGACCTGTGTCACCAGGCACTATGCAGAGCAGGGCATACAGAGAACTGGATTCAGGGTCAGACAAGCCAGGTTACCAATGGAGGATCAGGTATAAGCATAAACAACAGGCAGGGAATGGTCAAGATGCAGGCAGAGGTTTGCAACAGGATATTAGGCAGATGAAAGATATAACAAAGTCAAGCCGAGGTCAGGATAGGTGGAGAGCAAGTGTGGTCAAGATAAACTGAGTCAAACACAGGAATCAAGCACAGATCACAGGAACAGGTATATGGGTAAAGCTGCAGATCAGATAGCAATGCACTAGTGGAGCTGCTACCCTTATATAGGCCATTTGGCACCAGCATTAATGGCTAACAGGCGCGCAAATTATGCGGTCGCCTGTGTGTGCTAATATTTAAGTGCATGCGCATAGACATCGTCAGCCTATGCCTGGCAAGACGGGCACCTGCAGGAGCATGTCTGTGCATGCATATCTGCCTCTGCCTAGGAGCTTCGGCTGGACTATGAACAGCACGTCCCTGACAGGGTGGCTCTTTATACATTTCTGTGTCCTTTTATTAAAAAAAAAAAATAGCAATGCATTTCAGCTTGGAATGCACACATCAACTAACTTTCGTAAATTATTTTTAATGTAAAAACATTATTAAACAATCAAAAGCTTAACAATACTCGGGTAATGTATTACCATGCAGGCCATGGATGGAAGAATGGCAAAAAACTAAAATAATATAATGCTATATTATTAATTTTGCTAATGGCAAATTTACCAAAATTGGTAACTCAATTTCTCAATTTTGGTAAAATTTGCATGAAAAAGACCTACTTTACTAAAGGGACTCATTTTTTTTCGTTTTTTTTTTGGGGGGGGGGTGCATGTAGGGTAGTTTAAGTTTGTTGCATTTAGTGTTCTTTGTATGTGTTATTCCTTTTTGTGGGCAGTTATTCATAATTTGTGTCCTCTGAAGATTTGGTGTCAAGGATGTTCTTGACAAAGGTGAAGTTGTCCTTTAAAAACCTACATAACATTGATTTTCCACTTCCCCATTGACTATAAGACCTCCTTTACACAGGCATAATTAAGCATACACCCATGTGAGGGCCATATTTTTCCCTCACAGAATGCACAGGTGTTCCGTGCATCCCCATGCAGGCAGTCCCATTCATGTCCACTGGGATTCAGCAGTGGAATGAACACTGCCACTGTTCCCAATTTGACATCCGTAGGGTTCATGTTCAGTAACTCACATCCACGTGCACCCACATGCATGTCATATTAGGTGCTGCTGCATCCTAATTGACATGAATGGGACTGTCTGTGTGCAGATGCAAGGAAAACCTGTGCATTTCGTACCAGCAAGCATGCTCCTCTCACTGGTGGTATGCTTAGTGTGATTCTAAAGGTTTCTTTTTTTTTTAAATATAGCAAACACATTATACTTACCTACTCTGTGCAATCATTCTTTATGTGTCCCCTGTCAGCGGCCTTGGCTCTCCTCCTGCCAAGTGCCCCCAATAGCAAGCCTCTTGCTCCCGAGCCACATTCCTGTGAATGGATACCCAGATAGCAAGCAATTGTATTAAAAAAGGCTGTTGTGGTACTTCTTTAAAAATCCATCCTCTCTACACCCGCCTCTGGTAACAGGAGTGGTCGTCCCTTTGTGGCAACTGCTTCTCCTTTTTCGCTGGCTCCTATCCAGTTCTCCCTCAGGCAGAACCTCCTCAACTTAATCAAGCCTCTGATTTGAGGCCTAACTCAATGCTGCTGCTTGGATTCCTGGGTAGGCCTCAGAAAGGCCTAGCAGCCAGGTGCTCCCGGGAAAGGCCTCAGGCTTCTGGCCTAACAACCCGGAGCCATTCAACACACGTCCACCAAGACAGCCGTTCGGGTGGCCAAGAACCCTGATCACCTGACTCCTCCCAAATAAATAGACTATCCCAGCATGCTCAGTGGCCAAAAGAAACTCCTGCTGATTGGCTGAGACACCATATTTATTCATAAGCTGCATTCATTGTGCTCCATCATTCTAATGTCAAAAGCAGCAGTGCCAAGCAGTGACAGAAGAGAGGGACTACACACCAGACTCAGGCTTAGGGCAACATCAGTGGGTCCACTACCAATTAGCCAGATTAGTTACCACCTAGCACAAGTAAATTTGTTAGCAGTCCTGTTTAGGACCAGGGTGCTACAGATATAATTGGAAAAATGAAGAATTGTTTGAAACAATGTGTGTGAAAACCATTATAAATAGAACCCGTTGGTGTCAATTTGGCATTTATTCAGGATGCCAGTCTTTTGCAACATAACACCTCAATAACATATAGCTAGCACAAGTTTTGCAAAATAGCAAATACCTGTACTTAATAATTAGGGAAACCTAAAATGTGATTGTGGAATTCCCTTTAAATTCCTACTTACAGATTGAGCATTTCTGTACTATAAAACTTTTATCTATTATTTACTTTTAATTATTATAGGAAGTGTCCTTACTCCTTCAATATAATCATTTTAAGATTTGTCTGAAATTGCCAACTGGCTGTTTGCCTGAGTACAAACACAAATAGATAAATCTGTACATTAAACGGCAAGTCATACCCACTTACTTTTCATAAAGTAGACTTACAAATTAATTCTTAGAGCTCCTCTTTCCTACCTATTTTTTATGTGATGAGAGGGGTTGATTTATTAAAGACAAATAGCCTGTTCACTGTTGAAGGGACGTTGCACTATTGCATGGGAATTGTCCCAAGAGCTTAGTGAACATGCTGAAATCTCACATTGCAAAGAATGGATGATGGAAATCAGCAGATCTTCAACTGATTCACTGATGCCCCGTACACACGGGACGACGATCGTACGTACGATCGTCGCAAATCGTATGTTGCATAATGTAAATAGCATACTGACGTGCACCCGACGGTCGTACATACAACTTGCGGCCGGCCTAACGTGATGACGCGAACGAGCGTATAAAGAGGAAGTGCTGGTATCGTAGCGTCACCCTTTGGGCTCCTTCATCTAATTTCATGTTAGTTGAAGTGGACTTGGTGCATGCGTGTTTAGCACAATACAACTTGTTGTACCCAACTGCTCTACACACGATACAACGGTCGTATGAGAGCTTGTTGGTACGACCAAGTTTTGTAGTCTGCTCATACAACTCCCATGTACGACCGTCGTATGTTCGACTGTTGAAAGCGCGCACACAAACGATCGATTTTGCATACAACGGTCGTGAGTACGACGTGTTGAATGCGATCGTCGTCCCGTGTGTACGAGGCTTGACTGTGGGGGAAAGTTTTCTTGCAAATTGGATCTTCCCCAGCAAAGTGAACAGTCTATTTGCCTTTAGCAAATCAACCCTGTAACAGGCTCCCAGTTCACCATTTGTGTATTTTTTTTACTTTCTGCTATAATACATATGCAAAAATAAATCTAAAAAAACAAATTATTTTTCAGTTTAGGCCAATATGTATTCTGCTACATATTTTTGGTAAATAAAATCGCAATTGGCGTTTATTGATTGGTTTGCAAAGTTATCATGTCTACAAACTATGGCATAGCTTTGGGGACTTTTAGGCTCCATGCACACTGCATCTGATAAACAACCGTTTTTGGGCATTTTTTTAACAGCCCAAAAACGCCACTTTATGTTATCCTATGTGTCCATGCACACATGGACGTTAATTGTCTTTTATCAGCAGTGGCGTTTTTGGGCTGTTATCTGAACGTCCTGAATTGGCGTTCAAGAGTTGTTCTTTTGACCAGAAAAAACGCTGGACGCCGATAAACGCTGCTAAGCGCTCATAAACGCCGGTAAACGGCTGTTTATCTGCGTCTGGCGTGTTTTGCAGTCAATGGAAACTAATGAAGAAAAAAAAAACGCCCAAAAACGCAGATGCCGATAAACGCCGGTAAACGCTGCTTACAAAATGCTGCAAAAGAGCGTTTTGTAAGCAGCGTCTCCTGCCTGATGCCGAGAGAGCCCAGATAGCATCCAGTGTGCATGGAGCCTTATTCTTTTTTATTGTTTTTACTAGTAATGGCGTTGATCTGCGATTTTTAATGGGACTGAGACATTGCGGCGGACAAATCTGACCCCAAATTACACTTTTTGGGGACCAGTGACATTATTACATTGATCAGTGCTATAAAAATGCACTGATCAATGTATAAATGACACTGGCAGGGAAGGGGTTAACACTAGGGGTTAACTGGGTTCCCTGGGTGTGTCCTAACTGTAGGGGGCATGGGCTGCATGGAACGCCACAGAGATCGCTGTTCCCGATCACTGGGAACAGCAGATCTCAGGTATGTCCCCTGTCAGAAAGGGGATCCGCTTTGTTTACATAGGCAGATCCCCGTTCTGCCTCTGTATACCGTGATCACGGACGCACCAGCGAACTTCCGCGGCATGCAGCGGGCGTGTGCACCTGCTATCTCACATGCATGGACCAATGTACACATATGGGTATTCATGCAGCCGAGCCACCTTGCCACGGTATAACTGCGGTGGGTGGTCAGCAAGTGGTTAAAGTTCTGTCCTTCTTTACTTTTTGCATTCGTTCTTACCTTATCAGTTTACAATAAATCACTAAGTTCAATATTCACATTTATTAAGTAACTTTTATACACAATTTGCACATAGATGGAGGCACTCTCTTTGCTTGCCTGTTATTGATGACTATAAATTGCCACTTACCAGATTGGAGGGTTGTGGGTTTAGCGGGTGGACCTTGTCGGAGGGTCAGTCAGAGCATTTCCAGCATCGGACAGGAGTGTCTCCTATCTTCACCTTCCCTGAACACCTTAGTTTTTGTTTTTTATACCTTTTAATTGTACTCTTTTGTTTTGCCTTTTGGTCAGTGTTTTTTGTTCATTGATTGTTTTTTTTAGCACTTCAGTGTTCTGGTCATTTAGTTGTCATGCAGTGGATAGGGGTCTCTGTGTCTTTGAATGTGGTGCTGACTTAAACATTTTGGAGAATTATGGGTTGGGCCCATTTAATTGGGGTGTTAATTGGGTTGAATCTAGGAGGATGTAGGTGGTTAATTGTCCTTGAAGTAGGTGTAGTAGCGGCTGGGGGCCTTTTTCACTGGGTGGCAGATACAGATGGTTTTTTGTTATTATATAGGTGCCTTCAAAGATCTTAGACCTGGTAGAACCAATTACTGATATTTTATTTCTCTGTTATGTATTAACCCCTTAGAACCCTTTAAAGGGTTTGTAAACTCTCTCTCATTCTATGCATTAAGATGAAAAACCTTCTGTGCTGCAGCAGCCCCCCAGAGTCCCCCTTTTACTTATCTGAGCCCAATCATTTCAGCATCGAGGGCAAGCCCAGCAGCTCTAGCTGCTGCTTTGGCTTCTCATTGGAGTCAGGGGGTGGGACCGAATCCTGCTGTCTGTGTCAATGGATTCAGCAGCAGGACTCGGGAGTGCACCTTCCCGGGTGCCCCCATGGAAATCGGCTCTCCATGGGAGCACCTGATGAAGAGGCAGAGCCAGGAACACTGCTGGGGGTCCCCAGTAAAGGAGGGTCGGGGCCACTCTATGCAAAACCCTTGCACAAAGCAGGTAAGTATAACATGTTTGCTATTTTAAAAAAAACAAAAAACTTTACAGTCACCTTAAGGGCTTTAGAATGCCAGGAGGCGGGACTTATGGTCATGTGACCGCCATGATTGGCTGTCAGTGTGGTCACATGATCGGAAAGCTCATGATCGCAAGCAGTGACAGGAGCTTTCAGTTGGCCACCGGTAACTTTCCTGGGAGCGAGCAGGGCACACTCTCTTGGCACTGCTCTATAGGCGCCATTGCACACAAATATGTGGCCTCTCAGTGCCAAGGCCCAGCTGCCGAGAGGCTGCATATTTGCCTGCGCTTGGCGCAAAGAGGTTAATTGTATTGTTCTCAATATTGTATTTCATTTTGTTTATTGTATTAAAATAAATGGCTGCTGCTGTGGCCATTTGACTCCAAAATGGATATTGGTCATCTGGTCACTTGGGAAGGTGAGAGTTGTTGTAGTTGGGGTTATCAGGTTGGAGGTAATTGTGAACCTTGGTATTCTGCAAGTCTATCAATCAAAAAATAGCATTACTGTTCCTTTGTATTTTATAGACTTCTTGTTATACTAAATATTCTCACCTGAAGATTTAACCTCTATTCCTGTTTTGGTGGCAGCTCAAAATTTTGGATTTAGGCTAGGTTCACGTTGGAGCGATTAAGCATGCGATTTGACCGTGCGTATCAGTGCGACGCCACACCGATTCCAAAAAGTAGTTTCTTTACTACTTTTGTTGACTTTGGGGTACGACTTCCATAGACATCTGTGCAGTAACCCGCAAAGATGTCTCTTAAATCGCCTCCGAAGTTGGGACTGACATGTGGGAATGAAATGGTGCGAGTTCAGCTGAACTCGCACCATTTCATTCCTGCTGTCAGTGTGAACCTGGGCTTACCCTCACTTTCATTCCAGTAGGATAATTGAAAAGAAGGAGTCTCCCTATGAAAATAAAAAGTTTTGCCTACTTTAACCATTGCCGTCCAGCCGCCGTCGTTTTACTGCGTCAGGTCGGCTCGTTCCCGCAAATCAATGTCATGATACATCGCTCGCGGGACCGTGTCACGTGCGCCACTGGAGGCACGCTCACTAGCTAGTGGGGGTGCCAATCAGCGGGTGGGACAGACTTGATGTCCGCCGGCCACCCGCGATTGCTCCCGAGACAGGCAGAACGGGGATCTGCGAGTGTAAACAAAGCAGATCCCCGCTCTGACAGGGGAGTTGAAAAAGATTGTCTGTTCGTCAGTTATAGGAACAGCGATCTTTCTTCTCCTCCAGTCAGCACAGCCCCCATACAGTTAGAAACATCACAGAGGGAACACAGTTAACCCTTTGATCACCCCCTAGTGTTAACCCTGTTCCCTGCCAGTGACATTTATACAGTAATCAGTGGCTATATTTAGCACTGATCGCTGTATAAGCGTCACTGGTCCCAAAAAAATGTCAAAAGTGTCCAATCTGTCCGCCGCAATGTCGCAGTCCCAATGAAAATCGCCGCCATTACTAGTAAAAAAAAAATAAAAGTAATAAAAATGCCATAAATCTATTCCCATAATTTGTAGACGCTATAACTTTTGCGCAAGCCAATCAATGTACGCTTATTGTGATTTTTTTTCACCGAAAATATGTAGAAGAATACATATTGGACTAAACTGAGGAAGAAATTTGTTTTTTTTTTTTACATTTTTTTTGGATATATATTATAGTAAAAAGTAAAATATATATATATTTTTTCAAAATTGCCGCTCTTATTTTTATAGCGCAAAAAATAAAAACCGCAGAGGTGATCGAATACGACCAAAAGAAAGCTGTTTTTGTGGGAAAAAAAGGACGTCAATTTTGTTTGGGTACAGCGTTGCACGACCGCGCAATTGACAGTTAAAGCAACGCAGTGCCCTATCACAGAAAATGCTCTGGTAAGGAAGGGAATAAATCCTTCTGGGGCTGAAGTGGTTAAAGTAGAACTATAGGCAAAACGTTGTTTTTTATTTCATATAGAGTAAGGGAGAATTATTACTCCTGTCAGATTATTTGTGTCCCGTTGGTGAGATTTCCCTTTACTTCCTGTCCCATAGCCAAAGCAGGAAGTCAGAGGAAATCTGGAAAATGTTCCCTCTATTCCTATTCTGTTGACAACCCAAAATGTGGGATTTTTTTTTTTGCTTTTACTCTACTGTTATAACAATAAACAGGAAAAATAGAGTTGGTGAGTCTTCCTGACTGGGGCACAGACAGCAATAAAACCTGACAGGGGTTCTAATCCCTCTCCACTCCATCCGAAACAGGGAAAAACATTTGCCTTTAGTTATACTTTAGCTGTGTGTCTTCATATTTAATTCGGTTTGTAACATTTCTATCATTATGATTTGTGATCATTTGTCATATTTGTTTAAAAGGGATTGTAAAGCCTCGCGTTTTTTCACCTTAATGCATTCTATAGATTACTGTGAACAACCTTCTCTTTTGCAGCAGCCCCCCCAGACCCCCCATTTACTTACCTGAGCCCGATAGTTCCCGCGCCGGGGACAAGCCTAGCAGCTCAAGCCGTGGGCTCCGGTCCTCATGGGATAGATTGATAGCAGGGGAGCAATTGGCTCCCGCTGTTGTCAATCAAATCCAGTGAAGCGGGAGAAGGGGGCGGGGCCGAGTCCTGCTGTCTGTGTCAATGGAGGCAGCAGGAGGACTCGGGAGCGCGCCCGCATGGGTGCCTTCATGGAATGTGGCTCTCTGTGGGGGCACCTGATGAAGAGGAGGAGCAAAGCGCACCGCCGGGGGACCCCAGAAAAGGAGGTTCAGGGCCGCTCTGTGCAAAACCCTTGCACAGAGCAGGTAAGTATGACATATTTGTTATTTAAAAAAAAAAGAAGAGAAAAATTGATCCTTTAATATACCGGCTTCTCAATGTGTCATACGTTGGGCCTGCTCTATACTACTGTCTGAAAAAAACAATATTTTGCGCATAATTATCAGCCAGATTCAACATTTTATTTTAGAGGAAAGTACTGTAAATATGAAGACAAAATGAAATGTGTTGCTATTGACGAGAATAAGAATTCCATTAAAACAAATGCTCAAAAGTATGTTTGTATTGCCCACAGGAGCCAATTAGAATTAAAACAGCATCTGACAGATGGAATCAAAATCTTGATTCTCAATGGAATCTCATAGACATTTATAATTTAAGACATTTAAAAAATTAAAGTGGTTGTAAAGCCTAAACATTTTTTAACATAATGCATTCCTTGGATTAAGGTAAAAAATGTTTAGATGCTCCCATCACCCCCTCCCCCTCCCCTTTTACTGGGGAGTACCCCTGAGACCCCCCTCCCCTTTACCCCGACACCCCCCTCCCCTTTACCCCTGAGACCCCCCTCCCCTTTACCCCTGACACCCCCCTCCCCTTTACCCCTGAGACCTCATTTGTTCCAGCGCTGTCCACGTCTGCAGCTCTTCTCTCCCCTCACTTCCAAGTCTCACTGGCTTTGCTGGGGCTCCGGGAGCCATTTGCTCCCAATGCTGTCAATCAAAGCCAGTGATTAGGAGCGGGGAGGGCCAAGTCCCGCTGTCTGTGTCAATGGACACAGCGGAGGGACTCGGGTGCGAGCACGTACAACTGCCCCCATGGGGGCACTGGACAGAGTGGAGGAGCCAGGAGCGATGGCAGGGGAGCTGAAAAGAGGAGGTCCAGGGCCGCTATGTGCAATTCCATTCCACAGAGCAGGTAAGTATACACGCTTTTTATTTGAAAAAAAAAATTCCCTTGACAATTAAGGTTGGGGTCTCAAAAGTCCCATCATGCCTCTGCCTGTGGGAGTCATGCTTGCAATGCCTCATGGAGCTTATAGTTTTGCAACAGCTGAAGGGCCACCAGTTTGAAACCCCTGTTTTAAGGATTGGTATTCCTTGAGTGCTTTTATGTTGATCAAGTGATAACCGAATCAGATATTCATTATATGTCATACACATGTTAAAGTGGTTGTAAACCTTTACATATAACCAGTGAAGTGACTGGTCTCAGGTGATACATAGAGATGAAACAAATCCTCCAACATAAGTTGTACCTGTTTATCTGAAGCCCCCTCTCCTCTACAGCCTAATAAGCACACATTTTACACTCACCACACATTTATGCATCTCTGAGCTCCAGAAGGCAGGGAGCGAGGCTCTTATGTCACACACTACACAGCACAGCAGAGAGCTGAGTGTAATCTGAGACCTGAGTGGAGGGTAAGTACACTCCCTCTCCATATAGTCCCATAGGGAAACATGCATAGCTGAGGCTGTCTATTACCTGCTGTTTGCTGGAAGGGGGTGGGGAGCTGTCTCCTGGGATTCTATAGTGTCAGAATAATCTGTCAAAAGTGATTCATGCTTTGGATAAAGGCTAGTACACATTCTAGTGGGATATGCTCTCTTCACTTTACATTTCAAAGGTTTACAACCACTTCAACCACTTGTCCCCAAATCACGAACCTGTACGTCATTTGACTTCAAGTGGTTGTACTGGGGTGATGCCTGCAGCTGTAGGCATCACTCCAGTATCGTTGTTTAGAGCCAACGGTCTGCTCTCTTGTAATAACAACTAAAATGGCTAACCAGCCGCTCAGTTGTTATTACAAGCAGCGAGAAGGGTAGCCCCCCCCCCCCACCACCACCTTTCACAACATGCTTGGGCTCTCCTCTCCCACTGGGAGACCCAAGCTACTAGCCGGAATATCTGCCAGCTAGTCTGAGACCCAAAGAAAGCCGGGATTGGCTTTGATCGAGTCTCTGCTATGGTAACCCGGGAGTGAATGGCATGACATCACTTCCAGTTTATCGGCATCGTAATGGTGCGAATTTTTGAAAAACGAAAGTATTCAAAAACGCCTATCTTGGTGTTTTGAATGCTTTTAAGTGCAGAGGAGGGATTTGGGGCCTTATAAACCCCAGATTCCTCTATAAAGAGTATCTGTCAGGTCCTATTGTTTACATTCCTTGTGACAGCAATAACAGTGATAAAAAAAATGTAAAGCAACAGTGTAAAAATAAAATAAATTGATAATTAAAAAAAAAAAATAGTGCCCCTGTCCCCCTGCACTAGCGCACAAAGGTGAATGCGTGCATTGGTCGCGCACATGTGAGGTATCGCTGCAAACATCAGATTGTAGGCAGTTGCCTATGGATAGTAAAATTTACGTTGTTTGTCGCTGTTGTGTGGGCGTGCCCAATTTTGAAGCGTGACATGTTTGATATCTATTTACTCTGCGTGACATCATCTTTTTTATTATTATTATTATACAGGATTTATATAGTGCCAAGTGAGGGTAGACAGTACAAATACAATACCTTTAAATACAGTAGGAATCAGAGGGCCCTGCTCATTAGAGCTTACAATCTACGTGGGAAGGTCAAGTGATACAAGAGGTGATAACTGTGGTGGATGTGCTGATGATGGAGAAGATCAATGTACAGTTGTTAGGTGGGAGCCAGATACGCTTCTCTGAAGAGATGAGTTTTCAGGGATCGTCTGAAGGTGGACAAAGTAGGAGAAAGTTAGACAGATTGGGGTAGAGCATTCCAGAGGATGGGAGAGGCTCTGGTGAAGTCCTGGAGGCGAGCATGGGATGGGATGAGGTGACAAGGGAGCTAGAGAGCAGGAGGTCTTGGGAGGAGCGAAGAGAACACCTTGGTTGGTATTTTGAGACCAGGTTGTGGATGGCTTTATAGGTTGTTGTTAGCATTTTGAATTTAATTCGTTGGTTGAGTGGCAGCCAATGGAGGGAGTGACATTGGGGTGTAGCAGATGCAGAGTGCCTTTTGAAGTGGATGAGCCTGGCGGCAGCGTTCATGATGGACTACAGTGGTGATAGACCATTTAGGGTAAGCCAGTGAGGAGGGAGTTGCAGTAGTCGAGACGAGAGGTGACCAGGGAGTGGATTAGAAGCTTTGTGGTGTCATTGGCTAGGAAGGGGTGTATCTTGGAGATGTTTCGGAGGTTGAGGCAGCAAATTTTGGATAGCGATTGGATGTAAGGCTGAAAGGTTAGTTTGGAGTCTAGGATTACAGCTAGGACCTTGGCGTGGGGGGACAGGTTGATAGTTGAGCCGTTGATTTTCACAGAGAAATCTGGGGAAGCGGCATGAGGAGGAGGAAATTTCATGAGCTCGGTTTTGGATAGGTTGAGTTTGAGGAAGTGCTGTGACATCCAGGCTGATATGTCTGTTGGTAAGTTGGTGATGCATGAGGAGACCAATGGAGAGCGCTGGGGGGGGGGGGGGTGGAGAGATCAGCGTAGAGATGATACTGAAAGCTGTGGGAGGCAATCAACTGACCCAGGGAGGTGGTGTAGATTGAGAAAAAGAAGAGGTCCAAGAACAGAACCTTGGGGGACACTGCATCTTTTACATTTTATTTTTAAATAAATGGGTTATGTATGGTGTTTTTTTGCATTAAAATGTAAAAAAATGTATTTTTTTACCAAAAAATTGCATTAGAAAAACCTCTGCGCAAATACCATGACATAAAATAATTGCAATGCAAATTCTGGATGGACCCTCTGCATACTGCTACACCCTTCCCAGCAAACTATGCAATGGAAAATAGGGATATTTAGTTCACATATATTGCAATACATGTTTAAGCTGACCAACTGCATCAAAGTAATCCATCTTCTGGCCAGTCCTACACTGCCTTGCCACTGCAAATGCTAAGGTGGACACCATGCCAACATGGGGCATAAATACCCAAGGTGGGGGAGAGCAACTAGGTTCTAATCTGGTCACTGACCTGCGTTACAACAGAGAAAAGATCTCTGTGTGACCAAATATTAACACTACAAATGCTGGATGAACCCTATGGAAGGGTGTAGCAGTGTGCAGAAGGTCCATCCAGAATTTGTAGTGTTAATATGTGGTCACAACTGGAGTTGAGCAAACCTGAACTGTAAAGTTCGGGTCCGTACCGAACTTTTGGGTGTCCGGGACCCGGACCCGAACCCGAACCCGGACTTTTCAAAAAAAGTACGGGTTGGGGTCCGGGGTTCTGGTGATTTAATAAAAGTTTTGAAAATTGCTGTAACAAAGTCCTGGAAAGCCCTAGAGGTCTGCAAAAGGAAGGAAAATGGGGGCTAAGGGTTGGACAAGTGCCCTACAAAGAAATGGGGATAGGGAAATAACTTAAAAAAATGTAAAAAACAAAATTACATAAAAAAAATCAAAAATGGAGGTTGATGTGGACCATCTTCAAACTGTGTGAGAAAAGTATAAATTAGCGGGAGAAGCCATAGCAGTGTTCTAAAATCATCTTCAAACTGTGTGTGAAAAGTATAAATTAGCCGGGAGAAGCCATATCACTGTTCTACAATCATCTTCAAACTGTGTGTGAAA
>BLSH010146565.1:2595484-2608260 GCA_018402905.1 Glandirana rugosa
TGTCAAACTTCTACTAACATCTTGTCACTATACCGAAGAGGGCCGATTAATCTTCAAACTGTGTGTGAAAACTATAAATTAGCCGGGAGAAGCCATATCACTGTTCTAAGAACAGTGATATGGCTTCTCCCAGCTAATTTATACTTTTCACACACAGTTTGTAGAATCTAAAATCATCTTAAAACTGTGTGTGAAAAGTATAAATTAGCCGGGAGAAGCCATATCACTGTTCTACAATCATCTTCAAACTGTGTGTGAAAAGTATAAATTAGCCTGGAGAAGCCATATCACTGTAAACTGTAAAAACGTGGCTCAACTACAAAGTTTTACTGCCCCCTAACCTGAGGTGTGAATCAGTCCTAATGGTGCAGCCAGTCAGTGTCTCAAATCACCACCGCACCAATCACAGTCACCAGACCAGTGTAGCTATAATCTGTTTTCCTGATCACCAGTCATAGTGTCACAAGACCAGTGTATACCAACAACAGTGTTCCTTATTACTGCCACACCAGTCCCAGTGTCACCAGACCAGTATAAGTAAGCAACAGTGTTCCTGATAGCTGCCAATTGTCCCCAGTGTCACCAGACTAGTGTACATCAGCAACAGTATTCCTGATTGCTGCTACACAAGTTCCAGTGCCACCATGCCAGTGCAGCCAGGAACATTGTTCCTGTTCACCCCCACAGCAGTGTAGTGTTGCCCCTGCCTGCCTCCTGTTCTGACACTGGCCTGTTTATTGACCATGATTTTGTCTGCTGCCTGGACCAATTCTTTGCCTATTTGCTGACCATTTCTCTGCCTACCACCTGAGCTGGCCCATCTGCACATCCAACTAACTACGTTCCTGCAAAACTTCAGTCCGAAGTACCCCCTGCAGACAACTGCACTCCTGGAACCACATGAATTTTTTTGTAATGTTAGTGCAGGCAAATTTAAGTTATGACTCATGGTTAGTTTGTGAGTCTGAAATTGAGTCAGGGTTATTGCAGGTCATGCTGGATTGCTCCACAGATGCAGGTCTCTGGTACTTCCTCCTGAATCTAGAAGTTTGGAGAACTGATCTAAATACTTGAGGGAAATTGGCCAATCCTCAAGCAGAATGTCCTGGTAAGGTGGCTAGTAGGGGTGCGCATCTTCACTGGACTCACGATTCGATTACGATTATCTAGTCAACGATTCGATTCGATTCCGCGATGCATCACGATACATCACGATTAGGGTCACGGTCAGAGACTTCAGACATTGATGCAAGAGATGGTCAGAGACTGCAGACATTATACAAGAGATGGTCAGAGACTGCAGACGTGGTGAAAGAGACGGTCAGAGACTGCAAACATGATACAGGAGATGGTTAGAGACTGCAAACATGATACAGGAGATGGTCAGAGACTGCAGACATTATACAAGAGACGGTCAGAAACTGCAGACATGGTTCAAGAGATGGTCAGAGACAGCAGACATGATACAAGAGACGGTCAGAGATGCAAACTTGATACAGGAGATGGTCAGAGACTGCAGACATGATACAGGAGATGGTCAGAGACTGCAGACATGGTACAGGAGATGGTCAGAGACTGCAGATTTAGTACAGTTGATGGTCAGCAGATATGATACCTTTTTTATTTTAAAGAAAAAAATAATACCCTTTAGTATCACTTTAAAAAAAAATATTGAGTCTTTTGGCAGCAACTTGGATAGTAAACAGGTCAACATCACTGAAAAAAATAAATAAAAGGAAGACCTTCCAATCAGCAAGAAATATACTGCTTGAAGATCACAGGATGTTTCCAGAGGGGAGAGATGATCGGGAAATCTCAGGAAGAAAGACAGAAAGAGAGTACAGCCACCAAAGTGTTAGGCACAGGGTACACATATACAGAATAGGTGCAGCAGAGGTGGCGGTGGGGGTGCCACTTCTATGCACTCAGTGCTCACCCCTCACATACATCCAGCATGACAAGCTTGTGTCTCACCTTCAAATCACTCCTACCATCCCCCCTCCTCTCCTCGCAGCTGATTTGCTGAAGCAGACTTCTATGCCTCCTCCCACAGATGTGATGATATCTGCAGTGATCTGTTTGTCACAGCTCCACGCGGCTCTGCCTCCCCGCCCATTGGGGAGATGACAGGTCTCCGTGTGTAGAGCTACAAATCCCGAGGAAGAGGAGAGCTTGGGTGGGGGCAGCACTCTGAGACTACGCCATCCAAGGAGGAGAGAACTGCGCCAGACGCAGCCAGCCAATCAGCGGCTTGTCATTCCAGTAAAAACTATGCTGTGAGAAGGGAGGGGGAGGAGCCGGAATGACGTCACGCATAATCGATTACAGCTGTATACCGCATCGATGCCGAATCGGGAAGGGCCGAATCAGGATGCATCGATGCGCCGATCATTTTCAACACCCCTAGTGGCTAGGTCAACCCTTAAATATGGGGGAGCCATGTCAGAAAGGGTGTCAGGTGGAATATTAAGCGCTGAGGAGGCTGTTGGTGGCCTAGGAGGGGACCCCTGAATCTGGGGATGGGGGTGGGGGGGCTCTGCCTCACGGTTTAGCTTGGTCCGACTTGGGAAGATCCTATCAGCATCTCAATTAGAGGAGGATTCTTGCCTAAGGAGCAGCAGGGAGCAAAGAGAACAGTGAGTGAGTACATTAGTATACCCAGGGATTCACAAAGGGAAAGACTGCCACATGTAGCAAGCTTTCAGGAGGACAGCGTTTTACTTAACCCTTCCTATCCCTTGCCCTGGAAGATCTTTGTAGCAGCCAGGTTGGATGGTGGACAAGCAGACAGGAGGGCTGGTCGTTCCTGCAGACAGTAGAGCTGGGAACGGTTCTACAAAGGAGGAGAGATACTCCTGTATGTAGTTTACAACTTACTGTGCTATTTTCTAAAAGGGAGTTAAGAGCTCCAAGTCCTCAAGGGACTTTTTCTTTTTGATCACTACATAGTGATGGTGTCCTGGAAGGAGAACAGTCCTGGATTTTGTACATACAAAGGAAATTGTCCGTTCATTGTTTCAGCCAAGCTGGCCATCCCATAACTCCTTTACCCCAACCAAGTTATAATCCACAAAAAAAAAAAAAACAAGTTTTCTTGTGACCGGGTTAAAGTGAAAATGCGTGTTGCCTGACTCTGCAGGAAAAGGGGAGCCAGTCACCAGCAGCTCCTGATGGGATAGGGCTACACTATATTTCCTGACCACTCATATAGAGGCAACCTTTACAGTACCAGGGTTTGGATACAATTAGATGACTTGTGTGATACACAAGATACAATGTATAATACATAATCGGTCTAAACAGTGAAAAAATCTCACACATGGTATCTCCATATGTGCTTCAAGCTCCCGGTTTGTCTGCCCTGTTCAGATTTGAACTTGGAATATTCTCTGAACTCTGCCTGCCTTTTGACTATGGATTAGACCCTGACTTTTCAGAACTTTTCCTGTCTTGTACCTGGACTGTCATTGAATCACTTTGCCTGTCTGCCTACCACAAGTCCCTGTTTGCTGTGCTTAATGTGCATCTGCCCTGGCATGGTGGTCAGGCACTATAGCATTGTATATAAGACCTGGGGGCAACCGAGTACCTGTAGGCCTGCTTGCCTAATGAGAAAGGAGGCTGTTGTAGGTGAAGAACACAGAAACCAGCTATAGTGCCTGACCACCTACACTAGGGTGCCTCCTGGCTTTACACGCTATTGGAGATATGAAGCAATTGCAGCTTGACTTAGATAGACGGCAGATAGTGCCTGATGCTGGGGAGGCACCTAAAACATATGAATGCACATTATATTGTTTTTATGGAGGTTTTACATCAATAAATAATGTTATGTGATGAAACCCTCTCTGATTCCCTTTGTATGGACAATAGTGATTCTGTTGGTGAGCAGCATAAAAGACTGACCAGTTATATTAAGAGTGTCTTGACCTACATGGTGTACACTTATGGGGTCAACAGCATGAGTTTGGTCCTAGGAGGGCCCTTTAGTTGGTGATTGAGCATGAAGATTGCAGTTTTTGTACAACATAAAGCACTTCATTTGAGGTTAGAAGAAGGTGGGTCACTTCTTTAGCACCATTGCACTTTAACCACTTCTCTAAGGGTGGACGTACTATGATGTCCTGCCTTTGAGAAGTGATATCTGCTGCAGGCACCATTCAGATACCGTTTTTTTTCTGCAGATGATTCTGCACATGATAAAAGTGGTCTTAGCGGCAGATTCGCCGCAAGATCACTTTTATCAGCGGTGGGAGAGGTGCCCCCCCGCCGCTTTCCGGTCATCTCCGCCGCTTACCGGACCCGCCGGTAGCAGCCAAGATGATCCGATCCTCTTCCCCCAGTGTCCGGGATCCGACTGAGCGGCTGAAGCCGCTCACTCGGCTCCATAACACGGGCGGGCGGAAATGATGTCAGAAGTCACGTGCGCCCACTTACTCCCACCTTTTCTCTTCTTACTCTCTCATACCCTCTCATCTCTTTCTGATAAAAACTCATTTCAAGGATCCATTGTGTTACACTTTCTATATATGTAACTACTATGCTTTAGATCGACATGAGAGTTATATATGCCTTATGTATGCATTGTTGTTCTCTGGAATCCTCTTTACTCAATAAAAACAAATTAAACAAAAAAAGAAGTCACGTGCGCCCAACGGTCTTGAAGGGCCCGTTTGTTTTGTTTTTTGGCCTGTCACTTTTTTCAGATTTTTTTTATTTTTTTGCATTGAAGTGTAACTATGAGATCTGAGGACTTTTTGACCCCAGATCTCATATTTAAGAGGACGTGTCATGCTTTTTTCTATTACAAGGAATGTTTACATTTCTTGTAATAGGAATAAAAGTGATGATTTTTTTAAAGTACAGTGTAAAAATAAAAAGTAAAAAGGGAAATAAATAATAAAAAAAAAAAAAAATTAAAGTGCTCCGTCCCGCCGAGCCCGCGTGCAGAAGCAAACGCATACGCACGTCCCGCCCACATATGAAAATGGTGTTCAAATCACACATTTGAGGTATCGCCGCGATCGTTAGAGTGAGAGCAATAATTCTAGCACTAGACCTCCTCTGTAGCATAAAACTGCTAACCTGTAGAATTTTTTAACGTCGCCAATAGAGATTTTTAAGTTGCAAAGTTTGTCACCATTCCACGAGCGGACGCAATTTTGAAGCATGACATGTTGGGTATCATTTTACTCGGCGTAACATTATCTTTCACAATATGGAAAAAAATTGATCTAACTTTACTGTTTTCTTATTTTTTAACTAAAAAAACTGAATTTATTAAAAAAAATGCACGCTTGGAAGACCACTTGGGGGTTCTAAGTAATTTTATAGCAAAAATACCTGTTTTTAAGTCGTAACACAGAACCCAAAAAACAGGCCCGGTATGGAAGTAGTTAAAGATTGTCAGCACTTTTTTGAAAACAGTTTGCACTTTTTTTATATAGTATATTGCCACTTTTCTATATTATAGAGGATAGCAGAGGCGTTGCTAGGGGGTGGCTATTGGGGCTATAGCCCCGAGCCTGGGGTCCATAGCCCCGAGTCTCTTACAGGGTGGGTGCAGTTCTGCAATTAGCAGGTATGTCCCGGTCTGGAATGCAGACTCTGTGTGTGTGTGTGTATATATATATATATATATATATATATATATATATATACATACACATACACACACACACACATACATACATACACATGTATATTTATTACTATTATTATTTATTTTATAACATGTATGCCTGCTCAAGCGTATGTCTTTCTTTACTTCGTTGCTATGGGCTCTAGCCCCAGATCTTTTGTAGACCTAGCAACGCCCCTGGAGGATAGTGCAGCTACTGCACACTAATTTTGCCACTGATTGTGTTTACACAAATTATAGCAGCAGCTTTCGCATTCCTGGTATTTTGATTTCTATAGTTTTTTTATGGTTTATTTGATTGGTCTGATTGGTTTGACCACTTTTGGGATAAACACATATCGGAGGTAGCGCAGCTTACACAGACATCTTTCATTATGTTAGGGGTAGGCATGAAATAGTCGTGTAATATAAGATAAAAATCTTTCTGCCTTTACAACTCCTTTCTGGTTGGGCAAACCCCTGCTGAACCAAACCCAGGGCAGCTTGGCTCATCACTAATTAGTAGACATGTGCAGAACGGAAAAAAAAAATGTTTTGTTTCAATTTGGTATTTACATTAATTAATTTAGTTTAATTTATTTTAAAATGCTTTTTTTTTTCGATTCAAATTTTCCTTGTTCATAAAATTAGAATCGGTTTTGAATTTGAACCTAATTCCATTCTAAGTTAACTATATTTTATTTGAAATTGCAATTTAGGAAGATGGTTATATTCTTTCTAGTCCATTCTATTCTATTTTTTTTTCTATTCTATGCTATTCTTTTCAAATTTGAATTTATTCTAATTTGAAATTTGAATTTCGGAAGATTGTTATATTCTTTCTATTTTTTTTCCTGTTCTATTCTTTTTTTTCTATTCTAACTATAGATTTATAGATTTAGATTTATGTTTATCCCAAGCATGTTTCAAGCCATTTACTGTTGACTGTCTCACTACCTCTGTTGGTAGTTTATTCCAATCATCAACCACCCTTTCAGTAAAATAATGATATTCTATTCTTTTTTTTCTCTTCTATTCTATTCAAATGTATTCTATTTGAAATTCGTATTTCGGAAGATGGTTACATTCTATTTTTTCCATTCTTTTTATTCTGTTCTATTCCTTTATTATCTATTCTATTTTGTTCTCTTTTACGCAATTCTTTTCTATTCCTTTATTATCTATTCTATTTTGTTCTGTTTTACGCTATTCTTTTCTATTATGTTCTTTTATTTTCTATTATATCCCTTTATTTTCTATTCTATTTCTTTTTCTATTCTTTTATTTTCTATTCTATTCTTTTCTATTCCTATAATTTTTATCCTATTTTATTCTCTTTGTAAATTTGAATTTGATTGAAAAAACTATTCAAATTCGATTCAAAAACGATTCAAATTTGAACTGTGTCCGAAATTTTGTTTTATTATTTCGGGTTCATATAAAGCGGTTGTCTACCCATCGATTTGATAGTGTCAAAAAAGAGTTAATATTCCCGGCATGCCGGAAATGCTAGCTGTCTCCTTGATTGTGCTCTCAACCAAACTAGCAAACCATCCAATGGGTGATGTCATAATGGATCACATGTGCAGCATCATGGCAGTTGCAGATTAAACAGAGATGTCAGCTTCCTTAGCTGAAAATGATAGGAGAGTATACAACCACTTTAAATTAATTACTATTGTAATTTAGAAATTTGGATACATCCGAATTTCCGAATAACGAAAAATTAGTCTGAATTTAAATTCAGAATGAAACGAACCGCACATATCTACTAATTAGGGTATCCAGAGAAGAGAAAGAGAGACTTCTTTACTGAAATACAATTTGTCACATGGCAGGAGTTATGCATTCCCTATCACCTGTGACATAGTTGGCTTAGAAAGGAAGTAACATACTATATTAGGTGCTATCACCATGTAGTCATTTTTAAATTGGTTAGCCACATAAATAAATTATTAGATATTTTTTGGGCCCTTTTGCATCCTATTCTGTTTTTAGTATGTTCCTAACTTCAACCAACACCGCTGCTGTCAAACTGCACAGTTGGAGGATTGTAACTAAGCAAATAATGAGAGAGTTTTTTACTTAACTGCCACTAAGAATGGGGTTACTGCTAAACTGCTGTGTCTACAGAAAAAGAGGTCTTCAATTTTCATGTTATGTCGTTAGCAATCACTCCCACTGTTAAAATATTTCCAGCACAAATGCAGACGGAAACTTAAAAAAAAAATCTGACACCCCTCTAAATAAAAGAAAGTTCATTCAGGTAACTTGTTCTCTAATAAGAATCTGCATTAGTACATCGATATCTCTGATAAGGATACGCACACGCTGGCAAATGTCAGTGTAGCTAAACAAAAGCAATGGAATGCTGTTACCTATAGCTTAGAAAATCAATTTAAACAGAACTGGAAAATATCAAACTGTGAGATAAGTGCAATACTGAGCCGCTAAAGCTGCACTAAATAATTTACGTGCGGTTTTATGTGTAATCATAATCAGAAAATGATTCTGTTAACAGGTTTGGGCTAACATACTTGGATCAAACTTAGTAAAGTCGATAGGAAAGAATCATACAGTTCTAGTAAATCTGATTTAATGGTAAGATACCCTGTATTGTCTTTTCCCAGTTCATTGAACCTTAGATCAGAGGTCTGCAAACTTTTTAAACAAGGGGCCATTTTACTGTCCTTCAGACTGGACAGGAACAGTGCCTAATTGTTTATATCAGTGGGAGGCATTATGCCTCATTGCTGTTAGTGGGTAGGGATGGGCCGAAAGGACCCCTGTTCGGTTTGGGCCAGAACTTTCGAACATCCCGAAAGTTCGGACCCAAACAGCGAACCCCATTGAAGTCAATGGGACCTGAACGTCAAAAATCAAAAGTGCCCATTTTGAAGGCTTATATGCAAGTAATTGGGCATACACTGGTTATAGGGGTCTGGGTCCTGCCCTAGGGAAAAGTTTGTAAAAAACGTCATTTTTAAATGAGCAGTGATTTTAATAGTGAAAAGTTTAAAGTGAAAGAAAAGAAAAATTCCTTTAAATAATGTGCCCTGTAAAAGGGCACATCTCTGTGATGTGTACAACATAGCCAGAGCAAAATGATATTTCCAAAGGAAAAATTGTCATTTATTATCATGGCTGTAATGTATATTGCCGGTTCCCGACAATATACAAAAAAACACTGAAAAAATTTGCGTAGGGTCCCCCCCCCCCCAGTCGATACCAGGCCCCTTGGGATCTGGTTTGGATTTTAAGAGGAACTCTGCGCTAAAATTTAAAAAAACATTGACGTGAGGTCCCCCCTAAAGTCCAAACCAGAACCTTATCCGAGCATGCAACCTGGTCAGCCAGGATAGGGGGGGGGCGAGTGAGCACCTCCCCCTCCTGAACTGTAGCAGGCTACATGCCATCAACATGAGGAGTATGGGTGCTTTGGGGCAGTGAGGGCTCTGCACCCCCCAACCCAAAGCACCTTGTCCCCATGTTGATGGGGACAAAAGCCTCTTCCCCACAACCCCAGGCTGTAGTTGTGGGGGTCTGTGGACGGGGGTCTTATCAGTCGTACCCCTACTAATTCACCAAAAAGTGTCAAAAAAAGAAAAAAACACAGGAGACAATTAGGGACAAGTCCTTTATTAAAAAAGAAAAAAAAAAGTCCCCCCCATTGTAATCCACTTCAATCACGGCATGAGACGGACCCAAAAAAAAACAAACAAAATGCAACAGCTCCTCCTCCATGGGAGGGCTCCCGACAACTGAGCTGGGTTTGTTGTGACAGTTTATTTATAGTGAAGGGCGGGGCCACCTGGTGACATAAGTGTGGGACTCGCCCCTCTCTTGTCACATGATGTCAGAAGGGGTGGGGTCACCCGCTTACGTCGCTGGGTGGTCCCGGCTTACCATGTAAATAAACTGTCATAACAAACAGCGGCCAGACGGCGGGAGCCCTCCCAATGGGGAGGAGCTGTGTGCACTATCTGTGTGCCATGCATTATGGGGCGCTCCGCGGTGGTGAAGTTGCCCCATAATGTTGTAGGTCATTCGCGGCCCGTTTGTTTGGCTGTCCGCCAAACAGGTGAACAACAGATATTTGGCCCGAACTCATGCTCGGGCTGAACCGTTCGCCCATCCTTATTAGTGGGATGAATAGTGTCTCATCATTGGTGTCAGTGGAGAGAAAAATGCCTGATTGTTGGTGTCAGCTAGAGGAATGATGCCTCCCATGTTAGTACATGTGGGAGGAATAGCGTCCCAAGGGTCGGATAAAGGCAAGCAAAGGGCTGCACTTGGCCCATGGGCCGCAGTTGGAGACCACTGAATTAAATATTTCATCATTGGGGTTCTGGGATTAATTCCAAACTAGAGCACTCTCTGCCTGTTCCAATCCCAACACTTGTATTTGTTGAAGTCTTTTTGCCCTTCTTTCTCCTCAATAGAAAGAAAGAGCCCCATCAGTGGCTTATATGGCTGAGATGCCCTTGGCGTGAAGGAGAAAAACCTACATTTGATAAGGCTGCAAATACCCAGGTTTTGTGGTAAATGCAACCTTCCAATTAGGCATGTGGAGACTACATCTGCCACCATGCAGGAAGTAGGCAGTTGCACTCAATGGCTCAGGAAATCCAAACTTAGGTCTTCAAAGGCAGTATCGGGATAGTGAGCAGAACATGTGAGTAGAAGGAAAAACCCGTCAATGGCTTGTATGGCAGAGGAGCCCTTGGTAGTGTGTTGTAATGATCATGGAGAAGCCAAAATAATACCCATTATTTAGAAAGCGTTTGATGGTCCTCAATATGGCCTCTGCAGTGTAAGGCTTTTTCCTTCTATTGATGAGTTCTGCCCACCATCCTGATGCCCCCTTTGAGGACTTAAGGTTGGGTCCTCTCAGCCATCCAGTGCCACTGACTACTTCCTGCATGGAGACTTGAGTATTCTCCATATGCTTAATTGGAAGGTTATGTTTGCCACAAACCCTTGGTATTTGCAGACTTACCAATTGTACCAAACATCACATATCAAATAATATTGCTAACTTACTACACCTGAAGGACTTTCCCATTTCTTCTCTTATGTTCTTTTTTCGGGTGGATATTGCAGACTTATTTACCTCTAAATTTCTTAATGAGGACAGCCACTCCATATATTTTAGCTCTGCTTTGGCTTTTGACAGAGATACATTTATGTGCAGTCCTGTTTAGGTGTATAACGAGTAGAAGTGGGACACACAGCTCACACTAAATACTGGTTTATCCTGGAGGAAACAACAACATTCAGACAATAGTTTCTGACCTGGTGGACCCTGCAGAGTTTTTTTCCTCCACATCTCATAATGAGGACCACCACCCCACACATCTTCATCCTGCTTTCTCTTTTGACGTAAATTATTTTATGTGCAGTCCTGTTTAGGTGTATGCAGGGCAGAAGTGGGACACACAGCTCACACTAAATGCTGATTTAACTTGGAGGAAACAATGACTTTCAAACAAAATTCTCCAACCTTGTATGTGGCTGCTTTTCAGCATTACCAACATAGATCAATGCACTGCGAGGTCAGGAGATAATCTTTTCACCAAGAGAAAAAAGTATTTTATAGCATTTCTAAGCAAACACAGTGGTAACAAATGATAACATGCAAGGGTACAGAACTATACATAAAAAGAAATGCTGCTTCAACTGAGTTGAGTAGAACTGTGGCCATGCTCGTGACATTCCAATATTTACGTATTCTTAAAAAGTAGTGACAAAGCTTTGTAATAAAAGCACACTGACCTCTGTAGCTGCAGGCACTGTGGAGTGATTAACCCTCAAAATGTAGAAGAGAAACTGATAAGTTATCCAAATCAACACTTTGCTCTCCCCCTCTCTCTATGGACTTGGTCTGTGTTTAGACTGGCAGCCTGCCAACTACCTGCTGCCAAGAAAAACAACAAATGGTCTACTGAAAAAATACAAAACTGAAAGTGATCTTTTTTTTAGAATTTAAGGATTAATTACTCCAGGGAGCTCCTGCAGCTACATAAATATATGAGGGATATTTTAAAGAATATTTTCTGTTTGTTAAAAATATGGAGATAGTTAAATATTCATAGCCTGGTCAAAGTTTTAATTCAAGCATTGAACCTACACTCTTTCCTGTTGGCATATAACATTCTATCGTAATTGCCATCACATTTTGTCCTTCTCACACACTGGAAATAAATCATTTTTTTGATTTATTTGGGTATTTAAGCATTTTATGAATATAAAATAATCCCCTGATAAGATTCCTAGATGTGTTCATGATAGTTGTTTTTTGCCATCACTCCCCAACACCTGTGAACAGGACGTACCTGCCAGTATGAGGCAGCATTTTGTATAATGGCAGTAAGGAGCTTTGGCCAGGACCCGTATATCTTTTCTTGTTTTATATTGCTTTGCTACTGCTTGTTCAAATTTTTTAAATAGTTTAGTATGCACAGCCTGGGCAGAGGTTCACGTTAAATTTGAAATCAATCTTTTTATTGTATTTTTTTAATAGGAAATGATTTTCATTGTAACTTTTTATTTATGTGCATGAGAATACCTCCTGTTTTAAGAAGAATTACTATAAAATCAATGCATCATACTTACATTATTTTAAGATGTATGCACAACATCTTTGGTTATCATAACTTGTAAATTATATCTTGCATGAAGTCTCTTAGAAAAGCATCCAAATACTGTTTAACAAAATGGAAATGATTGCTTTAGAATACTGGCATGTTTCCTGTGCTAGTATTGTCAGTCATTTCCTCATTAATTAAACTATATTGTTTCTTTTCTTTTAATTAATGGCCATTGTCTAATTTTAATAAAAGGAAGCATATTGTGTCTTATATAGCCTGATTTACCATCAAAAGAAATACTAATTTCAACCTTGAAAAAATATTATTCTTTTTAATCTTTTAAGCCTAATTAATTTATACCATTTGAAACATTAGAAACATTAATACTAATATAGTATATTTCACTTTAAAGTTTACATTAACATTGCATTTTTCTTAATTTATATATATATATATATATATATATATATATATATACAGTAATGCCAATTTTCCTACAATAAAAATATTTTAAGGATATATATATATATATATATATATATATATATATATATATATATATATAT
>BLSH010146565.1:2624909-2637519 GCA_018402905.1 Glandirana rugosa
TACTGGGTTAAAACCTTTCATCTGTGAGGTTCGATACACGACTCTCCGTGTAACTCATAAAACGTCTAGAGAGACGTAGAGGCGGCGTAAAAAATCTTGTGATTACATGACCCCTGCGTTTAAATCTAGACTAGTCTAGTGCTAATAAAAGATTTTAACCCCTTGATTGCCCCCTGTCATCTGTGATCACGGGTGATGCTACTTAGTTAAGTGTTTTTTTTTTTCATCAGGGTACCCTCCATATAATATATATATATATATATACACCTTATATAGGTTTTAACCCCCTGATTGCCCTGCAGTGACCTCAGTTAGGTTTTAGCATCAGTGAGGGTTTGCGTCAATCCGCGGCAGGGTCAGATTAGTGAGGTAATCTAACACACACACACATACACTAGATAGGTCAGTTAGTAGTATATTATCTGAACAGATCAATATCTGTGATCTGATCAGATCTAAATTTGCGTCCCCAGTACATTAGTGTTCTAAAAAATGCGGCGGAGATGCAGAGAGATCTGCAAAATACTCAATGTGCCTCTCAGCACATAGCTTGGAGTGTCTACTTTCCAAAATTGGGTCATTTGGTGTTTTTTTGTGCTATTTGGGCATTCCATGGCCTCTGAAACTGTGATAGGTAGTGAGGAGTGAAATCAATAATTTACGCCCTTAGAAAGGCTGAAGGCAGTGATTGGTTTTTGGGGTTCTGTGCGCAGCTAGACCACCAAAAAGTCTCACATATGTGGTATCCCCGTACTCAGGAGAAGCAGCAGAATGTATTTTGGGGTGTAATTCCACATATACCCATGGCATGTGTGAGCAATATAACATTTAGTGAGAACTTTGTGTAAAAAAAATAAAAATAAACTGTCATTTTCCAGAATTTTCCCAAAATGGGGTCATTTAGTTTTTTTTTTTGCTATCTGAGCATTTCATGGCCTCCACAACTGAGATAGGTAGTGCGGGGTGAAGGCATACATTTTTGCCCTTGGAAATGCTGAAGGTGGGGGGGGGGATGGGGTGTGGCTGAAGTCCCATTTCCCTCTTTCCCCCCATTTCCCTCCCCTGTTTTTTGAGTATTCAATAAGGATGGGAGCGCGTGATGGTGTAACAACAATACCACATCTACACATCTCTGCCATGATCTAATTATGACCCTCTCCTTCACCTTTGGTTACATGTTCAAACAGCTTTAATTTTATTTTTATCTTTGTACATTGCCTGAATTTTATTGAATTCCATCTATTTTATCTTGTTACCCTACAATGGACTCCTTGGTTTGGCTTATGGCTATGGCTGCGGGGACGCTCCTGGTCACATGACTCGGGAGCGCTCCTCCCCATTGGCGGGTGGATGGGATCTCCCCACTACGTGTCGGCATCACACTACCCCGCTGGTTGTGCGGTCCTCTCCGCTACTGCTGTGCCAGTCGGGGTACATACTCTCGTGGGTGCCCTGGGGAGGGGAGTGGTACCGCTGGCCGGACCCTCCCGCCCAGCCTTTGGCCCCTCCCCCCCTGCTTCACTCCCACGTGCGTGACACTGGGGGGCGGTCTGGCGGCGCGGCCTTCATTTGGCGCGGTCCCAGGTGGGGATCAGACACACTGGCTCCACTCCAGGCTGATCAGCGCCATCATTCCTGCTGACCGTTTCCTGACACACAGGTATGCACCCTCCGTGCATTTGCACTTCAATTGGTTCTTAGCCACCTCATACAATACACATTCATTCCTCTCTCATCCCATTCTCATCACTTTAGGGGGTCCATCAGGTAATAGTCTGTTTCATGGACTTCGGCTGCACACTGGCTGCTGTTCAATTTTTATTTTCATCACGCTGCCTTCTCCTGATCCCTTTTTTTCCACTCTATCTTTAACTCTTTCCATTTCCCCCCCTTTTTTCCCATCTGTATCTCTCCTTTTCTTTGTAGCTCTCCTTACCCAGCTGACACTTACCCCTAGCACCACCACATCATTATATTTTTTTGATTTCCACAGTGATATACTTCATACACCTATCCGGTGATGTCTGTGCCCGCCTGGGGCACTGCCGCTGTGGGCCGTTGCGGCTGCACCTCCCCCCACAGCTTCCGACCATGACCCCATGAGCGTCTTTTGGTTCCCCGACGCCGTGCCATTTGCATATGGACCTGGTGAGTATTTCCCTCTTTCCTCCACCCTTGAGGGATGCACGCTTCCATAGCCATGGTAATAATTGCTACTTACCAATTTTGTATTTCAGATACACCAGGCATTTGCTCCTGATGAGCGGCATACAGCCGAAACGTGTAGAGCTACTAACTATGATGCCTATGTTTTATATGCGGTATTGATATCATAACATTTTGACATCCCTAAGGGATTTTTGAGGGATTTTTTATATGCAGAGTTAAACAATTTTTACCCAGTGTACTATAACTTATTTTGATGGACGAGGGCAGTTTACCTTGTGATATCCCATTATATACAATTTTTGTACTGAATTTAACCTGTAACATGAGACACAATCTGTCTTTCATTGTGTTCAGTGATATTTCATGTATCCTTTGTATGTATGAATTGCAATGTTGTATAATTAAAAGTAAACCCAAATTTAAATATCCATCAAATTATTTGTCATCCATCATGCGCTCCACATAAAGTCCCAATTTTCTTTTATTTTGCTGTTATGCAATTTTTAATAGCAGCCAACGGAGATGGCCACCTGAAAGCTTAGCTCCATCAGCCTGAGACAAATCCCCCACTAGTCGGCTGTTTCCCCGGGCAGCTTCCTCTGCTAATCAGCGCCGGAGGGGACATCAACACCCCAGGCAGCTGGCAGCTGAGCCAGAAGGGCGTACGCCCGAACACCGCAGAGGATCCCTGCAAGGAAAGCGGCGGAGCGGACCAGAGCAGGCCGGAGCACCGCTCTTCATCTGACCCCATCCTCGCAGCTGGCAGGGTGAGCAGAACTATTATCACCACCAGGCTCCCCACACCCTACACTACCCATCTGGCCACATACCTGAAGCATACAACCTCCACCCGAGGCTATACTCTCCCCGTTGCAGCTCATAAGCACTAGCGGCACCGCCGCCATCTTGGGGCCTACCGCTGGACACAGTACAACACCGCTGCCCCTAGGAGAAAGGTCGGATTGCCGACAATGGCCCATCTGGCTTCCTCCCCTCACCTCCTACCACCGCTAGCACCAAGGGAACGTACCCAGGGTTGGTACAGGGGAACGTAGGGGTCCGGCAGCATCCCTATCAGGGAAGGAGTGTCCGCCATATTGCGGCCTATGCATACAGTCCACCAAGGCAATCCAGCACAGCCACACTAAACAAGGGGCTGGTGACTCATGTGAGCTATATCAGACAGGGGCCAGGGTACCTCTGAATCCTACTTGTCCGCCCTACCAACAATAGTACTAAGACAAGCAGGCAGCCTAGGCTCCCCAAACCTCAGGTCCCAGCAGCAGTCGGTTCAACCCATCTACATAGAAACATAGCACATGCTGCTGCCCACATCAAAAGATGAACCTCCTGGCTGTAACCAACAAGCCATGACTACCAAGATGGCCATATGAGCTGGTGGCCTCTAAAGGTTGGAGGATAATCAACCACACAGGAGCTTCTAATACACCTCAGCCATTAAAATCACCCAACAAAACTACCACCATCTGCTAGTGATGACTAAAAATAAGAAAAACCAGCAACAACCCTGCAAACTGCCTGGTTACTTCACCTCGGCAATGCGTGGGCCGCAACAAGAAAGAGGCAGCACACCAGACACGCAGACAAATCCTACACCCTCTCCCCTGAATACAGACGGCGGGAACAGGCAAGGACACTTTCAAAACACAGCGAGTAGGAGCGCACCCTCGTCAGGAGCATCTACACCCTCTACAAGAAGCCGCCTAGAGCCACAAGAGGAAACACACCAAGCAGGAGAAATGGAGGTGAGTAGGCATGCTTCTGGTCACCCAACAACCCATATCTTGGGACCTGATCCCATAGCCAGCTTCCCCACTGCGGGTCAACCTATTTCAGATACCATGCTCAAAGACATGCTACTGTCATTAAGAGCATCCCTACAAACTGACATCATGTCCGGACTGAACCAATGCCAAGCTGAAGTGCAACTAATAGGGAGCAGGGTTGACCAGGTTGAGATAAAAATGGAGGAAAACTCATCCTCTTACAACACCATGGTCGATGCCCACAATGCCCAAAACAAGAAGATAGTGTCACGATCAGGCATCAGGCTCGAAGACCAATTGCTATAGCAGTTGCAGGACCACCACTGACCAGCAGGATAGGTACACAGGTAGTCACCCTGGCAGATGACACAGGCTCACCTGAGGTGCTGAGTCTAAGTACTAACCGCTGTTCACCAGAGCTCCTGATGGTGGAGATGGATTTAGCTGCATGTTAGTACCAGGTCATGGTCCTCAGGAATGCCCCACCAGGGTGTTAGCAAGCCGGGGTCCAGTAGCGGATAAGCAGATAAGGATCAAACAGGAGCATGGTCAGTAGACAAGCCAAAATGTCGGTAACGAGTAGTTGCAGGTTGGGATCAGGCAGTAGAGTAGTCGAGGAACAAGCCAAGGGTCGATAACGAATGGTAGCAAAATACGGATTGCAGCAGGGACGACAAGGCGCTGGCTGAGAAAGCACAATAACATGGCAAAGAGGAAGTGCAGAGACAAGGCTTATATAGGAAGTTCATGGGAGGAGCAAGGAGTTCAAGGTTCAACAGCAATCAAGACATAAGACAGGGTTGTCCAATGGAAAAGGAAGAATATCCAACAGATCAGGCAGGGAGCTGTCCAGCATCCCAGATAGCTCAGTGAGAAGTACCATTGCCGGACACAGAAGCGGTCCCAGGTTCGATCCCAGGTCCTGACAGATAGCCTGGTTAAAAGATAAACTCTTGGACCTGGAGGACAGATCCAGGAAAAACAACATTAGAATATGTGGAGTCCCAAAGTCTGTCCTGCCTAACCAGCTTCAACAGTATACTCAAGCCCTCATTCTCCCCGCTACTGCCGACCCTATCAGCGCAAGATCTTCTGATTGATAGGATACATAGGCTGCTGAGACCCTCCTTCATCTCTACAGAGACACCAAGAGATGTACTGCTCAGGGTGCACTTCTACCATGTCAAAGAACAGGTCATGATAGCAGCACGCAGAGCAGACAATGCATCCTCACCATATGCCTCCCTCCATCTCCTTCCAGACTTATCCAGGCATACTCTACAATGCTGCAGAAATCTGGCAATGGTCACAAAGGCCCTGAGGAACAACCACATTCTACATAACTTCCCAGCACCCAAATTCTCTGACCAAGGAGGACCACAAGGTCATGCCATCTCACCCCCCAGATGTATTTCAAGCAGTATTGTCCGCTCACGGGTCTGCAAATGGACCCAAGTTCTTTTTATGTTATTGACCTTATGTTCCAGTTATTTCTTCTCTTCTTCCTTTTGTTTCACACAGAAGCACTCAACCTCTTTTATCCAGGTCTGACAACCCCTACCAGCAACTCCCGAAGCTCCACACTTAGCTGAGTGTATCCAGGATCTCGAGCTCTCCATAATGACCAAAGGGGGAAGAGCCGACATAAATGTGAGTACCACACCACACGTCCATCCATCCCACCCACTACTAAAAATGAATCTTAAGTGGCTGTCGTTAAACGTTACAGGCCTCAACCACCCGGCCAAGAGACACTCAATGTGGAGAGAAGCCAACACACAGAGGGCGGACATATTATGCATTCAAGAGACTCACTTTCAATCATCCAAGGTACCTGTTTGCCTCAATAGAAACTACCCCCATATCTTCCTAGTCAACACCCCGGACCACAAGAGAGGAGGGGTCCTCTTAGCAATCAGGGACTCTGTGTTCTTCCGTCCCAAGGAGACCCATATTGATGACGGGGGTTGATATATTATACTCACTGCAGATATAAACGCACACCCATATACAGTGGTGTCAGCATACGCACCCAACAGCCACCATCTACGCTTCCTACGCAAACTGCTGAAAAAAATAAGATCCATACAATATGGAAACCTCATAAATTGTGGAGATCTCAACCTCATAGCTGACCCAAAACTGGACACAACCTCACAAACACCAAAATGAACAGCGACCCTGAGCCGTCTCCTACACTCGGAAGAACTCTATGATGCATGGAGGTGCCTCCATGCAAACAAAAGGGATTATACCTTCTTCTCTCATAGACACCAATCGTACTCCCGCATAGACATGTTTCTCACGGACAAATGGCTGCTGCAAAAGGTATATGAGGCCAAAATACATGATATCCCGTGCTCTGACAACACAGTTATCACTCTATCTATAACTGTAAGGGACGCCCCCCTCTCCTCCCCCATCTGGCGCTGCAATAACAAAATTTTACAGCACCCCCAGCACAACCAGACCATATCCCAACATCTTAAAAATGTATTCATCACCGATGAACAGTCAGTGGAAAACCCATACTCCCTATGGAATGCCCATAAGGCGTACATGAGGGGTATCCTAATCCGGCTAGGGGCAAGGATCAAAAAACAATACAACAGTAAACTCAATTCCCTCTTACAGGATATTAAATCTCTAGAATCACTCAACAAAACATCCCCCAACCAAAACACGACACAACAACTTACCCATCTCAGAGAACAACTTAGAGAGCTGTTAGCACAACAATACGACTATCACTTTAGATGCCTAAAACTGGCGCAGTACGCTAACGCCAATAAAGCAGGCAAATACCTTGCTAACAGACTAAAGGCAGCCCGTACTAAGACTAGGATTGCCTTCCTCACTCATCCAACCACCCAACATAAAATCTCCAACCCTCAAGCCATAGCCGATCTGTTTGCAGACTTTTACGGTTCACTATATAACTTAAGTAATGACACAGGGACCCCACAACCATCTGAGCAAAATATTCAGGAATTCCTGAAAACACTGAACCTCCCCTCACTCTCCGAAACCCAGATAGTGGAACTGAATGCCCGGTTCACACCCGGTAGATAGCAGACACAATTAAAACACTCCCAAATGGGAAGTCCCCAGGCCCAGATGGTCTTCCTAATGAATATTTCAAAATATTTTCAAAAATGTTTTTATTGAAATTCCATAAAATACAAAAGACGAAATATAGAAGGTACGAGAAGGCCATACCTGGGGTATATAAAGCTTAATGACACTGAAGATTTGCATAGTAACACATATATCAGATTGTGAAATATTTAAGTACCAGGAGGACCAACCGGGTCCGCCCCCCAGCTCCACCCTCGGCACCCCTAACAGGAACAAGCTGTGCCAGGAGGAGGGAGTGGGCGGGGCCTCCAACCGAACAGTAGAAGAAACAAAAGAACCAAAATAATCAGGTCAAGATAAAGCACTTCTAGCGGTTGAATAGCCCCAGGTGGCCAATTCCCTAAAGAGTTATCCGAGGATAACACACCACTATTTCACCAAAGGAAAACACAGAGAAGACACAGGAGAGGAAGTCAGAAAGAAACAGAAAAGAGAAGAGAAAGGAAGGGGGTTCCAGGGTAGCCTAGTCTCATAAAAAGGGATGAGCAATTCACTTGGGCAGATTGAGATATGTCCTCCAAGGGTCCCATATTATGTCAAATTTAGCTGAAGTGTCAAGAAGAATATTTGCAAACTTTTCTTGAGTCATAATCCAAGTGATTTTTCTCTTCGCTGCACCGAAGGAGACCGAGGGTCTCTTCCAGGCTCTTGCCATTGTAATCTTAGCTCCCAAAATGATAAAGTGGGTGAATTTGGACAAGGGCCTGGATAGACCGCTCGGCCTAACATTCAGTAAGGCAATCTGTGGGCATTGTGGAATTGCTTGGCCCGTAATCTTCCTTAACATCCCAAAAACCTTATTCCAAAATGACCCCTGAAGGTTACATCCTCTATAACACAGGGGGGAGGAGCCTGGAAACATAACCAAGAGTCTAGCTGGGACCCAGTACCAGCACGAAATCACTTTCGCACTGACCTCCGTCAGTGAAATGTTGACTGTTCCCTTAAAGGAGGTCTGGAACAGGGAAAACCACTTGTCCACCTCCAACAATATGTCCAAATCCCCCTCCCAACCTCTAGCTTATGGAGGTTTCTCAGGTTGGTCTGACAAAGACGCATATATCAAGGAGATACCCCCTTTTTGGTGCGAAATCTCAGAGCACCACTGCTCATAAGGAGTAGCAGAGGTTAAGCTCGCTGTGGATTTCCACACTGAGGTTATAAATTGATGTATTTGTTGAAATCGGAACTTCTCAGAGGAAGGCATATCTAAGTTCTTAATACAGTGCTTCAGGGATATGGGGCCTGCAAGAGAAAGGAAATGGCCGATTCTATCTTTATTAGTCCACCATTCAAAAGAGCGGATGTCTCGACCCGGGGGAAACCTAGAGTTGCTAAACACATGCTGCAGAGGATGGAAGGGTGAAGCAAGGTTAGAAGTTTTGAAAAGGTAGTCGCAGATCTGCATAGAATGCGACAGCGTAGGGGACAAAATCGGGGGTCTGGATTTGGAAGGTATCCATACTAGGTAATCCAGAGTGTTAAGGGGTACTGACTGTCTCTCAATCCCGGCCCAGTCTGGTTTATTAGATTACGCATAAATGATGGAGAATTGGCTAGTTGAGCTGCCTGGTAATACATCCAAAGATTCGGGACCCCCAACCCACCCTGGTTTCTGCGTCTAAAGAGGACTTCCGCTGGGCACCTGTATCCCCTATTACCCCAAATAAATTTTGTAATTTGAGATTGCAATTTACGCAAATGAGGTTTGATAACCGAAACGGGGAGGGTTCTAAAAAAATAAAGAATCCTCGGTAGGAGGGTCATCTTAACAGAGTTCACTCTCCCTAGCCAGGAGAGACCCAATTTCCCCCAGGAAGTGAGATCATCTGCTAAACGTTTGAGTAACGGGGGGTAGTTGATGTAATATAGTCGGTCATAACTGGCTGCTAGATGAACCCGTAAATAAGGGATATGATCCGGTTGCCACGCAAAGTGGAACCTTTCCTGGAGTTGTTGCAAAACTGTTCCCGGGAGATTGATGTTAAGGGCATGCGACTTGGCCATGTTAACTTCTAAGCCCAAGGCCTCTTCAAACTCCTTAAGTAGAAGGATGTTAGGGATCGAGAGGAGGGGAGAGGAGACAATCAACAATAAGTCATCTGCGAATAGGGCACATTTATGCATATGGGAACCACATCTCACCCCACCTATGTCTGGGTGTTCCCTAATAGCGATGGCCAGAGTTTCGATTGCAATAGCAAAGATCAGAGGGGAAAGGGGACATCCCTGCCTTGTTCCTCTGTGTATTGAGAATTGATCGGAGAGGTAGTTGCGAAGCTTAATGCTATCTCTAGGGTTGGAATATAGGGCTTTGAGGGTCTGAAGGAATCTAGGGCCGAACCCCCAACGCCCCAAGACCTCAAAGATATAAGACCATTCGACCGAATCAATAGAATAGATCTATGGAAATCAGGAACCCCTCCTGTCGAGGACCTCCATCCCACCCAGATCTCAGGAGAGAGATGATATCCACTGCCCTACGAATCTGGTCGGGGCCCTGTCTCCCGGGAATGAAGCCTACCTGATCCCTGTGGATGTAATTCCCTATGAAAGATGACAGTCTATTAGCTAAGATCTTGGTGAGAATCTTGAGGTCATTATTTATTAAAGAGATGGGCCTCTAATTGCCCACTTCAGAGGGGTCCTTCCCAGGTTTTGGTATAACTGAGATATTGGCCGAGTTAAGGTCTTCATTGACAACCGTACCCTCTTGAAGAGAGTTGAAGAAGTTTGTTAGGTGAGGGGCTAAGATGGGACCAAATTGTTTAAAAATATCCCATGGAGACCCCTTTGGACCCGGGGCAGAGCCCTTCTTGAGATGTTTAATGACCTCAAGGACCTCGGTCTCCGAGATGGGGTCCTCCAACACCAGCCTGTGATCCCTACTCAAAGCGGGAGGGGATTCCTGTCTAAAAGAGGGTGAGGGGCGAGGACCCTGAAACCCCAGACCTATACAGATTAGTATAAAAGTCTTGAAAGGTTGCCAAGACCCTGTGAGGGTTTTGGGCAAGTAAACCCAAGGAGTCTTTCACTTTGGGAAAGGAGAAAGAACGAAACCTCGGAGAAAGTCTGGAGGCTAATTTGGGGCCTATACGATCTTTACTGGAGTAAAAATGGGCATTAGACCATTGGATCTGCTTTTCGGCCTGAGTAGTCAAGGCTAAGTTCAAGGCTGTCCTGCTTGCTTCAAGCTTGGAAAGAAAGTTGTGGCGATGGGTTTTTTTGTGAGCCTTGGCTAGTGAGTGGAAGCCCCACTCGAGCCTATCTAGGCCTATCTTCCTCTCCTTTTTAAGCTTGGCAGAGAGGTTCATTATCCTGCCCCTTATCACTGTTTTATGGGTAGCCCAGAGAGCCATGGGAGAGACATCCGGGCTCCGATTCAACTTAAAGTAGTCTTTGAGATCCTCCCCTAGCATTGTACAATGAACTGGGTTGTTAAATATGGATTCTCTCAGGCGCCAGGGTGGTCTTTTCTCTGCCCCGGCTTGGAGCCTGGAGTAGACTATGACCATCGAGTGGTCAGATAGGGGAGTTCCTTAATAAAGGATTTAGATACAAGGGGAATCGAAGTGGCACCCATAAAAACATGATCGATCCTGGCGAAGGATTTATGAGGGGCTGAATAATGTGTGTACACTCTCGTTTTTGGGTTACATTCCCTCCAAACATCGACAAGCCCTAGTGCGAAAAGGAGCTTGGCAATTCTCAAGCTCTGTTTCCGGGGCTGTAAGAGATGGGAGCGAATATTCCCTGATTTGTCTAACATATGGTCTAGAGCCATATTAGTATCAAAATCACGGTCCCTTCAAAATGGGGGGAAAGGGAGCCCAGCATAGATCAAAACAATTTGAGACTGACCTTGATTAGGGGCATAGTAAGAAATTAATGTAAAAAGATGACCTCCGAGTTCCCCTACCAGGAGGATAAATCTACCCTCTGGATCTCTAATTACACGTCTAGGTTGGAACCCTGCACCCTTGGAAAAGAAAACTCCCACCCCCCTCATTTTATCTGGGGCACCTGCCAGGAAGAATTGAGGGAACTTGACATGTATATATATTGGATTAAACTGGTTAGGGAAGTGGGTTTCCTGCAAGAGGAGAACATCCAAATGTAGGGAGTGGGCGGCCTGAAAGTATTTTCTGCATTTTAGGGGGGAATTTAAACCTTGGACATTGTGGGACTCTAATTTCAGCAAAACAGGGACATCAGTAGAGGGTGTCATAATGGCTGTGGAGGGCAAAATGCGTCACTGAGGTTTGACTCACCCTTCCCTGATGTGGAAACAGAGAGGACAACCCCAACTGCGGGAGGAAAGCCGAGGAACTTCTTACGCCCATTGAGAGGCAGCTCCCCTGGAACCTGAAAAAAGGAAAAGAGCAAAGAAGGACGGAAGAAAAGATAGATGACAAAGAAGACAAAAATTAGAGAGAACAAAAGAGGGGGGGGCTGAGGAACACCGTCAGACCCCCCCGAGTCCGGGAGAGGAGGGTCCAAACACTAACCCTCATATCTCGAGGACTTCCTGGACACGCCTGCCTAACTGGCAGGAACACTTCTGCTCCCGGGTACTCCGTGAGGATGTGCCCAAGAGCAGAGGAAGGCTCATGCTCACCTCTCCGCCCCCCATAAACTTGGCCTATTGACATAGATAGAGAGGACATAAACTCCCCAGGACAGCCTGGCACTCTTATCTCCCCCAAATGGAAAGAGGGTACCCAGGGCAGGGATCCAGGGTGGAAAGGTGCCTCAACTCAGGCCCCCCCAGGTCCCTAGCCCCAGAGCGCCACCCGCCACAAGGGGGAAGAAGGATCGCCAAAGCCTCCCTACAGCTTCATTAGCCTAGAGAACTCTTGAGAATAACATGTACAGAATGAAAATGTAGAACAAAAACTTGCAACAAAAAACATTTACCTATGATCTCCAGGCCCCCCACAAACCTCCCCAACCCCATGGGCTCATCCCGGGCCCGGCCCCACCCCCTCAAACCCCTCTGGAGGAGCCGAGTGGAGCGGTACCAGACCCCGGACCGCCCAAAGACCACCCCCGGGCCCCACAGAAGCTATCCGCGAGTCGCGGGGAGAAGCCCCCACACACAGTAATGGTGAAGGGGCAAACCCCAAACAGAGATGATACTAAAACTGTATATTAGCTGTCAAGTAAAAATAAAAACAGTGCCAAAACCTAAAACGGGAAACTGATCAACCAAAATCATGTTGAGACAAACAAGTAAACCATGCAGCACCCCTCACTATTGGGGGGGTGCGAGTCCTTAGACCTTTTGGATTGAGGATTCTTCCAGACCGGGGAGCATGGGACTCTGAGGAGAGGGACGTTTGGAGGAACCCCCCCTCTTAGGGAGAAGGGAAGGAGAAGCGTCCAGGGTGATAAAGTTCAGCTTGATCAGAAGATGCTCTCCTGGACAGTCTCATGATCTCCTCTTTGACAGAGTAAAAATGGGGTTTGACCACAACATCTCTGGGGAGGCCATCCGAACGGGGGGCCTGGAGAAC
>BLSH010146565.1:2637529-2650927 GCA_018402905.1 Glandirana rugosa
TCTCCAGGCCCCCCACAAACCTCCCCAACCCCATGGGCTCATCCCGGGCCCAGCCCCACCCCCTCAAACCCCCCCTGGAGGAGCCGATTGGGGCGGTACCAGACCCCGGACCGCCCAAAGACCACCCCCGGGCCCCACAGAAGCTATCCGCGAGTCGTGGGGAGAAGCCCCCACACACAGTAATGGTGAAGGGGCAAACCCCAAACAGAGATGATACTAAAACTGTATATTAGCTGTCAAGTAAAAATAAAAACAGTGCCAAAACCTAAAACGGGAAACTGATCAACCAAAATCATGTTGAGACAAACAAGTAAACCATGCAGCACCCCTCACTATTGGGGGGGTGCGAGTCCTTAGACCTTTTGGATTGAGGATTCTTCCAGACCGGGGAGCATGGGACTCTGAGGAGAGGGACGTTTGGAGGAACCCCCCCTCTTAGGGAGAAGGGAAGGAGAAGCGTCCAGGGTGATAAAGTTCAGCTTGATCAGAAGATGCTCTCCTGGACAGTCTCATGATCTCCTCTTTGACAGAGTAAAAATGGGGTTTGACCACAACATCTCTGGGGAGGCCATCCGAACGGGGGGCCTGGAGAACCCTGTGGGCCCTATAAAGTTCCATCCTGTGTTCGGGAATATTGGGGACAAGGTTCTTAATAAAGGATCGGACAGCACCTGTCACATCCTTGATGGATTCATGAAGCCCCCTGATTCTGAAGTTGTATCTCCGAGACCGATTCTCGAGATCGTCAATCTTGGAGAAAGCAGAATCAAGCTGGTCTTGAAGATCCTGGATGCGTGATGTGTTTTGGTTCGCCCCGGCAACTGTTTGATCTTTTTTTGTTCGATGGCCTCAATCCCGTAGCCCAGGTTTTGAAGATCAGTTTGAATGGTAGAAGTGATCTGGGAGGCCGTCTGCGCTAGACCCTTGGATAGCATTTTGGAGAATGTTTCCATAAGAAACCTCAGGTTGGAGTGTAGCACAGGAGCAGGTGAACCCAGAGTTTCTGAAGTATCCAAGACCGGGGCACAGGCCCCTGAAGGCGAGCATCTCTTCCAGGGTTCTCTCCAGAAGAGAGACCGTCGAAGCAGGAGAAAGTGTCTGGAGGTTGTTGGGATTCTGGGTAGGGGGTCTCGGACTATTAATAATTTGGGAACCCCCTTCTGCCCCTGCCTCCATGGTCTCCGAAATGTCTCTGTGGTCTGTGGTGTTCATCAGTGACCGGTTCCTGAAGTCTGGGTGCTTGGAGATGTTCCTTTTGACTGCTTCAATGTACATGGTGATGAGTCCTGGAGTGCGGCCTTCCTAAGGTGGAAGTGAGGGGGGCCCGTGGACCCCTCGAGAGTGGGACCAGAGAAGCAGATGTTACTGAGGAGTGAGTAGATGTTATGAATGATAGACACAATAAGCTGGCAAGGGGGACCAGCGCTTCCCCAACAACAGCCCTATACACCCCTGAGCCCAGCGGACAGAAGAACTCACCCCTGAAACCCCATGATAAACTTAAAAGTCACAAAAACATGGTAGAGGTTCTGTTAAGAAAGCTGGTACTGTAAGGAGGGCTTTAACTATAGCCCCCAGGCCCTTCCGGGAACATAGAACGAGTAGGCCTCAGCCTCTCTGATTCAACTTCATGGGGATCTGGCCTGAATTCCTAGCTGATCCATACAAGTTTCTGTGAGGCTCCAGGGGGAAGCCTGCCTTGGGAGCCGAAAGCCAGGCCTTCTGATCCACAGGCCGCTCCGAACAGGCTGCGGGGATCCGTGCACCCATAGGCCGCAGCCGCGGCCTCACGTACTGGGCACTGCCGGCCTCGTTTGCCCCCTCAAGTGGCCAATAGATTCTGAGTCTGGTGGGCCCTCCCGTGGCAATTCCACCAGAGGGCACTCAGAGTAAGAAGCAGTTGATCCTTCCAGGGGTTACTGACCTGCTGAAAGATCGGACCTGTAGGCCGCAGCCGCGGCCTCGCGTGACGTGCGCAACCGGCCGTCCAAGCTCCGCCAAATTGAAGGGAATTCCTGGGTCCGGCAGGCCTCCCTGGGGAAGTCCGATGCTGAGGGTTCACACTGCGAGGGGCCGGTGACCCCCCAGGAAGCTGGAGACGGGCTGCAGGAGTGGAGCGGGTCAGAGCTCCGATACTAGCCGACCATCCCGAATGCCTCGCGCATGCGCACTCCTATTTCAAAATATTTAAGGAAACCCTCTCCCCTTACTTACAGCAAGTCTTCGCCAAAGCTGCAACGACTTCTGCATTCCCACCCGACATGCTCAAGGCATATATTGTAATGCTACCTAAACCAGGGAAAGACCCCACGACACCGACCAATTTTAGGCCAATATCACTTTTAAACTCCGACATTAAAATATACGCCGAATTTCTAGCTAAGCGCATAACTAAATTTTTACCATCACTTGTTGGCAGCAACCAGATGGGATTTGTGAGAGGGCAGGAGACTTCCCTAGCGGTGAACTCACTGACAGGATCGTCCTTTGACAAAAACTGGAGTATATGGACAACCTACATCGGGAGTCACAGTTCCAGCAGCATATGCAACTACCGATACGATTTCAACTCGGACTCAAACTCCAACCCGAAACCCTAACATATACCTGACAAATACTATAAAACTACCAACTACTAAAGCGTGACTAGGTTCACCATCAGGTGTATCAGACCCATACCCCCCCCATCACCATGAGTTGCTTCTGTATACATTATACTTTATACTTTTTTCTGTCTTCTGTTGATGATACACTATATGCTGTTTGTTTTGATGAACTACATAACTTAACAAAATTACGCGTGAGTGGGTAGCGCCACTTCATGCCCCTTCCAAAGCTTGATCCCTATACGGGGTGGATGGGAGCACGAGGAGGCGCCCCAAATATGCGCATAGCGTGCAATGCAATTACACCCTATCGATTAGCCAATTGCATGTTTATACTGTATAACAACTGTGATTCGCATATTCTTGTTATGTGTACTTGAAAACTTAATAAAAAACTATTGAAATAAAAAAGAAATGCTGAAGAGGGTGATTGGTTTTCGGGGTCCCGTACGTGGATAGGCTCCCAAAAAGTCTCACACATGGGGTATTCCCGTACTCAGGAGAAACAGGGACAACTTTGTGTATTTTTTTTTTTGTCATTTTTCAATCACTTGTGACAAAAAAAGAAAATATTCCATTGACTCAACATGCCTCTCAGCAAATTCCTTGGGGTGTTTACTTTCCAAAATGGGGTCATTTGGGGGGTTTGTGCTGCCCTTCCATTATAGCACCTCAGGAAATGAGATAGGCAGTCAAAAAATAAAAGCTGCATAAATTCCAGAAAATGTACCCTAGTTTGTAGACGCTATAACTTTTGCGCAAACCAATAAATATACGCTTATTTACTTTTTTTTACCCGAGACATGTGGCTGAATGCATTTTGGCAAAAATGTATGACTAAAATTTAGTTTACTGTATTTTTTTTAATAACAAAAAGTTGAAAATATAATTTTTTTCAAACTTTTCGGTCTTTTTTCGTTTATGTCAGAAAAAATAAAAAAATGCAGAGGTGATCAAATACCACCAAAAGAATGCTCTATTTGTGGGGGGAAAAAAAGCGCAAATTTAGTTTCCGTACAACATTTCATGACCGCAGAATTACCAGCAGCATAGTGCCAAATTGTAAAAAGTGCTCTGGTCATTAAGGGGGTAAATGCTTCCGGGGCTGAAGTGGTTAACCGCTTGCCGACCAGCCACTGTCATTATATGGCGGCAGGTCAGCTCGTTCCCGCAATTCACCGTAGCTGTACGGTACGTCGGCTCCTTCAACAGCTATAGCAGGTGTGCATGCGGGGGACTTGATGCGCATGGCCGGGCGGCCGTGATGTCCACTGGCCACCCACGATCGCTCCACAGAGAAGCAGAATGGGGATCTGTCAATGTAAACAAACAGATCCCCATTCTGACAGGGGAGTGGAGAGTGATCGTCTGTTCCCAGTGATCAGGAACAGTGATTTCCCTCTACCCCCAGTCACTACACTCCCCCCACAGTTAGAAACACCTTCCAGGGAACACAGTTAACCCTTTGATCACCCCCTAGTTTTGACCCCTTCAACACCAGTGTAATTTATACAGTAATCAGTGCATTTTTATAGCACTGATCGCTGTATAAATGTCACTGGTCCCAAAAAAGCATTACACATTCCATGTGGATATGCGTGGATGATACGTGGGGATATATCCTAAAACAAAAGCAACATTGTAAATGTTTTTTACCATATTTATCTAACAGGAATGGCTCCACTTAAAGAGGAAGTAAACCCAGATTGGGTTAACTTCCTCTAAATACCCCTGTAAAGTAGAAGCATAGTGGGCTACTGTGCATCGCATAGTAGCCCATTATGTGCCACTTACCTGGAAACGAAGCCTGCGGCGTCCAGCGATGTCCCCGCTCCAGGCCGCATCCATCTTCTGCCCCTCTACCTTCCGGGGCCGCGACTCCGGCCAATCACAAAGCAGGAGTCGCCAGTCACGGCACAGGGTCAGTGGAGAAACGGCACGGAGGCCGCCTCTTCACTGCACATGTGCCAACATGACGTCGGCACATGCAAAACACTGCATATCTCCTGAACCGTGCAGGTTTGGGAGATATGCAGGGCACCTACAGGTAAGCCTTATTCACATCCAACACGCAACTGACGGTGATCAGCCCTCAATCCCCATAGCATCCTAAAGCTGGCCATACACTGTGGCTTGTATTTAGGAAAGTAAATTCATTCCAAAATGGAATGTTAAAGCAGTAATAAACCCCATCACCAATGTAATACAATGCAGTAGGGTTGCACCGATACTGTTTTTTTACTTTCGGTCAAATACGCGCTGTTACCTTGCGGTGCAATTAGCTTCAGTACAAAAAAAATGGCGCAAATCACAATGCAAAGAATCTCATGCAGTTTAAATATGAATGTGGTGTGATTCCTGTCCGAATCACATGCAATTCCCCTATTACTCCTGCGTGTGTGTGTAGAAAGGGAAAAGCGACACCTAGTGGGCAGTTTAAAAAATGTTAAAACTCGCAGTACATATCTGGCCACATGCAAAATAGTCTACATAGGTGTCCCGGTCCAGCCGATGATAGCAAATCAGGTCCGCTGGAGGAGAAGTTTTGGTACCCCCTGGGTATAGGTGGGAGGCGATGTCAGCTTGGGGGCGGACCGCCTCTACATCTCCTCCAGCCCTGTGAGCACCTCCAGCGGCTGTGATTTGCTATCATCGCCGGACCGTGACACAATTATTTTGCATGTGGCGCAGTGGCGGCCCGTCCATGCAGGGAGTGGGGCACCCCTCCCCCCAATCCATGCATCCGGCCCCTAATTTACATTTTTTTTTTTTTAGAAGCACGTGATTATAGCCAGAGGCTCTAATTGGCTTAAAAAAGGGTGGGTTTGGGGTGCAGAGCACTGCGCCTTGAGCCCACCCAGTTGTGTGACAATAGAGAATTAATATCCGCTATTGCCTCCCTGATTCTACTCCCGGCAAGGAGGAGGAGAAGGCGCAGGGGAAGCTGCCGTAAAGCTGAAAAGGAGGAAGCTCTGCCTGTGACCTAGATGAGGTAAGTGCGGGGCTGGTGGGCTGACGATGGAGCGACAACAGGGGGGGCGCCACTGATGGCCACATATTTACTGTGAGTTCTACCATTTTTTTAATTGCCCAGTAGATGGCACTTTTCCCTTTCTATACACGCACAGGAGTGGTTGGGGTAAATCGCATGCAATTTGGACAGGAATCACACCGCATTCCTGTTCAAATTGCATGTGATTCTTTGCAGTGCGATTTCATTAATTTTGTATAAACGCAATTTGCTCCACAAAAGTATCGGGAGCATTTTGGCAAGTGCCGATACTCGGGCAAATAACTGATATCGGCACTGATACCAGTACCGGCATCCCTATAATGCTTACCAGTCATTAGATGTGGTGGCTACATTAGCTTCTTTTTTTAGACTTTGCCCCCTCTGTTTTAACCTCTGTCTGGCCGGTAACGCACCCCCTGTATTAGAGCGCCCCCACTAGTCTTGGGGGAGGGGGAGTGTTAGATGCACTAGCAGATTTAGATACACTAACAAATTGAAGCTGAACTCTATATAATCAGCTACAGCAAACAGTGTTTTCATTTTGGGATAAAGGTTTTATATGAGTATATGAAAGCTGATCATTTTAAGCACCCCTTTCAGCATTAGAGGGCTTGTCTCATTCATGTAAACTACTGCATTCTGCTGGAGAGCTTGTGCTTTTGAAAAACAACAGGCTTGCTGGCTGGATCACCAGGTGAAAATGGAAGTAAGAAAGCCTAAAAAAAGAAACTAATGCAGCCATCACATCTAAGAACTATGCAATAAATATTTGCTCTTGAGTTCAATACTGCTTTTAAAAGCAAAAACATTTTTTTAAGTACTGTTGAACCTCAGTTGTCAAGTCATCGAGTCTCCTGAGAATTTCCTTTTTCTTTTCTTTTTCAAAGTTTTGTACAACTGTTGTTCAATTTTTTTTACTTTTAGTTTTAGGAATGCTTGTTCGATTTTCTAATTGTTACTGGGGTCAAATCAACATTCGTCTTTGATTGCAGTCATGAGAAAATTCAATGGAAAAATGTCAAACTAAGGAATTTCTAATAAATATTTTTTTATTAGAATTAAATACCGTATATACTCGTGTATAAGTTGAGTTTTTCAGCACATTTTTTTGTGCTCAAAAAGACCCCCCTCGACTTATACCCGAGTCGGTGTCTGTGGTGATCAGTAGTTTCACGTTAAACAGAGCCGTGCTGCTTCTAAGAGCCGTTCTGTGCTTTGTAAGTGTGACTAATCACATTGGAATGCAAAGAATGCTGAGAGAGGTGTCAGATTCTCAGCTTGATGTCGGCAGGTGGGTGGGACAAGCTGATCTCCGTGAAGAGCTGCAGCTCTCTCTCTGCATTCTCAGCATTCTCTGCATTCCAATGTGTTTAATCACACTTACAAAGCACAGAACGGCTCTTAGAAGCAGCACAGCTCTGTTTAATGTGAAACAAAACTACCTTACTCATCCCTTATGTGTTCTGGCTACAGTATCTGTGTCCGGACATTAAAATCCCTGTGCCCTGGCATTAAAATCCCTGTTCCCTGGCATTAAAATCCCTGTGTCCTGGCAATAAAATCCCTGTGTTCTGGCATTAAAATCCCTGTGTCCTGGCATTAAAATCCCTCTGTTCTGGCTAAAATCCTTGTGTTCTGGCGCTAAAATCCTTGTGTCCTGGCATTAAAATCCCTGTGTCCTGGCATTAAAATCCCTGTTTTCTGTGCATTAAAATCCCTGTGTCCTGGCATTAAAATCCCTGTGTTCTGGCTAAAATCCCTGTGTTCTGGCTCCCTGTCCCTGTGTTCTGGCTTCCTGTCCCTGTGTTCTGGCTCCCTGTCCCTGTGTTCTGGCTCCCTGTCCCTGTGTTCTGGCTGCTGCATTTCACACCCTAGGCTTATACGCGGGTCAATAAGTTTTCCCAACAGACATCAATTTTATTTGGGTACAACGTTGCACGACCGCACAATTGTCAGTTAAAAAACGCAGTGCCGTATAGCAAAAAATGGCCTGGTCAGGAAGGGGGGTAAAGAAGTAGTTAAAATATAATGGCAAATCTTTTTTATTTAGTCTTGGATAGAGTGGAGAGGGATTAGACTACCTGTCAGGTTTTTATTCCTGGCTCTGCCTTTGTTATGGAGATTCATATTCTCTATTTGTCCTGTTTTACAATTATCATTGAAAGTAAAAATAAACGAAAATCAAGAAAAGCCCAAATTTTGGTTTGTCTAATGGGGACACTAGTTCTGGTGACCTGGGGGCCCCGAGGATTCCTTTAGTTTTCAGGGATTTCCTCTCATTTCCTGTGTTGGCTATGGGACAGGAAGTCAAAGGAAATCTCCCCAATGGCAGATGGGAAAAAAAATCTGACAGCGGTTATAACCCTCCCTTGCTCTATCCTGTATAAATGACACTGGCAGGGAAATTTTTCGGCCATGCACATGTCTAGTTGCTACTAGATAGATCACCAGGTGAAAATAAATTCTGATTAGAGTTGATCGAACCTCTGGAAGTTCGGGTTCTGCAGGTTCGGCCGAACTTCGGGAAAAAGTCCGGGTTCGGGACCGAACTTGACCCGAACTTTGTCCCGGACCCCGAACTCCATTGAAATCAATCGGGACCCAAACTTTTAGGCACAAAAATGGTTGTAACAAAGTCCTGGCAAGTCCTAGAAGTCTGAAAAAGGAAGGAAAATGGGGGTAAGAGTCGGACAAGTGCTTTACTAAGAAATGGGGATAGGGAAATAACTTAAAATAATTTTTAAGCTAAAATCACATTAAAAAAATCAAAAATGAAGGTGGATGTGGAGTTGGAGGCTGAGGAGGCGGTGAAAGTGGCGGTGGAGGAGGAGGAGGTAGCCAACACTGTTTTTTTTTATATTCATGCAAGAAATGCACCGCTGGCCGCAAATGTAGTTTTTAGAATTTTTTTTTTTTTTAAACCAGCAATGTAGATGCACTTTTTAATTTTGTGCAAGAAACAATAATCTGTCCCTTTAAGCAACAGCAGGAACCTCCCCCTATAGAACTTGGAGATGATTTTAGAACAATAATCTGTCCCTCTAAGCAACAGCAGGAACCTCTCCCTATAGAACTTGGAGATGATTTTAGAACAATAATCTGTCCCTCTAAGCAACAGCAGGAACCTCTCCCTGTAGAACTTGGAGATGATTTTAGAACAATAATCTGTCCCTTAAAGCAACAGCTGGAACCTTTCCCTGTAGAGCTTGGAGATGATTTTAGAACAATAATCTGTCCCTTAAAGCAACAGACTCTACCTAGTCCAGTCAGATCGTTCTGTGCAGCAGGATGAGGTCTGCAATCTGTCCCTCAAAGCAGCAGTACTAGTATCTCTACCTAGTCCACAATCAGATCAATCAGTAATGCAGGATGAGATGTTATTATATCTGCAATCTGTCACTCACAGAGCCAGCAGCATCCTCTCCCTAAACTATCCTGAGAGCATATGACATGCAGCACGGTGACTCCAGCCCCATATAGAGGTTGTGTCACATGATGCACTGGCCAATCACAGCCATGCCATTAGTAGGCATGGCTGTGATGGCTTCTAACGGCAAACCAGTGAAACACTTGTTGATTGGCTGCCCTTGGCAGCTATTCAACACGTGGAATCAAATACCATAACTCCGAACTCGAACCCAAACTTTTTTTTAAATGTCCTAGTTCGGGTCCAGGTCCCAGACACCCCAAAGTTCGGTTTGGGTTCGCTCAACACTAATTCTGATATATATATATATATATATATATATATATATATATATCAGAATGATATATTCCAATACCTAACTCATTTAATAATTTATAACTATTCTTATAGTTTTTATTATTATTATTTTAAATTATCATTAATAAATAATAATAAGAAGAAAAAACTTTAATAATGGTTAATAATTCATTACGTTCACTAACAGCCAAATTTGAAAGGAAATTCCAATACCTACTTACAGTATAATTTAGTAGTTTATAACTATTATTACATTTTCAGATTTTCGTTCTTTTGGATTTTCGAATTTCAGATTTTCGTTCTTTTCAAAAATGTGTTTTTGGAAAAGTTTGTGAAACGTTTTTTTTCGTTATTCGGGTGTTTCCGAATTAATGAATATTCCGAATTTTGATGAAAAACGAATTCGGAACAAAGCGAATTGCACATGTCTAGTAGCAACTGAGACATCCTTGGACAGCAGCATTGTCAGTCTGGGTGGGGGGTATTAGAAGGAGTAGCAAATTTAGATGGATTTGACTAACAAATTAAAGCCAAACTCACACTTTATAATCAGTTACAGCTATTTTTTTCCCCTTTTGAGATAAAGGTTTTACATTAATAAATAAAAGCCAATCATTGTAAGCACTCCATTCATTGGTAAATGGTTTATCTCAGCCCTCTAACTGCCACTTTTGCTAAACAGCTTGGTCTATTGAAGTTAAAAAATATCTGATTCATTGGCCAGGAAAAAAAAAACTAAAAAAAAAAGAAAATGAATGCAGCCATCACATCTGAGAATTGGTAGGCTGCAATATATTACATTTATTTTTTGGGTTTAATACTGCTTTAGGTTAGTTGGCCTTTTGTATGTACAGTTTGCTGCAAAAATAGCTTTTGGATCCATACAAAAAGACACTTTATAAATGGTCCCAAGGACCCATTTGCTATTGTTATCTGGCATTTTCAAATGTCAGCTATAGAAGCCCACACATTTCGCTCATAACAGGGGTACTATAACACTTGTATTTCAAATTAATGAATGCCTTAAAGGCTAAGTTCTAGACATGTGCAGAACGGAAAACAGATTTTGAATATATTTGTCATGTTACTAATTTTGTATCGTTTCAGAATATGTTTAGTGTGGTTTTGGAAATCGTTAAATTTAATTTCATTTTCATTAAATTTTGTTTTGTTTATACATTTTCTAAGGAATTCCAAATTTTTAGAATGATTCGAATTCGGATTGGTCGAAAAATTATCGACAAATTTGAGTTTTGTATAAAGATAGCTGGTTTTAAGCAGTGGGCTGGGAAGACGGCCACTGTGTCCTTAAAGCAGAGATCGGCCGCCACCCCTTTAAAAATTAAAAGTCAACAAACAGTAGCCACTGACCTTTAACTTTAGGACACTTACCTATCCTGGAGTCCAGCGATGTTAGCACCGCCACCGACCTTCGGATTGGCTGGCTGAGCGCTGCCACCGCCATTGAGAGTAAGGGAACTCGGCAGTGGAGCCTTTCGGCTTTATGCCAGCCCCCTACTGCGCATGCGTGAGCCGCCGCTGCACTTTCTCACTGGCTGGAGGCAGAGGAGGAGGAGGGAGCCGGGCTGCTGACATCAGCGGCCGCTGCCATGGCCCGGGCTCCCAGATGTTGGGGAAAAGGACACCTGTCAAAGACAGGTATCCTCTCCCCCCAAAAGGGGCCAAATGTGACACCTGAGGGTTTTGGGTGGAACTCCGCTTTAACAACCGATGAGTCATCAGCTGTCAGTGGGCTTCCCCACTGAGGGCTGAAATGTAAAGGCAATAGAAAAGTCAGAAAAAAAAACAGCGTGGCCCCCCCAGTCCATGCCAGATTTTTCGGGTCTGGTATGGATTCTAAGGGGAACACCATGCCAAAATGTAATAAAAAAAAAATTGTGGGGACCCCCAAAATCCATACCAGACTCATATCCGAGCATGCAGCCGGGCAGGTCAGGAAAAGGGGGATGAGCAAGCTCCCCTTCCTGAACCATACCAGGCCACATGCCCTCAATATGGGGGGTGGGTGTTGATGGGGACAAGGGCCTCATCCCCACAACCCTGGCCGGTGGTTGTGGGGGTCTGCGGGTAGAGGGCTTATCAGAATTTGGGAGCCTCCTTTAACAAGAGGGTCCCCAGATCCCACCCCCCCCCAATGTGAATGAGTATGGTGTCCATAGTGCCCATACCCTTTCACCAAAAATGTGTAAAAAAGTGAATAAAGACACTAAACGAGTTATTGACAAATCTTTATTAAAAAATAAAAAAAACAATGTCCCCCAATGTAGATCCATCTCACAGCACCCACCACACTACCAAACCCGAAAAAAGGAAAAAAAACCTCTGTGTGGACTGCTTGCTCCTCCGTCTGACATTTCTTATATAGGTAAGGGGCAGGGCCACCCAATGATGTCAGCAGGTGACCCTGGCCCCTTGTGATGTCATTCACCCAGCTTGCCTCAGGCTGTGATGTCACAAGGGGGGTGGGGTCATCCACTGACATCATCAGGTGACCCCGCCCCTATATACAGCTGAATAAGAAATGTCAGACAGTGGAGCAGGCATTCCACGGGAAGCCGTTCGATGAGGCAGGAGGGTTTTTTTTCTTTTTTCGGGTTCCCCGGCGTTAGTGGTGGTGTGAGATGGATCTACATTGGGGGGCATTGTTTTTTATTTTTTAATAAAGGGATTGAAATGCAAGGTCCATAAAGACAAGGATCAGCCAGTTTGGGGTGGAGGAACTGACCTCAACCTGATAGAACACCTTTGGGATGAATTCATGAATTCAAGCAGAGACTGCGAGCCAGGCCTTCTCATCCACCATCAGTGCCTGACCTCACAAATACGCTTCTGGAAGAATGGTCAAACATTCCCATAGACACTCCTAAACCTTGTGGACAGCCTTCCCAGAAGAGTTGAAGCTGTTATAGCTTCAAAGGGTGGGCCAACTTATTATTTAACCCTACAGACTAAGACTGGGATGCTATTAAAGTTCATGTGCGTGTAAAGGCAGGTGTCCCAATACTTTTGACAGTATAGTGTATATTTTGACTTTGTCGCTTTTCCTATCAATATATATAGAAACTCACTCTAAATCTGATAGTATGGAGTTATCAATAAAGGAAAATAACATTCCCCCCTTTTCTTCCCCTTTTATTTTCTTGCTTTCTCTTTATCCTCCTCCTCTTTATCTACCTTATTCCTAATCTTTTCAATATCTTTTTTAAACTCAAATCAAACTTGTTACTACAAATAGTACGGGACTAACCTTAAATACCCATCCAGAGACATATTGAATTATGTCATTTTTGACAAAATCTACCTAACACTAACAATTTTTTGAAATAGTGATTTTGACCTGGATAAAATACATATTTCCTTGTGTAGAAATGACAGTTGATCTATTTTCTTGATGCCTATTTGAGCTGTGTTGTTCTCATGTATCTTGAAAAAATATATATAAATAAAGAATTAAAAAAAAAACATGTAACTATTCCAAATTAAACATTTCTAAAAATATAAAATAAATATATAAGCGGACTGATTTGCTACACAAAGATTTATGTAACAGGAAGTTCATATGTACACGGGGCTAAATGGAAGTTGTTTTCTGGAACACAAAAGAGAAAAAGAAAATGTTCATTAACAAAAATTGCAGGAAAGTACAGTTAAGAACTTTACTGAAAAATATTGTAATCCTATGAATTCAATTAAATAAAGAAAAGAAATGTATATAATGAATATTATTATTAGTATTCAGTATATACATTTTTTTTTCTTTTTTCACATGCCTTTATTTTAAAGTGTTAACATTTAACCACTTCAGCCCCGGAAGAATTTCCCACTTTAGGACCAGAGCACTTTTTGTGATTCGGCGCTGCGTCGCTTTAACTGACAATTGCGCGGTCGTGCGACGTTGTACCCAAACGAAATTTGCGTCCTTTTTTTCCCACAAACAGAGCTTTCTTTTGGTGGTATTTGATCGCCTCTGCGTCATTTCTGATCGCCGCTATAAACAAAAGAAGAGCGACCATTTTGCAAAAAAACCCAAATTT
>BLSH010146565.1:2664248-2675325 GCA_018402905.1 Glandirana rugosa
ACGTGCACAGACACACGCCCGAGGCAAAACGAGTCGCCCCTAGCGAGGCGACTAGGAATGACTCGGCTGCCTAGGAAGAGGCGAGAGACACGTCTAGTCCCCGCCTGGACAGAGAGCACTGGGGGGAGGGGGAGGGGGAAGATAAGGCAGAGAACGAGTGAAGAGGAAAGTTATGTTACAGCGTGCCGTGTAGCTGCCTGTGTCTGCCTATGATGAGCTGTATTCAGCCCGCAATGCAACTTGCAAGGTCCTTGTCGGGAGGTCAGCTGACTATTTTCTCGGGGGGAGCAATTGCCCCGTTGCCCCCCCCTGGATCCGCCCCTGATCTGCACAGAGAGCGGAGAAGGATCCGTCGGCTCAGTAAGGATCAGCGGAGCGATCCCCGCTGAGCAAAACGGAGCCCGCACACAGACACGTGCATGTGAAAGGGCCCTTATTGTCAAAGCTTAATTGAACAAGCTGAAGTTAGAAGCTGATTGGCTACCATGCACGGCTGCACCAGATTTTGCACTCTCCCTACACTTTTAGTAAATTCCCCCTGCAAGACTATCCAGAAATGCTTAAGCCCCGTACACACGGTGCAACGGTCGTATGAAAACAGTCGTACGACCACTTGTTGTACGATCATCCGACCGTTAGTATGCGCGATTAGAACAGCCGACGTACGGCGGTCGTACAAGAGAAGTTGGATGAGCAAACTAGAAAACTTTGGTTGTAGAACAAGCGATTGTACGACCGTTGTATCGTGTGTACAGAGAAGTTGGTCCAACAAGTTGTGCAAAACACGCGTGCTCAGAAGTCGGGAACGCTCGGAAGTGTCCGTTCTGGGAAACCTACGTTCCTAATTCACAAATCACATTCACCCGAACTTCCTCTCTCTACGCTTCTAACACGTCACTACGTTCGGCTTGGTTGTATGATCGCTTAGTGCAGTGTTCCCCAACCCAGTCCTCAAGGCCCACCAACAGGTCATGTTTTCAGGATTTCCCTCAGATGAATCAGCTGTGGTAATTACTAAGGCAGTGAAACTGATCAAATCACCTGTGCAAAGCAATGGAAATCCTGAAAACATGACCTGTTGGTGGGCCTTGAGGACAGGGTTGGGGAACACTGGCTTAGTGCATGTCAGTACACGAGACAAAACAGCCAACATACGATTTGGGCCGTTCAGTCGTACGACCATCGCACCGTGTGTACGAGGCCTTAGAATCAGACATGACACCTTCTCCTTAGAAACATCTAAAAGGTTAAAAATATTTTTCTTTTCTTTTTTTCTTTTTTTTTTTTTCTTCTTTTATTTTTCTTTTTCTTTTCTTTTTTCTTTCCTTTTACGTTTCTTTTCTTTTCTTGTGTGTGAATGGAAACACATAAAAAATATATGATGGGGTTCTCTTTTTCTTTTCTTTTCTTTTCCTGTCCTTTCTTCTGTATAAATGGAAACACATAACAAAATGGGGTTTTCTTTTTTTTTTTCTCACTTTTCTTTTGTTTAAATGTATGCTGTGTGAATTGGAACACATGACAAACAAGTAATATTTTTTTTTCTTTTTTCTTTTTTCTTTTTTTTTTTTTTCTATTCTTTAATTGTATGTTGTGTGAATTGGAACACATGACAAGCATATAATGGGGTTTTCTTTTTCTTTTCTTTCTTTTCTTTTCTTTTTCTCTTTTTCTTTCTCATGTTCTTTCTTTTTGTCAAGTACCTGATGTGAGGCTGAGATGCTAGAGGGCCCTCTTGCGGCTAAGTGCAGTGCTTCCCTGGAGATGAGACAGGAAAAGCAGTGCCCAAAGAAGCATGGTTTGCCAGTTAAGGTTCCGAGATGACTTGAATGCTGGAATGCCACAGAAACAGACAGATGGCTGGTGAACTGGCATGCTTGTAACTTGTGGAGAGTTTGACTGAAAGCAGAATCTGGAGCCAAGCCAGGGGTCATACACTGTGAGACAAAGTTCATGCAATGGTTAGCGTAAGTCGGGTCATTCACAAAGGAGCAGATCGGAAGCAGAGTCTAAAGCCAGGCCGAGGTCAATGGAGGAATAAGCCAGAAGAGTAGTCGGCGGTGATAACCAGGAGTCAAACAGGAGAGCAGGTTCACAGGTCAGGTCAAGCCGGGTCAAATAACAGGAGATCAATCAAGATAACAGGAACACAGGAACACAGGGAAGCTGAGAGATAATCCAGCAATGTATCCTAGTCAGTAACAGGTTTATATAGCCCAATGGGAGTCAATAATTGTCACGTTGTGCGTCTGCATGTGCCAGGGCGCGCCATCGGGCATCTGCATGCGCCGGTGGGTGTCATTGCGCATCTGCTTGCACTTGCACTGGCGCGCGCCTGAAGCGCCCATGATGGAGATTGGCATTATTGACACATCTCTGTCCATTTCCCTGACGCTTTTCTTTGAATGTATGCTGTGTGAATGGGAAAACATGACAAACATATATAATGGGGTTCTCTTTTTCTTTTTCTTTAAATGTGTGCTGTGTGCATGGAAACACATGACAAGCATATAATTGGGTTTTCTTTTCCTCTTCGATTGGGAACACATAACAAATATATATAATGTTTTCTTTGTTTCTTTTCATTCTCTTTTTTTTCACTTTTCTTTGGTATAAATGTATGCTGTGTGAATGGGGATACATGTCAAACATATAACATATAATGTTTTTTTGTTCTTTTCCTTTTTTTTCTTTTTCTTTTCTTTAAATGTATGCTGTGTGAATGGGAACACATGACAAGCATATAATGGGGTTTTCTTTTTCTTTCTCATTTTTTTTTTCTTTAAATGTATGCTGTGTGAATGGGAACACAACAAACAATTTTTTATATTTAAGTTTAAATAGCCCAATGGGAGTCAAGAATTGTCACATTGCATGTCTGCATGGGCCAGGGCACGTCATCATGCATCTGCGTGCACTGGTGTGTGTCATTGCATATCTGCATGCTCCCGCTTGCACTGGCGCGCACCTGAAGCGACCATGATGGAGATTGGCCTTATTGACAGATCTTTGTCCATTTCCCTGACAGTGTCCCCCCTAATGCGCAAACGAGCCCATTTCTCAGGACATCTGGCCAGAACTGCTGCACAAGTCTGGGGGCATGTTACTTGCTGTTTCCCAAGAATTATCTTCTATCCGATAACCTTTCCACTTAATGAGAAATTGATTTTGCCTACCTCTCTTTCAACAGTCCAGAATGGTTTTTACTTCAAATTCCATTTCCTCATTCACAGAGACTAGTGAAGGTGCCACTTCTTCTCTCCCAGGAAAGGGGCTGCAGATGGCTGGCTTGAGTAAGGAGACATGGAATACCGGGTGAAGCTTGAAGGAATTCGGTAATGCCAATTTGAAAGCCGCCTGATTGACCTCCCCTTCGGTCCCAAGCAACTAGAAGGAAAAGACAACTTAGGCCTCATACACACGGGCATATCTTAAAAAATAATCAAAACGTCGGGCCCAACGTCAGGGAAAAAAAATCGGCGTTTTTTGGCGTTATGCATCGGCGTTAGTGAGCGTCGGCGTCAATAGGTGTCTTTTAAAAAAAAAAATGCTATTTTTCAACCTAAAAACATTGGCGTCAAAAACGTCGGTTAACACCGGTACGGCGTTAGTGAGCGTGTTGCGGCGTCGGCGTCAAAAAACGCCAAAACATTACAACCTCAGAACGCGCTGGCCGTGGGTTCTAGTTACAGCTCACTAACCCCGATGCCCTCTACGGCTCAAAAACCTCTGCGTGTTTATGGGGCCATTGACTAACATGGAGAGCTGCAAAAAATGCCAGAAAACGCCGCCGTCAAAAAACGTCCGTGTGTATGAGGCCTTAAGGTTAATAGAAGAGAGCCATACCTTGTCTCAGACCTTGAAACCTGGACTGCTTCTCCTTTTCCTGTTGTATTGTTTCTTGTAGTCCTCCTGTGCTTTCTGCATTGTCTCTTAAAGAATCTGGTAGTTTGACTGAATGAAAGATAAATGGTCTTGTTCTGTTGGCCCCAATGCTTCAGGGATGGTGTTGGGCAAAAATGAAGGGTGGAAGCCATAATCCCCCAAAAGGGGGATTGCTTGGTAGTTGCATGTATTGAGTTGTTATACGCAAATTCAGCACAAGGGAGCAAGGAGAACCAATCAGCTTGTGAAAAAGAGCAAAAACATCTTAGGTATTGTTCAAGAGTCTGATTAGTCCTCTCCTTCTGCCCATTACTCTGAGGGTGATAAGCTGAAGACAAACAGACATCTATTGCAAACACTCTTCCAAAATTTTGAGGTAAATTGGACCCCTCTATCTGAGATGATCTTGTCAGGCAGACCATGCAATCTGAGTATTCCTTTGATGCAAAGGTTGGCTGTGTCTTTAGCTGAAGGTGTGCCAACCATGGGCAAGAAGTGCGCAATCTTAGATAGACGGTCCACCAGCACACAGATTGTCGTGTGTTCTTCTGATGGGGCAGATCTACTATGAAATCCATTGAGATTTGCTTTCATGGTTGCTACGGGACTGGTAATGGCCTCAACAGACCCTATGCTTTGGAATTAGACCCCTTATGGCGCTGACAGATGGCGCAGGAATCTACGTAGTCTTTACAGTCCTTCTTCATAGCAGACCACCAAAACGATCGCTGAATAAGCTCAATTGTTTTTCGGATCCCAAAATGTCCAGCCAAGGGATGGTCATGGAAGGTTTTAATGATCTGTAACCTGACCTGTTGCGGGATGAATATTTGTCCTTATTGCCAAAAAACCCTTCCTGATTCCTTAAAGAAACAGCTTCTGGAGTGGTGCACTGAGCGGAAGCCTATTTAGTGAATACTCTCAAATTCTGATGAAGTAACAGAAAGTTCTGGTTAGACAGGATTGTGTCAGGTACAGTGACCTCTGGGGTATCAAGGAACATTTGAGACAGGGCATCGGCTTTGCTGTTTTTAGACCCCGGCCGGAAGGTTATATGTAAATTGAACCTAGAGGTTCGGAGGTATTCTTGGTTCTTGTGATTGGTAAAGATCATGATGGGGTGTGCTGCTCCTTCCAAGAGATACCTCCATTCCTCCAGGGCTGTTTTAATGGCTAGAAGTCCCTCCAGGACAAAAATGTAAGGCAGGATCAGGGTGTTGGAGAACCGGAGCAGAGGTGAACAGACTCTTCAGTTTTTCAAAGGCTATTTGGGCTTCGGCTGACCACTGGAATCTCGTGTGTTGATGAGTCACTTGAGTGATAGGAGCAATTATAGAGGAAAAGTTCTTTATGAATCTCCTGAAAACATATAGCTTTGACTTTTTGTGGCTCCATAGAGATTCCATCTGTGGAGATGATAAGACCCAGAAAATGTTTTGAACTTTTTTCGAAGTCACATTTTTCAGATTTCACATAAAGTCCATGTTCCCTCAGTGTTGATAGTACTCTCTTGACATGAGATCTGTGAAGTTCAAGAGTGGCTTAAAAAATGAGGATGTCATCTACATAGACAATGACAAAGTGATCCAGGAACTCCCGAAAGATGTTGTTGACTAGATGTTGAAACATGGCGGGAGCAATACATAGTCCGAATGGCATCACTAGGTACTTGAAATGCCCAAAACGTGTCCTGAATGCCGTCCTCCATTCGTCACCCTCACAGATGCTAATTAAGTTGTAGGCCCCTCGTAGGTCCAGTTTGGAAAAGATTCGAGCATTGCGGAATCTTTGGAATAATTCAGGGATAAGAGGTAACTTTTTTAATGGTGACTGTGTTTAACCCCCTATAATCCACGCAGGGTCTGAGGGTCTTGTCTTTCTTCTCCACAAAGAATATACCAGCTTCTGCAGGGGAAGAAGAAGGACGGATGAACCCCTTCTCCAAGTTTTCATCTAGATACACCCGAGTGTCTTCAGTTCCTTTTCTGAGAGGGGAAAGATGCGGCCAAATGGAATTTCAGAGCCGGGCAGGAGCTCTATTGGACAATCGTAAGGCTGATGAGGTGGTAGGACATCAGCATTCTTTTTATTTAAGACATCTGAAAAGTCTCTATAGGCTGATGGCACATTCTGGTGGGTGCTGGACACGGATTAAACATCCATGCAGTTAGCAGATTCTTTTACTTTGGGGATCAAGCAGCGTTGCTGACAGTAAGGTGAAGAAAACTGAATCTTCCTGCTGGCCCATTCAACCTGTGTGTTGTGTGCTTGGAGCCATGGGGTGTCCAAGATGACAAAGAACTGTGAGGAGTGCAGGACATCAAAGCAGAGATATTCCTGACTGGGTCCTGGCAAGAAGGGGTGCAGTCTCCCGATTCACAGGTCTGGAACTAGGCAGGGAGCCATTGGAAATTGGAAATAGCGGGATGCCAAGGCTCTTTGCCAAGGTTAAGTACAAAAAGCAGCTGCAGGCGCCTGAATGAATTGTGGCTGGCAGCCGAACCTTCTCTTCCACCACCTGCAGGGAGACATGGAGAACAAGGTGAGATGGGGATGATTCTGCCAGTGGAAGGAATACAGAGCAACGTGAAGGAGACTAGGTCTGATAGGGCAGTTACGGAGAAAATGTCCAGTTGCTCCACTGTACAAAAAAAAGGTTTGGCTGTCAGTGGCCTAATTTCTCCTCAGGAGTTAAAAGCTGAATGGACAAGACCATTTGGCATTAGTTCCACTTCGGATGAAGAGGCAGAAAAGGGTGCCGTCGTTGGAGATGAGGGGACCTTAGGTAGCATCCAGGTGGGCTTGAAGGTTTGAGACTTTTTCAGAGCGGCGTCCCCGCATGCGCCTGTCAAGCTGAGTAGCAAATTGGATCAGGCCTTCCAATGTGGCAGGGGGTGCTACCCTGGCCAGTTCATCTTTAAGGGATTCAGATAATCCCTGGCGATACTGGTATCGCAGAGCGACCTCATTCCAATCTGTATCAGCATATAGCTTATGAAAGTCCACAGTGTAGTCCTCCACAGGCCGCCTTCCTTGTTGCAGGGTATGTAGGGTCGCCTCTGCGGTAGCTGCCCGCTGGGGGTCATCATACAGACGTGCCATAGCATCAAAGAATAAGTCTACTGAGTTAAGGACAGGGTCTTTTTGCTCCAACAGACTGTGGGCCCATGCCTGGGGTTCCTCTGAGAGTAAGGAGATAATGAACCCCATTTTAACTATATCAAGAGAAAAAGTCTGTGGCTGTAGGGCTAGATAGAGCAGGCAGGCATCTTTGAAAGCTTTAAAATTCTTCCGGTCCCCTGAGAAGCATTCAGGAGTGGGGATCCTGGGTTCAGTTGGAGGAACCACTATGGTGTGGGTGGCAGCAGTGAGTTCCTGAGCTGGACCAATGGCTGCAGAACTGGTAGAAAAAGTTGCTTCATCCGCTTGGGCTGGAGATACAGCTAAATGCTGTAAACGTCCTTCCAATTGGAAATAACCTGTTGGCACAGAGCTTCTAGTGGGGAAGCACCTTATCGCCTCAGACATTCTGGCTGGATTATGCTGTCATAGCACCTGATGTGAGGCTGAGATGTTAGCGGGCTCCCTTTGCGGCTAAGTGCAGTGCTTCCCTGGAGATGAGACAGGAAAAGCAGTGCCCAAAGAAGCATGGTTTGCCAGTTAAGGTTCCGAGATGACTTGAATGCTGGAATGCCACAGGAACAGACAGATAGCTGGTGAACTGGTGTGCTTGTAACTCTGTGGAGAGTTTGACTGAAAGCAGAATCTGGAGCCAAGCCAGGGGTCATACACTGTGAGACAAAGTTCATGCAATGGTTAGCGTAAGTCGGGTCATACACAGAGGAGCAGATCGGAAGCAGAGTCTAAAGCCAGGCCGAGGTCAATGGAGGAATAAGCCAAAAGAGTAGTCGGTGGTGCAAGCCAGGAGTCAAACAGGAGAGCAGGTTCACAGGTCAGGTCAAGCCGGGTCAAATAACAGGAGATCAATCAAGATAACAGGAACACAGGAACGCGGGGAAGCTGAGAGATAATCCAACAATGTACCCTAGTCCGCTGCAGGTTTATATAGCCCAATGGGAGTGAATAATTGTCACTTTGCTCGTCTGCAGTGCCAGGGCGCGCCATCGCGCCGTTGTGTCATCGCGCATCTGCTTGCACTTGCACTGGCGCGCGCCTGAAGCGGCCATGATGGAGATTGGCATTATTGACAGATCTCTGTCAATTTCCCTGACACTTTTCTTTAAATGTATGCTGTATGAATGGGAACACATGACAAACATATATAATGGGGTTTTCTTTTTCTTTAAATGTATGCTGTGTGCATGGAAACACATGACAAGCATATAATTGGGTTTTCTTTTCCTCTTCTCTTCGAATGGGAACACATAACAAACATATATAATGAGGTTTTTGTTTTCTTTTTCTTTTTTTCCTTTTGTTTAAATGTAAATGCTGTGTGAACGGGGACACATCACAATTGACAAACATATTTTTTGAATGTGTTAGTACCTCCACAATCAGGGGTGTAAACTGCCATCTTCCCTTCATTTAACTCAGAAAAAGAAAGTTTTTACCCCTATGGGTTGGGATTTTTAAGGCAATTTAAACAAACTCAAATTTGTGGTAAAAATATACATAATCTTTTATTTTGACAAAGTTAAAAGTGGCACCAATTATTGGACCAGTATAACAATATACAGAGTGTATATTGTTATAAATCGCCTTAAAAATCCCAACCCATAAGGGTAAAAACTTTATTTTTCTGAACATATATATATTTTTTTTTCTTTTTATTTTTTTTTTATTTTCTTTAAATGTATGCTGTGTGAATGGGAACACATGACAAGCATATAATGGGGGTTTCTTTTTCTTTTCTTTCTTTTTTCTTTTTCTTTCTCATTTTCTTTCTTTTCTTTAAATGTATGCTGTGTGAATAGGAATACAGCAAACAAATAATGGGGTTTTCTCAAATTTGACTGTGATGGTGGAAATACACTTTAGGTAAGGTTTAATTTATTCCACAAGGTTAAAAAACCTTGATTCCCTAAGGCAGAATACACTCATAGAGCCAGTTTTATTACTTTTGAATGTGAATAAGCATTTCTGTGTATTTTTTTACTGCAATAGAGAAAATTGCACTTTAAGGACGAATTGCTGTTACTGTAGCTTAAATTGTATTTTCAATATATATACCTGTTAGGAAAATTACATAAAATTATTCAGCAGATAAGAAGAAAGTATGTGCAATTAGAATGCCAAACTACACATATAAATCACAGTTACATATTTATATCATGAAATCTGCTTATAAATGGCAGTAACCTTTCCAGTGCCAAAGAGCCCCCTTATCATTTTCGGGCCATATTAAATGGGAGGGGATAATTTACTTATAACCATCATTTATATCCATTAACTTATGACTTTAGCAGGCATCCATGTAGATAACTGTCACTTAGTGACCTGTATCTGGCTTACATATTACTGCCTCACATTTAGTGACTTCAGAATAACATATCACTCGATGACATATTTATATTTCCATTAGTGGAATCCATTTCAACTTAAATCTCAGCAGGGAGTGACAGGAAGGAGACTGATGTCCCCTCTAGCAGGAAATAAATATTAGATTATAAGTGTAGCTTTCGATGACTTTTCACCATGCATCAGAAATAAGCATTTATAATATACCAACACAGGACAAATAAGCCAATGGATAAATATTTAATATATTCAAGATATTAAGAATTGCTTTTAAAATCCCTTAAAATGGTAAATATCCACTTTTTATTATATAAACACATAAGGTAGGGCTCCTTCCACATGGGTGTCAGGAATCATCAGCAAGGACAACCAAATTTGTGCAGCTACGTTAGGAAAGTGGGACCAGACCATATAGAGTGCTGTGAAAAAGTATTTGCCCCCTTATTGAATTTATTTTTCTTTTTGCATATTTGTCACACTTAGATTCAAATAATTTTTATTGTTTTTAACAGTACAAAAACATAGTACAAGTTACAAGCCTTGAGAACACATCTTACAATTATTCATATTCAGATACAAGAGTATATACCATATACAGGTGGTCCCCTAGTTACAAACATCCGACTTATGAACGACTCCTACTTACAAACGGAGGTAGGCAACAGGAAGTGAGATGAAATCTACCCCTAGGAAGGGAAATTCACTCCTGTAAGAGTTATTATGGGAAAAGGTGCCTCCACTGATGCTTTATCACCAAGGTTTTTTTCCAAAACAACCTACATTTTTCAAAATCCAATTATCATTCCAATTATTATTGGGACAGGAAGTGAGGTGAAATCTTCTGAACAGAAACATAGACAGCAAAACAAACATTACAGGGGTGTTACCTCTTCCCTATGCAATCCAAAAAGCTTAAAATGTGTTTTTTTGGCTGAAGCTACACTTAAAAAATGTACCTGTTCTGACTTACAAACAAATTCGACTTATGAACAAACCTACAGTCCCTATCTTGTTTGTAACCCGCTACAACAAATTGAAAACATACAACTTTCTCCACACACCTATTTAGTGGCGATAGATGTGGAAGCACTTTATAGCTCTATCCCACATCATCTGGGACTAGCAGCTATAAGACACATCTTGTCACAATCCCATAAGGATGATAATAAAATTCACGATTTTATTGTGGATGCATTAGAATTCATACTCCAACATAACTCTTTCTCTTTTTTTGGTACCTTTTTCCTCCAGATACAGGGGGTGGCGATGGGCACCTGCTGTGCACCATCGTACGCGAACCTGTATCTGGGGGAATGGGAACGAACTCTTTTCTCTGACGACACACTTACATCATTAACGTCACACATAACATCATGGCACAGATATATAGATGATATCTTACTCTTCTGGGAAGGTGATACACAATCATTGGATGCCTTTTTGTTAGCTCTTAACAAAAACGACTTCAACCTCACCTTCACCATGACATATAGTAGATCAGAAGTGACGTTTCTAGATCTAAAGATCATAAAGGACCAAGATGGGGTTCTGTCTACCGACCTTTACAGAAAGGCAACGGCGGGCAATACAATATTGCATGCTACGAGCGCCCATCCTGCGTCTCTAGTTAACTCCATCCCCTATGGCCAATATCTTAGGCTACGGAGAAACTGTTCTGACGATAGCTCCTTTAAAACCTGTCTCTTGGCTC
>BLSH010146565.1:2676382-2687277 GCA_018402905.1 Glandirana rugosa
ACACGCGGCCCACCCCCGGTGTCCCCCCTCCTCCGCGATGGTCACGTTGGGGCCTTTGCCTGCCAGGGTCACCAAATCAGACCTTTGTCGTACTTCTAAAGTTAAAACCACTGGGACCGTCCGTTTCCGGGGTTGCACTGGTAGCGCCTCCTCCCCCCTGTGGCCCCCACCCGGCGCACAAAGCCCCCCGGTCCTACGGATCACGGGGGGCTTTTCGATCTCCATGTCTGGGGGTGCTGTTGGGGCATCCCCCGGGGGGGGATCGAGGGATGGGACTGTCGTGGTCTCCTCTCCTTTCGTCTCCTCCCGCTGGCCCTTCTTCCCCCCCCTTAGACATTGGAGCTGCTGCGTCGGTGGGGCGTGGGTGCGGGACTCCCCTTTGTGTTCACACACGGGGTAGCCGCGCACTCATGCCTCGGGAGCCTCACTCTGTCACCCGGCCGTACCGCCCATGTCCCTCCCCCACTATCCAGTTCCCTCCTAGATCCATCATCGTCACGTGCAAACGTGACGTGCACTACGCCGGACGCGGGCAGTGACACGAGGTGAGGACGCTCACCCCCACTGCGCATGCGCCGGCGTTATTTAAAAGGATGTGCGGCGTGTCTCACTGCACTGAGCAGCAGAGACACACGCACACCATGCCATAACTAACCTCCTAATCTTGAAGGTATGTGGAACTCTCTTTTATCTGACTGCCATTTTCCTAAGCATCATTGAATATTGCTTTAGTACTGCCAAGACTGTTCCCTATGGATGGGTGGTTTCTGGATATGGGGGCATTTGGATGTAGATGTGTAGTACATGCACTGTAGCCTTCCATGCTACAGGAAACTTTTTTCTCCCCGTTTACTCTTGATATTTAAACCATAGGAATAGAGGCATGACCCTTACCTTTTTTTGGGGAAACCGTCAGGCCCTAGTTTAGGGTGGCAGACTTCCCCCCCTTTTTTAGGAGAGTACTTTTTCCTCTCCCGCTGATTGGTTAGTCTCCCATAGGGGACAAGTAAGAGATGGTATAAATTAATGCAGCATACATATGCTAATTAATTAAATTTAAGAATGCGGTGTATGAAGTGTACATCACCTTCCTTACAAAATATACACTCTTTCATTACTACTATCACTACAACTCTTTCCTTTCCTAAACTCTTAGGTGTCACGTCAGTTGCAGCATCGCCTATAGCAACCGGTGCTTCCCTAAGTGAAGGACGTGGATGCGTTTGCGCGGTGACCACGGAGGCTCAGTGGTGACTATACGGGGGTGGTGTGCCAGTGGCAGCCTGTGAGAAACCACACGGTTACACATTGCTGTGTCAGTGGTCTGGGTATATATGTACATACGTTTTCCAATCACACCATACGGAGATATGGCCACACAGGCTTGTATGGTGATTCTTTAAGGTACAAACACTGATGATTTGCAAAGGTTCCTTGTTCAAATTTGCTGTTGTATTGAAGTCTATCTAAACACATGCCATTGTATTATAGAATTGTGAATCTCCCAATAACGGCCCCTGAAGAAGGGAATCTCCTGAAACGCGTCGGGCCTAGGAGTGTCCACAAACTACAGTTACCAGACGTATTGTCAAATACATGTACCCATATGTTGTTTTAATGTTATGTAATACATTTATTGTATTGTATATTTTAATGTATATCATTAAACCTTTATAATTTTTATATAGAACGATTTATCATTCAGTTTGCCTATAAAAATCCCAAACCCAAGTGAGGGGGTCCTATTCAACAATTTGTATAATAGGGATGACGGCAAAAGGGCTTACTCCCCTAGGTGGTGTCCTTAACAATTGTTTGTAACCCGGGGACCGCCTGTAATCAACAGAGTATGTGGAGGGATGAATACTTATCATACTATTATTTGGTAGGAACGAGAACTCAAGGAGGATTATTTAGGAAGAAATGGGAAAGGGGGAAGTGGGGGGAGGGAGGGAAGGAGTGATAGGAGGGTGAGGGAAGGAAAGTGGTTAGTTTAAGCAAAACATTCACTTAAAGCTAATAGTTCTTCAGCAGGATATTGTACATTTAGGATTATGGATCCATAGTTACCATTTTTGAAAAAATGTAGAATATGTGAGGTTTTTTAACACAAATCTTCTTTCCATATCACACTGGTGGTTGAGTGCTATGATTGTTTCTGTTATTCTAGGTGTATTGATGGTTTTCCATTTCCTAGTTATGATTAGTTTTGCTGCATAAAGAATATGAATGGTGACATTTCTTGAGTTTGGGGGGAGTGTTTCTATTCCTATGTGTAGTAGAGCTAATTTAGGGTCTGGATTGATGATGTGACCCATTATTTCCACTAATAGTTTGAAGATTTCATGGCAGTATGAAGTAAGGGATTTACAGGACCGCATCATGTGTGGGAGTGAGCCTTGTTTACCACATTGGTGCCAGCATTGGGGAGAGGCATTGGGGTAGATTTTTGAAAGCTTTAGTGGTGTGAGATACCATAAATGGAATATCTTTAAGTAGGCCTCCCAATGGTTTGAGCATCGGGAAGTCTTGGCTGAGTAGGACAATATTTTTTGCCAGGAGTTGTCTGGCATTTTGTGGTCCAATGTTAATTTCCATTTGTTTAGAGATGGAGATCTAGTTGGAAATTTTAGGTTATTGAGAAATGTATAGAAGAAGGAAATCCCGTGTCCCATGTATTTTAAGGATTCATAGAATTTAAGTATTTGTACTGGGATGGGGGTTTCAATAGGAATTTTGTGGAAGTGTAAGTAGTGGTTTATTCTGATGTAAGTATAGAATTCCGAAGGCGGTAGAGCATATTCGCTCTGTAAAGTGCGGAACGGAATTAGATTCCCTTTGTTATAGATTTGTTGCAGATTTTGAATCTTGCATTTTATCCAAGATGTAAGGTTTAGGTCGGGTATGATTCCCTTAAGAATGTCAATTGCAATTTTTATGGACTTGGAAGGTACTGTTTTGTAGGATAGTAAGAGTGACCAGACTGCTTGAGTTGCTTTGATACAGGGGTGGTTGGAGATATTGTGTTTGGGGGAGGTGGAAGTTAATAGTAAATAGGTATATGGGGTGAGTGGGTGGAAAGCTGGTGTTTCCATTTGAAACCAAATCTTACCTTTAAAGGGGTGACATCAGTAATACATCTGGTCGAGTAGTGTGGCTATGTAGTATGTGTGTACATGAGGAAGAGCAGCTCCTCCTTTGCTCACTGGTCTATGTAAAAGATGTGAAGTTCATCTGGGGCGTTTAGATTCTCAGATGTATTGATTAATATGTTGTTGGGCAATCTGAAAGAATTTCATTGGAAGAAGAATAGGGAGAGTTCTGAATAAGTACAATAACTTGGGAAGTATGAACATTTTAACAGTAGCTATGCAGCCTAATTTTGAGATGCCAACTGTACGATAGGAGCTCAGCTCCTTTGGGAGGGATTGTATTAGATTTTTATAGAAATCAATAAAATGGCAGCGCCAAAAATATTTATAAAACGTGAGTCCAATGATGAAACCAATCGGAAAAAGACACAACTGGTTTAAACACACCAAAATCACCAAAGTATGTATCCTTATAGTTGGTTATGATAACGATGTACTGTATTCATAATATTATATAAAATCCTCCTGGTAAGGAAGGGGTATGCTCTTACCAGATCCAAGAAAGACAAGGTGAAAACAAAAACGAAATCCAGGGGTCACTCGCCACGGTCCAGTCCACGTATCCTCCGTGAAGGATCCTCTCTGCATATGTCACCACTGGCACCCGGATCAGGATCACTCCAATGGAAGAAAAGGCTAACCAGCTGTGCTCCAGACATCCATATATGTAGTGGGAAAAAGGAGGAGACCCACCATAGCGTGACACCGTTTTAAAGAATTTATTGCAAAAAAGATTCCAAACACTTACTTGGAACAAATAGTAAAAGAGCTCTTAAAATAAAAATGTTAGTGACAGAAGGGAAACCAGGGCTTACTTTAGATTCCACATGTGCTATTCTTATATCGTGTTTAGGGATGAGCCGAACACCCCCCGGTTCGGTTCGCACCAGAACATGCGAAAATAGAAAAAGTTCAGGGTGAGCATCCAAACACCATTAAAGTCTATGGGACGGGAACATGAAAAATCAAAAGTGCCCTAAAAAGTGTATGGAGTCCTGCCCTAGGGGACATGCATCAATGAAAAAAAAGTTTTTAAATCAATCGTTTTTTTTAGGAGCAGTGATTTTAATAATGCTTAAAGTGAAAAAAAATGAAAAAAATCCTTTAAATATTGTGCCTGGGGGTGTCCTTAGTCTGTGTGTTAAAGGGTTCATCTCTGTGAGGTGTAGAACATAGCCAGAGCAAAATGAAATTTCCATAGGAAAAATTGTCATTTAACATTGCGGCTGTAATGTATTGCCGGTTCCCGGCAATATACAAAAAAAACTGGAAAAAAGTGCGTGGGGTCCCCTTCCCCCCCAAGTCCAAACCAGGCTCTTCGGGACTGGTTTGGATATTAAGGGGAACCCCGTGCCAAATTTTACAAAAAATTGACGTGGGGGTCCCCCTAAAATCCAAACCTGACCCTTATCCGAGCATGCAGCCCTGGCCGGTTAAGATGGGGGGGGGGGCAAGTGAGCCATACCAAGCTACATGCCCTCAACATGGGGAGTATGGGTGCTTTTGGGGAGGGGGGCTCCTGCTCCCCACCCCCGCATCTTGTGGGGACAAGAGCCTCTTCCCCACAAGCCTGGCCAGTGCTTGCGGGGGTCTGCGGGCGGGGGGGGCTTATCGGAATCTGGAAGCCCCCTTTAATAAGGGTGCCCCCAGATCCCAATCCCCCCCAAATTGTACCCCTACCTGTTCACCAAAAAAGAGTGTAGTGTAAAAAAAACCCATTAGGCAGTTTTTGACAAGTCCTTTATTTTGTATTATAGCTCTTTTCTTCTTTCTTCTTTCTTCCTCCATCTTCTCCTGGCCTGCTCCTTCTTCTGTTCTTCTTCTTCTTTTAGTCTTCTTGCTTCCTCTCTTCATCTTCAATCTTCAATCTTCATCTTCTTTCTTCTTTCCCCGCTGCCACGCTCTCCGCTGCTGCAGTCTGGCCTCTGCGTGTCTTGATGAATGGTCGGTCTTCAGAGCAGCCCTGGCCCTGTCATCATCATCTAAAGGACCCCCCCCCCATCCCTCCTTTGCACTTCACAGTATTCAGACCACCAAAAATGGCGATGCTGAATACCGTAATTTTTTTAACACCGGCGCTGTTTCCTGCTGAGTAAACCAGAAGTGACATTCTGACGTTGCTTCCGGAAATGTACGAAGGAGTCCCGATTGAAGCCGATTCTGGCTTCCATAGGGACTTCACACAGTGGCCAGAAATGTCGGATGAGAGCTCCGGTCTCCTAGTGGGACGGGAGACCAGAGAAGAGCGGCGGACGGTGGCGGGAGGGGGGGCTGGCCCCTCCTGCTCCCTGGGATAAAGACCGAGCAGCTTCAGAGCCAGATCGGCCATTATCACTGGATAGGATAGATGGCCGCCTGCTCTAAAAAAACAATACCGGGGTATAGCCTGTAGCTGCAGGCTATACCCCGATACATCCACTTAAAGCTGCCGCCGTTTATAACCGATGATTCGCATTAAGTAGTTAAAAATTGTGATGACATGCTCCAGTCCAACAGGTGGTGAAAAATTGGGCCTTGGGTGTTGTCAGAGCCATAACACTGTAACCCCTTGCAGTTACTTTTGTTGGGCGCAGGAACGGGCCCTGCTGTTGTAAATGAATGTAAACACTTAACGCGAATCGCTGTTTATAAATGGTGGCTGCTTTAAGTGGAAGTATCGGGGTATAGTCTGCAGCTACAGGCTATACCCTGGTACCGTTTTTTAGAGCAGCCGGCCGGCTACCTGTTGATAACAGCTGATCCAGCTCGGAAGCCGCTCGGTCATTATCCCAGGCAGCGGGAGGGGACACCCTCCCTCCCGCCACAGTCCGCCACTCTTCTCCGGCCTCCCTTCCCACCGGGAGACCGGAGCTTCGATCTGACACTTCTGGCCGCTGTGTGGAGTCCCTGTGGAAGCAGAAATCAGCTTCAATCGGGACTACTTCGTATATTCCCGGAAGCAACGTTACAACGTCACTTCCGGTTTACTCGGCGGCTACAGTGCCGGTTTTAAAGAAATGACAGGATTCAGAATCACAGTTTTTGGTGCTCTAAATACTGTGAAGTGTAAAGGAGGTATGGGGGGTCTTTTAGACCCCCAATCCCTCCATAAAGTGTACCTGTCACCGTATATTTCTATCACAAGGGATGTTTACATTCCATGTGCTAGCAATAAAAGTGAACAGATTTTTTTTTTTTTTAAAGGAACGGAGTTAAGATTAAAAATATAATAAAATATTAAAAAATATATATATATCAAAGCTTCACTGTCTCTATGAGCTCGTGCAGCAAAGAAAACGCATACATAAGTCACGCCCGCATATGAAAACGGTGTTCAAACCACACATGTGAGATACCGCCACAATCGCCAGAGTGTGAGCAGTAATTCTAGCAAAAGACCGGCTGATGACGATGGTCCATTTCCTGACCCTGAAGGGAAAACCCTCGGCCATGGAGACCGCCCAGGTATTTAAAAGGAAATCGTCAGGCTCCAGGGTGTACCAATAGACATCGTGTCTGACCGGGGAGTGCAATTTACTTCCTGATTCTGGAAAGCACTGTGTGGAACCCTGAAAATAAGACTCTCCCTGTCCTCCGCTTATCACCCACAGTCTAATGGGCAAACTGAACGAACGAACCAAACCCTAGAATAGTATCTTCGGTGCTTCACGTCTTTTGTACAAGATGATTGGCTGTCACTCCTGCCAATGGCAGAGTTAGCTTACAACAATTCATGCCATTCAGCCACCAAGCAGACCCCATTTTTTGCAAACCATGGCTTCCATCCTACGTTCCTGCCGGACCTCATCCCGGAGTCTTCGATTCCTGCCGTCCAAAGTACCCTGGACTTCTTTAGCCGCAACAACAAGTTGATGCAGGAAGCTATAGGCAAGGCACAACAAGAATACCTTTGATAAAAAGAGAAGAGGGGAGTTGGTCTTACAAATAGGAGACCTACTGTGGCTGGGCACGACCAACCTGAAGCTGGCGTGCCCATCGAGGAAGCTGGGCCCTAGGTTCATAGGACCTTTCCCTGTAAAAAGCAGGATCAACTAAGTCTCCTACGAACTGGCACTACTGGAAAACCTCAGAATACACACAGTGTTCCATGTATCGCTATTGAAGCCTGCGGTGCCGGACTCCTTTCCGAACCGTGAAACAGGACCACCGGAGCCAGTGATTATCAATGGGGATGAAGAGTACGAAGTGGAGGCTATACTTGATTGCAGGAGGAGAAGAGGACAAATACAGTACCTGATTTAGTGGCGGGGCTATGGACCTAAAGAAAATTCCTGGGAGCCCGAACAAAATTTACATGCCACGGACCTGGTAAATGTCTTTCTCCACAGTCATCCGCAAAGAAGAACCCAACTTGGCATCCGGAGGCTGCCTGTAAGGGGGGGGGGGCAATGTCAGGAAGATCACCAGCATAATGCCAAGCAGGAAAGGTCCATCTGAAGAACTTCCATTCTGGCTGGTGCACGGCGGTGCATGTGCATGCGTTCCGGCACCAAAGAGGCCATTTAAACCTTGCTGATGCTCAAAACGTTTGCTGTTTGATCTACAGCGTTACCCGTGTTTACCCGCTATCTGTTATCTGTTCCTGCTTGTTTACCTGACCCGGCTTGCTTGACACCTCTGATATCCACCTGCACCCGAACCCGGCTTGACTTGACCACTCTTCTGCCTGACCCTCTGTACCTCGCCGCCAGCCCGTTGCCGAACTTGCCTGTCCCTGACTCCGCTGCTGTGCCTGTGTCCATCCGGTCTCCTCAAGTATCCTGCTTCATCACCAGCACCCTTCCAGCACATCTCCTCTCTCTCTACTCTTGGACTCCTACAGGCACTCATACCTCACCGTGCTCCTGTGGCCGCTTTCTCAATCCCAGCGGTCCCTCGAACCGGAGTCGTAGGAGAGGCCACCCCCGACCGTCAGGCTCACAACCTGGTACGTGACAAATGCATTTTTTTAGGTATTCTATTTCTGCTGTCTTGCAGACTGCTCTCCATCTGTGCGATCCTTGTGAGGGTTCAGCTCCATCACTCACTTTTGGTGGATAAACCATCATCTTACCCCCGTCACAACAACTATAAACCGTATATATAGCTGTAAATAGCTGTACAGCCTTTGGAGGGGGGAAACTCCACTATGAAGTCCATTGAAAGCATGGCTCATGGCTGGTTGGGTGCAGGCAGGGGTTTAAGCAAGCCCCAGGCTTTGTTACGGGGGTTCTTGTTCCGGATGCAGGTGGTGCAAGCGTTTATGTAGCTTTTGCAATCTTTTGCCAGGTTAGGCCACCAAAAGGTGTGTTGCACCAGCTCCAGGGTTTTGTGAGTTCCGAAATGCCCTGCTAAGGGGTGGTCCTGGCAGAGTTCGAGGACAGTGACTCAGACATCTTCCGGAACAAAGACCAGCTCTCCTCTCCACTGGAGGCCCTCTCGGGCTTGTAGAGTAACCTTGATGGAACTGGGGGTTCCTACAGATGCTTGTTTTAGCTGTGATAGGAGGTCCCTCTGTAGCAGTAGGAAGCTTCCTGCTGGCAGGAAGGTGTCAGGTACTGCAGGGTCCTTAGCATCCTCGTACATGTGTGATAAGGCATCAGGCTTAACATTCTTGGACCCTGGCCTATAGGTGATGTGGAACAAAAACCCAGTGAAAAACAGCACCCATCAGGTCTGGCGGGGTCTCAGGCGTTTAGCAGACTTGAGATATGCGAGGTTCTTATGATCTGTATAGATCAATATCAGATGTGCTGCCCCTTCCTGCAGGTATCTCCACTCCTCTAGGGCAGTTTTGATAGCCAGGAGCTCCCGGTCACCCACGTCATAATTCCTTTCGGCCGGGGCAAGTTTCCTTGAGAAAAAGGCCACCGGGTAAACTAAGCTCTTGAGACCAGAGCGTTGGGAGAGGACTGCCCCCAGTGCACTTTCTGAGGCATCTACCTCCAGGATATATGAAAGGGCCGGATTGGGGTGGCACAGCACGGGAGCAGATGTGAATAGTGCTTTCAGTGTCTCAAAGGCAGTTTGGGCTCCAGGATACCAGAGGAACCGGGTACCCTGCTTGGTGAGCTGGGTAATGGGTGTGATGATTGCCGAGAAGCTCTGAATAAATTTGCAAAGTTAGAAAATCCTACAAACCGCTGGACTCCCTTTTTATCCGTGGGTGCTGGCCATGACAGGATTGCCGCCACTTTTTGCGGATCCATTTTAATGTCTTCAGGGGAAAGGATCAGACCCAGGAACTGGATACTCTGACGCTCAAACTCACACTTCTCAGGTTTGGTGCAGAGGCGATTTTGGCGTAGGCGGCAGAGAACATCCTTAACGTGTTTCTGATGACCTTCCACGGAAGAGGAGAAGATAAGGATATCATCCAGGTAGGCTATAACAAAGATATCCAAGAAGTCTCTGAGGATGTCATTGATAAAAAACTGGAAGGTAGCCGGAGCAGTACATAAGCCGGAGGGCATGACGAGATACTCGTAGTGGCCAAATTTGGTGCGGAACGCTGTCTTCCACTCATCTCCTTTCCGTATGCAGATGAGATTGTACGTCCCTCTCAAATCCAGCTTAGTAAAATCAGTAGCGGAGCACAGTCTCTAGAAAAGTTCTGGCACCAAGGGAAGAGGATAACGTTTCTTCACTGTGACCCTGTTCAGGTCCCGATAGTCAATACAGGGTCGGAGGGTGCGATCCTTTTATTCTACAAAAAATATTCCCGCACCGGCAGGACAGGTGGAAGGGCAGATTAACCCTTATGCAGGTTCTCATCAAGGTAGTCCTTCAGAGCTCCTAGTTCCTTTTCGGACAGTGGAAAGATCCGTCCAAAGGGGCTTTCGGCCCCAGGAAGGAGCTTGATCGGGCAATCGTAGGACCTATGTGGGGGAAGTGAGTCTGCTCCTTGTTTACTGAATACGTCTAAGTACTCATGATAGGCCTTGGGTACCCTTTGGCAAAGTTCATGATCCAAGTCTAGGCACAGCAAAGTCGGAGATGGTGGCGCTGTAGCAGGGAGACAATGTTCCTGGCAATATGGGGACAGAAACTGAATAAGCCCAGATTTCCAATTGATCTGTGGATTATGGGCTTGGAGCCACGGCAGGCCCAAGATGACTGGGAACAGGGGTGAGGTTATTGCGTCTAGACGTAACAGTTGCCGGTGGTCGGAGACAGTGGTGGCCAATCGAGCTGGGATCTCCTTAACTACCAGTCCTGATTTGACCCGAGACCCGTTGGTCAGGAGCACCGTGAATCTCTGTTCTGTGGGCTGGAGAGGAATACAGTGTTTGGCTGCAAAATCAAGGTCAATGAGAGTCTGGCCGCGCTACGGTATGGCCGCCTGAAGAGAGAGCTCCGCTAACACGGGACAGTAACACCGACCTGTCAAAAGCTACAGCGCAGCCACACACCCAGAATCAGCTCTGAAGGACCCCGCATACCTTCGAGATGCCTCGCAATCAAGGTACGAAGCCGCCCGAGCCCCGCCGCCTCACTGATTTCTTCGGCAGCTCTAGGCCGCGTGGAGCCCAAGATGGCGCTGAACGAAGGTTCGGCGAACGAACACATGCATCCCCGCCGCACTCAGTAATAGAAGATCAGGCGACCGATCAGATGGACAGTTCTACCCCAGATCACCTTGCAAGCAAGGACAGGAATAAAAGGGCAGCCTCATCCCCATTCCCCTCCCCACAACATACGGTGAGGAAAAAACTTATTCATTCTCAGGGCACTGAGAGGGAGGGGGGCAGCGATGAGGAAGAT
>BLSH010146565.1:2695121-2734220 GCA_018402905.1 Glandirana rugosa
CCCCCCCCCCCCCCCCCCCCCCCTTCAAAAGCTGGGCTATGGCAATAGAAGGTAACCCAATGTGATACCACAAACATAAGAATAAAATATCTGTCAAAGAGTAGATAAATTGGCATAAATACTCACAATGTGAGACAGGTAAATAGCTATCCTGAAATTCCCAGTCTCCTCATGGTGTCATCCAACCAGAGATGTATGGTTGTTACAGACGCCATTAGGGGAATATATATAAGGACCCTAAAAAGAAGAGGCCTCCACTTAGTAAATTGGTAAGCCAATAAAATGAGGGAATGGTTCCAAACAGCACAGGTGTGCTGGGGGCTCATCACCCCGGCAGGTGCATGTCTAATTGAGCACCGCCGGGGCATCTATGCCCTTGCTCCTACGCAATCCATCGGTCGAGCGGTGTCCGGCACTATCGCGCATGCACTGCTTGATGGCATCAGGTGTCGCAAGGCCGCTGACACACAATATGGGGGGCACCATGTCTGAAGCTGGAATGCCAGGAGGAGGAGGAGATGCCGCGCATGATGCACAACGGACCCTGCCCAACCAGGTTCCCATGCAGTATACAGCTAGCCCCCAGGAGCATGCGCAGCGATGAAAAAACACCAAAGGGCCTACGCATGCCGGGGAGGACAACAGCTAAGCAGCATCACCCACGATTGGAGCTGCAAGGGGAATCCGGAAAGTAGTCAGAGGAATAGAATAAACCAGAGATGGCAGACAATAAAAAATGCAAACTTTAATAACAATCAGACAGGTATATGTGGCTATAATAATGCTATTATCAACCAAGACAATAGAAACAAATGGCAAAAAGAAACCTCCAAGGGGAATGTAAAAGAAAAAAGAAAATGAATAATGGAGGAAAAACAGGAAATAGGTCAACAACATAAAAAAACATGAAAGCATCACCCGTTGGGTACTGAAACCGCAAAGAGAGATATTGATGAAAGAAAGGGGGGCTGTATAGAGGTAACTAGTTGCCCTGAACATTAATGAAAAATGTTCTAGGGTATTTGAATAAAAAAATATTGATAATGAAATGCATATCGCAGTGTTTGCTTGCAAAAAGGTATTGAGATTTGTACATTAAAAGAGGCCTCTATATCATAACCTCACATATCTCTCTCAAAACCGCTGGAGGAAAAGCCTTGAAGAAATGGTTTGAAATGAAGGGCTTGATTCAAACCAGGCGGTGAGGTGGCATCAAGATTTGATATCCACCTTAACTGGCGTTGGAGAAGATGTTTGTTGAGGTCTCCTCCGCAGGAGTTTGGATGTACAGGGTGTAAAACTAAAACTGACAATTTGGGGAAACATCCTGAGTGCATCTGTAGGACGTGTCTTCCCCGGGGCAAGTCTGGATCTTTTTTCTTCATGGCTAGTATATATCGATGTAGGCATTGCCACAATTTCTGGACAGTCTTGCCTATATAGAAACATCCACATTGACAGTGTAATAGACTCCTGTAGTTTGAAAATTAGCATAATGTTTAGACACGAATCTGCGGCCATTTGGAAGGTGGGTATTTCTTCGAGTATCCATGTATTGGCAGTATGAGCAGGCACCACATTGAAAGGTGCCCAAGGTTTTACAAGGGTCACCACGTGTGGCACCTCGAATCTCACTATGTAACAATCGATCCCCGACAGACGGAGCGCGTCTATAGGTGATCAATGGCACAGGAGGAACGAATGAACAAAGCTAACATCCGTTCCAATATGCTCATGGACCCCTGCTGAACAGAAAATCCATTTACATCTGGGAGCCTGTACGCAGGCATAGTTTGGCCTCCCTGCATAGATGTTGCTGTTTGGCAATGAAAGAGAGAGAAAGACAAGGGAAACTCATGTTCCTCTAAAGCCTCGTACACACGGTGCGACGGTCGTACGACCGAACGGCCCAAATCGTATGTTGGCTGATGTATCTCGCATACTGACGTGCACTAAGTGATCATACGACCAAGCCGAACATAGTGACGTGCAATGAACGTATAAAGAGGAAGTTCAGGTGAATGTGACTTGTGAATTAGGAACGTAGGTTTACACGAACGGACACTTCCGAGCGTTCCTGACTTCTGAGCATGGGTGTTTTGCACATACAACTTGTTGGACCAACTTCTCTGTACACACGATACAACGGTCGTACAACGAACGTTTACTAGTCTGCTCATCCAGCTTCTGTTGTACGACCGTCGCACGTCGGCTGTTCTAATCGCGCGCACTAACGGTCAGATGATCGTACAACAAGCGGTTGTACAACCATTTTCATACGACCGTCGCACCGTTTGTACGGGCCTTTAGATGTTCCTAGTGTTATCAGAGATATAAAATTTATTTGGTTAGTGTTGCATGACACAGTAAGTGTCAGTCAAACTATCATGGCACTGAAAAATGGCCTAGTAATGAAGGGGTATTACAGGCTGGTACGCAAGTAGTTAAACCTGATACATTTCTTTGAAGCACCGCTGATATACTAAACAGTTCTGCCCCATTAGGTGCAATGGATATTTAGCTTTGAGTGGCACACAAGCTGTAGAGAGTTTCCGGAACTGATAAACTTCTCTCAGCAGCTTTTATGACGGGAGGAAAATCAACTCCTGACAACAGCTGCTAATTAGAAACAACGAGTCTAATTTACTAATGATATAACCTTATTTGCCGGGCTGTTGATATCGGGTAAACCAGCAGCTTCCTCTGATTTAATAAAAAGATCTCACTGAAGACAGGCGTTAAAGGCACTCACGTACCTGACTCAGGGCTCTGTAACCTTAAGTTGTCATTACCAAGGCTGCCGCATCCTAGTTTCTGAATGCACACCTCTGACTCATAGGAACAAGCGAGAGGAATTTCAAACTGAATAATGTTTTTACAATGTTTTGAAGCAGTTTTAAATGCCGCATTATTTGTCCTAATTATTATGAATTATTTAGGTTTAGAAATGTGTCAATAGAATAATTTAAAAATAAATCATTTTTAATTTCAATTAACATACATTTTTGCCCTAGTTATACAATAAATAGAACTCTATTTGCCATTTAAAAAATAACCAATGGGATCACATAGCTATAAATTAAATATAAAATAGCGGTTTACATCGGCGGTTCCCCGCTCTTTGGCTCTAGCAGCTCATCGCGGCTCGCGGGCACACTACTACGGAGTGTCGAGCATGAGGGCACTCACCCCCTAGCTGCGCCTGCGCGAATCTCCCCCTTTTTACGTCGATTCGCGCTAAGCGTCCACACTGTCGCAGTAAATATACTGCGCGCGGTGTGGAACCGGTTAATGCATGCAAATGAATATAATGCAATATTGATAATAGCGAGAAGTCTGCAGTGAACCTTTATTATAAGCCTTTATTGGCAGGACCTGAGGTGGGGAGGGATGTGTAGATTGATCAGTGGGCGTATTTCAAGGCTTATGGGTAAGGGGACGGGTAAGCCACTAGTCCGCCCTCTACCCCAAATGGGAACACTCTGTGGAACGGCGGGGGCGTATCCGTCCAATACCCTGATGCTTTTGATTAACTAGCGGGGGCTCCCAAACCTCCTTCCGGGGTTGGGTGGCCCTTGGTCCAAGCATCCCTGGCGCATCCCACCCTCAGGAAATTCATGTGTTTAATTTACATAGTGTTTGGTTATATCAATAATAGTGGTAGATGTTTCTCTTTAGGGAAAAGGGGGGAAACAAGGGAGAGGGGGAAAGAAAAAAAAAAGGGGAGGGGTATAGAAAGAGAAAGCCTCCAGAGTACTATCAGAAGAGACGTGGGGACACAGCAAAAGGAGCGCCTGTCAATGTTGTCCCCTCAGCAAAAAAGAGAAGGGACTTGCCATAATGCTCGGAAAGATTTTACAGAGCATTCGGCGAAAAAGATACCTACATTCGATGATGCTTGCTCTCTCGTCTCGGGAATACCATTGTTAACTCTCTCTCTCTCTCTGCAGACTCGGGAATGCATCACGTAAGCTTTACTCCTTGGGTTAGAATACGCTTTTGTTATTTTCTCAGTCCTCAGTCTCAGTTCTTAATTTTTCTGTTGAGGGGCCCCTGCACTTGAAGTGCCCCAGGCTCCCCCCCAAGGTCTAAATCCATTTCTGCTGAGCTCTGCTCAGCCTTTCACAGGAATCTTTGTATTCTTTGAATGAATACAAGGCTTCTTTTGATTGGCTGAGTTGGAGTGGTGGACAGACGGTGTCACAATCTCCAGCTTAGCCAATCAGAGAAAGCTTTGTATTCTTTCATAGCTTGGTTCAATTGACCAGCTTGGTCCAAATTAATTATTTAATCTTAACGTGGTTCTAAAGCCTAAACATTTTTTACTTTGATGCATTCCTTGCATTGAGGTAAAAATTGTTTAGGCATTGATTTTGGCCCCTCGCCTCCTCTTATACTTACCTGAGGCTTCATTCAATCCAGCACTGTGCATGTCTGCAGCTCTTCTCTCTCCTAACTTCCATGTCTCATTGGCTTTGCTAGTGCACCGAGAACCATTGGCTCCCAGTGCTGCCAATCAAAGCCAGTGACAAGGGAGTGGGGCCAAGTCCCACAGTCTGTGTCAATTAATGCAGCAGTGGTGCTCGGGAGCAATCACACACAAGTGCCCCCATAGGAAGTGGCTTCCCGTGGGGGCACGAGACAGAGAGTTGGAGCCAGCAGCACTGGCGGGGGACCCGAGAAGAGGAGGTTTAGGGCTGCTCTGTGCAATCCCATTACACAGAGCAGGTAAATAAAGAGATGTTTGTTATTTTTTTTTTTTTTTTTAATTCTTTACCACTTTAACCTAAAGCTGGAGATTAACTTTAACAATCCTGAGCAAGAGTTCACTGTTTTTGTGTTTGATTGATTGGTTGGTTGATTGGCTGGTTGGGTAGTGGTAGGTAAAAGAATCCATGTGTGGATGCTAAATTTGAAAAACCTTGCATCACTATAATTGGTGGACCAAAAAACATTCAGGGCACATTTATACTGCCATGCAACACATGCATGGCTGTGTGCATAACCGCAAGGTGCGTTAACACACTTAGCATGCGCTGCTACATTGTGAACCAGTAATTTTGAATGTATTAAAGAGTATCTCCACTTTTGTTGAGAAAAACGCAAAAAACAATCCCCTCTGGGTGAACAACGTACATTCTAAGAATTTTAAAGTGGAACTTCACTCTCACAATCAACATTAGCTATTGTTAATCCATATGCTTGCATTAGTGAATAGATAGGAAAGTATGCTATATTTACAGGTTTTAATTTTTTTTTACATTCCTTCAGTTACTTCCTGCTTTCCATGCCTAGGTAAATGATATCATGCATCCCAGGAGTCTTCAGCTAAGCACACCCTCCTGCCTTCATGCCCGGTCTAAGGGAGGATGGATTCCAGGAAGTAAATGCTACATTAAAGTGGTTGTCAACTTGTGACAACCACTTTAACCTACATGTAAGCCTATAATAAAGCTTACCTGTAGGTGCCCTGCATATCTCCCAAACCTGCATGGTTTAGGAGATATGCAGTGTACTTCCCCGTGCCGACGTCATTTCGACACATGCGCAGTGAAGAAACGGCCTCCGTGCCGTTTCTTCACTGTGATCGTGCCGTGACTGACGGCTCGTGCGTGCATGCACGGGAGTGACGCCATGCAACTCAGATCGCGGCCCCGGAAGGAAGTGGGGCAGAAGATGGACGCGGCCAGCACAGGGGACATCGCTGGATGTCGCAAGGCTTTGTTTGCAGGTAAGTGGCACATAATGGGCTATGCGATGCATACTAGCCCATGACTTTGCAGGGCAATGTAGAGGAAGTAAACTCCATCTGGGTTTACTTCCTCTTTAATCATCTGCCCTTACTCAAGATGGCCAGATGTGCTAGGGGGGTGTTTCAAAATGATTTCTGAACAAAATAAAGCATGGGGAGAAACAAATGGATAGGCGAGTTTGCTTTGAATATTAAAAATGAACTAAATGGCATTTATGGTTTGTGGCGCTCAGATGCAGTGTAGTTTCACTTTAACTAACTTTACAACAAATTTCTAGCTTTTGTTGCTCTAAAAAAAACTCTCTTTGTTTCATTGTGTGCTTTTGCAGACTGATTCTGAATGGGAGGCCTGATTCATTATATTCACCTAGAGCAATTTCGGTGTTCTGATGAGAAAAGGCACAGTGTCTTCATCTCTTTGCAAAGCAATTAACCCTTGGGGAGTATCTCACCAAAAAAATGACATTTCTTTGCAGAGGATGCCTAAAATCTGACTCGTATTTAAGTACACACCCCTGAGAAGATCAGTGAACCAATCACACAAGCAGAATTTACATTTTTTGGAGGTGTTATGTACACCAATAGTGTACAGAACAACTCCAGGTTGCCATAGGACATTAAACTTTACAGAAAAATGAAAGCAATGGAGATTGAAAAATAAAGGTAATTTTCAATAACATTAAATTACAAAATGGTTTGTATAGCAATTGTATATGCTATGTTTATTTTTCCACTAAAGTGGAGTTACTTGACCACCTAAAGATTTGCCCCCTTCAGGTCAATTTACTGCAATACGGCACTGCGTTATTTTAACTGACAATTGCGTGGTCGTGCGACACTGTACCCAAATACAATGTATGTCCTTTCTTTCCCACAAATAGAGCTTTCTTTTGGTGGTATTTGATCACCTCTGCGGTTTTTAGAAACTTGTAACTTCCTCCCTTTCCTTGGTTGTCGGCAGGTGGCACTGCATGGTAGTTGGATGATGGGGTGATGTCCCCGCCCCCCCCTCGTGATCAAGGACGGGTATTTTGGGCATCTGACATGAGGGAGGGTTCTTGGTTTAGTCCCTCTATCACCCCCCCCCAGGTGAAGATACACCTGGGGTTAGGCGACGGTGTGCGGCGTGTCTGTTGATGTTGTTTTCCGGCCGCATTGGGGACGCCGTGCATGCGCCGCCTTCCAGACGCTCGGGCGGAAGTGACGCCGGGAGAGCCTCGCGGCTCTGTCACTTCCGCCTGGACTGTTCTTAAGTGGACCGGGGACGCGGTGGGTTATGGAGGCGTGGGCGCTCCGCCGCCGTGTATCCCAGGTCCAGATGGAGCATTGGTGAGTAACGTGACAGGGGGTTTAGAAAGCAATAACGCAAGGTGGTTCAATGCATGCAGCAAACTATTCACCATAGAGGTGAGGTCAGCCATTGGCTATTAGTGCTGTGGAGCACAGCAGCCTGGGGATGGACTTGGACCCCCCTCCTATGGTGATATGGGCATATATTTTCCCAGGGATGGCAATCTTGCAAACCCCTGTGGATAAAAGCCTAATTAGGAGCTTGAATGAGCAATGACTACCTGTTGCATATGGCTCAAGCATGTCTTTAGACAGCACCCCCTGAGTGCCATGTATCTATCCTACAGATGCAATTGTCTGGAATAAGGAGGATATTTTTGAGGGAACAGTCCAATACCCCCCAGATTGGGTGGGTGGAGCTGGCACCACCTGCCCGAGAGTGGGGAGTGGGGATTAATCCTCCCCCTGATCTGTCTGTGCAGCGCCGGCTCACTGACAAACCGATGGAGGAAGGGTGAGCACAGCACAATTTAATGCTATAGAATTTGCAACATGCTTATGATCTATAACATATGACTGATATCTAAAATTTTATGAAGTATGTTTTTAAAAAAAAAATGGATATCAATAAAGACTTATTTTTTAAGTAATGGTAATATTGTGCTCACTTTGACCAGAACCAATCCATTAAAGTCCCATGTGCATTGTTGATGAGGTTCTCATCCAAACAACTGTTTTGATGCAAATGTTACTGTTGTAGTGTTTACAATCTATTGGATATATTTATGGAATTTTTTTTTTATACTAGTAATGGTGGCAATCAGCGACTTACACAGGGACTGCGATATTGCGGCAGACAAATTAGACACTAAAGGCCCATACACACGGTACAATTATCGGCCGAAAACTGTCATACGACAGCCTGTCTTTCGATAATCAGACCCTTAGTACGCTCCATTTGACAGCCCATTTTCAGTTATCGTCCAACCAAAGTTGAGCCGACTAGAAAACTTTTGTCTGCCGACATGGGTCGTCCGATTTTCAGCTTGTCTGTACAGAAGTTGGACAAACAAAAGTTGTAAGAACAACCACGCATGTTCAGAACCCAGGAACGACCCAGGAGTGTTCGGTCGTGTAAACCTGCGTTCGTAATTCACAATTCACATTCAACTGAACTTCCTCTTTATACGCTCGTAACACGTCACCACGTTCGGATTTGTCAAATGATAACTTTACTCCTGTCAGTATGCTAGACAAAATCACGGACAGCCGATTTTGTGAAAAGTTGGATGTGCGGTCGTACGACAATTGCAGCTTGTGTACAAGGCTTAACTGACACTTTTGACACTTTTTGGGGACCAATGACACTAATGCAGTGATCAATGCTAAAAATATGCACTGTCACTGTACTAATGACACTGGCTAGGAAGGGGTTAGACATCAGGGGTGATCAAAGGGTTAAATGTGTGCCTAGCCAGTGTTTTTGTGGCATGTGTTAGATGCTTTTACTAGGGGAAGAGATGGCTTTAATTCCCTGCTTTGCAGGAACACAAAATCCATCCCTTCCCACCCTGTCAGAATGCAGATCTGTCTTGTTTACATAGGCAGATCTCTGTTCTGTGTGTTTTACCGATGATTGGCTGGTGCCATCAGTATATGGTTTCATCCCTGTAACTCAGGGGTCTCAAACTCAAATTACCTGAGGGCCACTGGACAAGTTTTCATATCCCATGGGGGCCGCATGCAAACTTTCAAACTTCAAAAACATTAAACTATATACAGTGGTATTTATTGTTTGCTACCAGCCACTGTAGCTTCACTGTGTCCATCAAATCCAACATACCAGTGCCCATCAAATGCAGTCTTATCAGTGTCTATCAAATACAGCCTTATCAGTGCCCATGAAATACAGCCTCACCAGTGCCTATCAAATGCAGCCTCCCCAGTGCCCATCAAATGCAGCCTCATCAGTGCCCATAAAATGCAGCATACCAGTGCCCATCAAACGCAGCCTTACCAGTGCCCATCAAATGCAGCCTTATCAGTGCCCATCAAATGCAGCCTCACCAGTGCCCATCAAACGCAGCCTTACCAGTGCCCATCAAATACAGCCTCACCAGTGCCCATAAAATGCAGCCTCACTGTGGCCATCAAATTCAGCCTCACTGTGCCCATCAAATGCAGCCTTACTGTGCCCAGTAAATTCAGCCTCACTGTACCCATCAAATGCAGCCTTATCAGTATCCACCAAAAGAGCACCTCACCAGTGCACATCAAATGTAGCCTCATGTGCCCATCAAATACAGCCTTATCAGTGCCCACCAAATGCAGCCTCACTGTGCCCATCAAATACAGCCTTATCAGTGCCCACCAAATGCAGCCTCACTGTGCCCATCAAATACAGCCTTATCAGTGCCCACCAAATGCAGCCTCGCTGTGCCCATCAATTGCAGTCTCACTGTGCCCATCAAATGTGCCCACTAATTTCCCAGCATTGGATCAGTGTGCTGCCTATCACAGGAGCCAGTCTAGGAAGCCTGACTTTGTTACAGCACTGCCAAACAATTCAGAACCAAGCTCCGTGAAATAGCAGGAGATCCCCCCTGTGTGTGACATACACGGGGAGAGGAGGAGGGAGGGGAGCACTCTGGAAGTTCGATGCCCCCCCATGCTTCGGCTTGTGGCACCTGGACACGGTGCACTCTGTGCCCCTGCTCAGGATCGGCCCTGCTGCTGCAGCCACAGCTCAAAGCGGCCCCAGGGCAGGCAGCCTACCGGGAGATTTCCTGGTAGGCTAGTCTGGCTCTGATCCTGGTGGACCAGTCCTGCGGGCCATTTGTAATCATTCCGTGGGCCGTAAATGGCCCATGGGCTGGTACTTTGAGACTCCTGCTGTAACTGCTACATCTGCAGGTGTGTTGGTCTTTTAAAAAGCAACAGACTTACGGGCTGAATCACCAGATAAAAATAAAATAAAGACATCCTAAAAAAGAAAACAAATGCAGTCATCACATCTAAGGATTGGTAAGCTGCAATAAAATAAATGTTTAATAAGCATTAAAATCTCTTTGTTGAATAAGACCATAGTGTAAGGAACATAAACAGACAGGAACTCCTGTCTCTAAAGTCAGCTTTTTGGACCCATGCCGCAAGTTCCAGAATTACTGTACATTCAAAAACTATGATTAGATTACATTTTCCCATCCCTTTAATGTCAGTACTTATTTCTGTTCCATAGGATCACTTATATTATAGCAAATGTATCTCTGGGCATTTATCAAATTAGGAATCAAGCTCCAGGAACATAGCTCCAGTACAGTATCTAAAAATACGCTATTTATCAGATTCCCTCTAGACCGCAGTCTTTTAAAGATACCAAGTAAATGTTTATACCAGAAACTTGGATTTTTTTTCATGTTTTATTAGCCTTAAATGCACTCGGATTCCCAACTGAGCAAGTCTGTGGGAAGGCAAAACAGCCAAATGAAATTTTTATTGCTGGAATGATGGCAAATTATTCTCCATGTGCATACAATACTGACAAGAAAATCCAACAAACTACTAGAAAATACCTTCAGATGCTGGAATGGTCAAAGAGCAAATGTTCTATCTACATAGCTGTCATGACTCCGGTACATTGAGATGCTGAAAACTCTCGTTGTGTAGCTGAGTGAATACCGAAGCTCTCTACATCTCTTATGAAGGTTTACACAGGGGAATTCTCACCTGCAAGGCAGAAAAAAAAACCTGTCATAGAAGAAAATGCAATCTAGTTCAAAGGGGATGCAGCACAGCCCAATGGTGCTTCAAAGTCAAATGTTTATTATAATCCTCGATGGTACATAAAAAATTATAACGGCCTGTTCCTCCATTGTAGATGACAATAAACTTCTGGATTTGTGACAAATAGATTAAAGAGCAAAGCTTGCCTTATATGTATAAACACCATGCTCTTATAATCAGTGGCGGCTGGTGATTTTTTTTTGGGGGGGGCAGCAAACAATCCAGTGATGTCGGCACCCCGAGCCAATTCTTCAATCGGCTGCGGGTGCGAGCACTGGCATCCTGACTAAGGGAAACCAGCAGTGAAGCCTTGCGGCTTAACAACTGGCTTCCAACTGTGCATGAGCAAGCTGTGCTGTGTTTTGTGAATGGTCCCACAGCCTTCTGGGGCCTGAACTTCCGTCTCAAATCACCACGGTGATCTGAGTGGGAGTGTGTCAAAATCAGGTACCCACTCCCCCTTTTCCCCCAAAAAGTGCCAAATGTGGCAGTGGAGTTTCACCCAGAATTTTTTTTTTTTTTTACATCATTCAAGTCCTTTTCCTATATAAACTTGCCTTTGAAGGAAAAACAAATGTTATACTCAGCCGTTTGTTGCTAGGTGGTCTCTGTAATCTGCCCCTATTAGATCCTAGGCTCTTCTCCTCACTTCCTGCTTCCCCTGGCCTCCTGGGAGATGTGACTCATCATTTCCCAGGAATCAGTGAGCTTCCCTGTACTTTGAAATTGTGTTATTTACAGACAGGAAATGACTCAATTTAAGGCGGACCGAGATTGATGAGTGTATGATGGTTACCCACCATGCACTTCTTTCAGGAAGAGATGCCAGGAGACTATGGATGGGCTTCAGATGCCCTCACCTAAAATGGAAAAGTCCAGCAGTGAGAGAACCAAAATTGTGAGTAAAAAATACATGGAATTACTAGGCGGTTTTGAAAGTAAGGAAACAAAAGGTTACATCTATTTACTATTAAAAGAGTGGATGCCAAAAAAAAAAGTCTGGGTGGAACTCCGCTTTAAGGCTGAGAGGTGGGCTGATGATGTCATGATCTCCACCTCAGCCAATCAGAGAAAGCATTATATTCATTCATAGAGTTTAAAGCTTCCTGTGAATGGCTAAGCAGTGCTCAGCCCAAATGTATTGTGCTCCGCGAGTGAGAAGGGAACTTTGCACCCCTGGAACACATTGCTGTATACTGTATGTAGCTGAGGCTACATACAGGTCATACATTGCCCCCGTCAAGAGCTGGGCCAAAGCAAACTATTTACAAGGACATTAAATGTGGAGTTGGGCTTTAAAACAAACTCTTACTGATCTCTGTAGCTACATGCACTGAGGAGTCATTTATCCTCAAAATTTCCAGCAGTAGCACTGAAGTTGTTGTGTCAGCAGTTCAGCTCTCATTAGGTTAGTTGGAATGGCCAGTAGCTGCATTTTTTATATAATCATAGGCGGTAAAATACTAATTCTGTCTCATGAACAGGTGAGTTGGCATTGATCCTATGCCACTCATAGGTGTACACCAGCCGCTTGAATATGTATTGATCTCTTCTGCTTTACAATTCCATTGAAAGCAAATGCTTGACGGTTTGGAGTTTTGGCACTCTGTATGGAGCATTAGGATTGGAAGTTGAATGCTTAAAATCATAGGTTTTAGTAAACCTTTCAAATGCTGCTAAACTGAGGTCCATTGTCTGCAACAAACTATATTCTGATTCCATGTCTAGAAAAAAATACTTTCAATTTTCTCAGTGACGGTAAATGTCAAGGTGTATTTTAAAGGTTCTATTTTAAATTCTGCTGTAATAGTCCACAAGCAGAATATATTTTGCATTGTCTAGTACAAAAAGATCCAATGTACTTTTTTTTCGCTTGGATTGTGAAAGTATTGCATGTGGGATCACAGAGTTCCTGGGGTTAAAAGCACAATGCTGCAGGCAAAGTAGACTTTTCAGTAACATTTCCTCAGTCTAAGCATTCATTTCTGGCCATTATCCTATAATATGGATTCTGCTTTTTACATTTCTAGGCACACTTGGTGCATTTATTTTATCAATTCAATTTTCATGGATTAGGGAACACCCAAACCTTCACCTCTGCAGGTCAGATCATCTATAACCACTAAGGCTCAGTTCACACTGCCACGACCTGAAAGTAATGTGACTTACAGTGCAATTTTGCCAGGCGACTTCCTGGTGATTTGCTGGCAACTTGAGTACTGCTTGATGTGACTTTGAAGAGACTTTGAAGTGACTTTGAAGCAACCTTGAAGAGACTTTGAAGAGATTTTGAAGAAACTTTCAAGGAATTCCTGTAATGTTGGATCCAAATCCATCCATCAATATAGACGAGGCTTGGAGGCAACTTCCATTATAGTCTATGGGCATAAGTCAGATAGAAGTTACCTTGAAGTAGTTTAGGAAGATTTTCTAAAGTAGGAGCAACTTTAGTAGTGCTAATTAAGACAGCTCTCATTGATTAACATGGGTTTCATATGTCATGAGACTTGGGGTCTCACAAGTCGGATCCCAAGTCACGACAGTGTGAGCATACAAATGCATGCAAAGTGGCCTGCATGTGGATGCACAGGCATTTCCAACATGGATACTGGCGCCGAGTGCAGTGTTTCTCAACCTTAGTCAAGGCACCCTTTAAAACCATGCACAGTCTCAAGGCACCACAATCTAAAATGTAAAAATGAAACTAATAGTTTTCCATATCGCACACATGGGGGCCACCCAACATTAGAGGTGATTTTTTTCCTCCACCTTTGCAAACTGGTACTGACTAGTATTCCGGTGTTTCTCTTCTCCCTAATTTTCTCTCCTCCCTCTGCTAAAGTGACCACAGTGCTGAGGGGCAAGGGAGGGACAAACAAGGATACTGTACAGGTGCCCCACATTCTGCTTATCAAATGAAAACATCATTGATTGCTAGGATGCCAGTGGCTGGCCTGCAAGGTGCCCATGGTAGAAATCATGCATGATAAAATCCTGTGGCTTTTTGCACCAAAAAAGCAGACTTGACCCACTCGCTGGCTTATTGACAATTTTTGGGCAATTTGTGCAATTTTTAGGGATTTTGACAAGGCACCACTGAAGGCTCCCCAGGGTGCCATGGCACCCTGGTTGAAGAAGGTTGGCCTAGTGGACTAGTTAAACCTGAGCCCTGCATGGGATCATTACTGAATGGTCCTTCAGCTTTTATCCCTATTTTCCTTGATCCGGAGTCCGGCTGGGATTTTGACCTACCTCTGGATTACCCGTCCTGTTTATGTCTGCCACCTACCTGTGTTGCCAACCTATTGTTTTAGTTTTATTCGTATTTAGTTGACTAAATCTCCAGTACATTTTAGTCGTCTAAAATCTAATGGGTGTAGTTAAATTGTGATGCATTATTTAAGCATTTCTCTACAATTTCCAAACTCATTATATACTGCTGGAGTGAAAAATGTAATATGTTATTATTTTTGGTATTGAGGTATGACTATGCACTACAGACCAGTGTTAATTTTGACATCAAATTTCAATTTAGTTTCAGTCTTAGTCTTTTGACTAAAATACCATTTTAGTTTTAGTCGTATTTTAGTCATCTCAGTTGTTTTCATTTTAGTCATATTTTAGTCAACTAAAATAGTATTAAATTAGTCAACTAAAGTGTTTTAGTCATTTTTAGTCGACACAGTTAACACTGCTGGCAATAGCAGTCCCTGTCTCAACTTCCAGGGGTGCTAAGATGGGAATTGTGCAAGAGGACACCATCATTATCCCCAGCTCCGCATAGAGGTACATGACACTAGGTTTCCGAGGTCTCGAAAATTCTGCAACTTGGCTGTTCATGGTTTTTTATCTATGGCCACTGAAGTCATACATTTTGACAATCACAGTTAGCCTTTTTTCATCCTGTTAGACATACTTGCAGTTGTTTTTTTTTACCGATGTTACTGGAACTCTGGGAGGAGCATACACTGTTGGATTATTTATTTTATCAGGATTTTGTATGCTTCAGGAAATTCACCATGAAAGACACCCTTGTTCTCAATAATATTACCAGAACTATTGATATCGGAAGAATGTTCATTTTGAAAGCCCTGACTATACAGTATGAAAGCCGTTAGTCCTGACAGCCCTTAGCGAGGAGTTAGCTATGGTATTTTAATTAGTTTCTTTTGGCTTTGCAGATACAAATCAAATTGCATACTGTATCTCTTTTGTAAATAGTAAGAACAGTGCAACGCAACAACAAAATGAATAATGTCCTTAAAAGATCTGAAAACCAGTAGAAGAAATAGTAGAAAAGGCCATACAGCAAAAGAATCTCTGTGTGAGCATTGGGATGCTCACATTCACCAGGGAGTGAACTCCCACCACTGACAGATAAAGTAGCCGTTCACATCATATGCTAACAGGATGGTCATAAGCGCTTTATCCTCCAGGGGATATACACAGATACAGGCTTCGGATTCCGGCAGTAAGGCAGTTCCCTGGTTAAATATGAAAAGTAAATAATACTAATAGTTCTCTTACCGTATATACTCGAGTATAAGCCGAGTTTTTCTGCACATTTTTTGTTTGGCTTATACTCGAGACAGTGTCCCGCAACCTCTGTGGGTGGTCTGAAAAGATGAGTAGATTCACATTGCACAGAGCACTCTGCTTCTAAGAGCCACTCTGTTCATGAAACTGTGACCTAATTACACTGGAATGCAGAGAATACAGAGAGAGAGCTGTCAGATTTTCAACTTGATGTCGGGAGGTGAGCGGGACGCTCGGGTGTTAGCTGTTCAGTCCCGCCCACCTCCGATCTCAGTGAAGATCTGACAGCTCTCTCTCTGCATTCTCTGCATTCAAATGTAATTAGCTCACAGTTTCATGCACAGAGCGGCTCTTAGAAGCAGTGCGCTCTGTGCATTGTGAATCTACCGTACTCATCTCTTCTGCCAGTGCCAGCCAGTACCATCCAGTGCCAATCAGTGCCACCTGCCAGTACCATCCAGGGCAGGTGTTGGGCAGGTGGTAATGGCTACAATACCTCTGTTCTGGCTACAATCCCTGTCTAATGGCTGAGTCCCTGTGTTCTGGCTACAATACCTGTGTTCTGGCTACAATCCCTGTGTAATGGGTACAATAGCTGTGTTCTGGTTACAATACCTGTGTAATGGCTACAATACCTGTGTTCTGGCTACAATCCCTGTGTAATGGCTACAATACCTGTGTAATGGCTACAGTCCCTGTGTAATGGCTACAATACCTGTGTAATGGCTCCCTGTCCCTGTGTTCAGGCTGCTGCATTTCCCACCCTAGGCTTATACTTGAGTCAATAAGTTTTCCCAGTTTTTTGTGGTAAAATGAGGTGCCTCGGCTTATATTCGGGTCGGCTTTAAAAGTAACATTTACTGGAATCAAGCATTAAAAACACTCACAATGTCAGCACTTGGCTGTAAGTATGACAACAGGTCGCTCTCGCCCAGCCGGTCGAGGATAGTGGCGGGTGACGTCACAAAACATAGCTCCTTCTTCTGTATGCATTACATCCAACAGAACTTTGTCAGTATATCTCTTCTTTGACTGTTTTCCAGCGGGGTTTGCTATGGAGTTCAGTTTAGCCAGCAATCTATGTGGCGAAAATGGCTGCCCCCTCATCAGGGTAGACAAACATGTTCCACAGTGTCTGCAGGGTTCAATTTCGAGCTGGCCCACCCTTTGCAATTATAACAGCTTCAACTCTTCTGGGAAGGCTGTCCACAAGGTTTAGGAGTGTCTATGGGATTGTTTGACCATTCTTTCAGAAGCACATTTGTAAGGTCAGGCACTGATGTTGGACAATAAGGCCTGGCTCGCAGTCTCCGCTCAAATTCATCTCAAAGGTGTTCTATCGGGTTGAGGTCAGGACTCTGTGCAGGCCAGTCAAGTTCCTCCACCCCAAACTCGCTCATTCATGTCTTTAGAGACCTTGCTTTGTGCACTGGTGCGCAGGCATGTTGGTGCAGGAAGGGGCCATCCCAAAACTGTTCCCACAAAGTTGGGAACATGAAATTGTCCAAAATGTCTTGGTCTGCTGACACCTTAAAGAGGAACTGAAGTCTGCTCACATGATTTGTAATAAAAACATCTTGTCATTCTGAAGCTTCCCTCCAACCACTTTGCATATTATTTTATATATACTGTGATCCTGTACTTGCCAAATATGCTGCAGAAATCTCCCTCCACTAAGTCTGGCTGCATCCATTTTAAACGTGGGCAGCTGAAGCTGCTGCCTGTTCACTTCCTGGATTTACACAGACACACAGAGGCACACCTCCAGCTCTGCAGCTTTCATTGGCCCTCTTATAGATCATCCCTCCTCTCTCCCTGGCAAACTCTCATGAGGGTGTGAGCTGTGCATGATGTCATAAGCCTAGGCTAATGACCAGACAAGAAACAGGAAGTGGGCTGTATAAAGTATTTACTGGCAGAAAAAAAATGTTTTACTATCCAAAGTTAAAACAACAAGGGCAGAAGATTTAATTAAAGTTGAAAAGTGACTGAAGGTCCGCTTTAAGAGTTTCCTTAAGCCCAACCCCTGAAAAACAACCCCATACCATAATCCCCTCTCCACCAAATAATTTGGACCAGTGCACAAATCAAGGTCCATAAAGACATGGATGAGTGAGTTTGGGGTGGAGGAACTTGACTGGCCAGCACATGTTCATGTGCGTGTAAAGGCAGCCGTCCCAATACTTTTGACAATATAGTTTATATCATAAACTCTGATCTACTGTAGAGTCACCTTGCTTTTGGGTAGTCCCACCAACTAGGTCTCTGGTAAGCAGATATCTTATAAGGTGGAGGCACTTAGATGTGATGTGTGTGAAGCACTGGGTGATAAACTGAAATTGCTATTATTACTTCCAACAACTGCTTACATTTGAACACCTTATACTGTATGTTTATGGCCTTTTTTTACCTGTTATATTTCAGTTTTTAATGGATTTTTGTGTGTGAAACACTGGGCGATAACCTGAAATTACTATTACCATTTCAAACAGTTGTTTACATCTGAGCACTTTATATTATTATGGACTTTTACTTACCTGTTTAACATCCCTGGCGATGATTATGTCAGATTTTTGGTGCTGAAAGCGGTACGATTATTTTGCATGGAAATTTGTCATTTTATATTGTAGGCCTGTAATTCTAAGCAATAACTCACTTAAATCTGTCCAAACAAGAGCCTAGTAGACATCCCGGGTATGAAAAAGTTTGAAACATGAAATCATAAATTATAATATAAGAAATAACTATAAGTAATTATCAGAAATAATAACGTAATAGTAATAAAATGTATTCATTAATGTAATCAAACCAAAAACACTGAAATTTGCTCAGTTGCAGAATTGTCGCTGTCGTCACTTTCAGTTTCTGATGATAAATTTCCCCACAAATCAGTATCACTCAATTCTGCAAATGATTCTTATTTACTATCGCTGTTTTCTAGCTGATCAGAAACCACTTTTGACGTAAAGGGACGCTTTTTGGTTGCTATGGACATTCTCATGTTTCCAGGCAGAAAGAATGACAAATATAATATAAAAGTGCATGCAGGGCACTGGGCAAACCACTAGGGACAAAGGGGATGTGAAATTATTTCATACAGCAATGTAATCTGTAAGATTACAATGTACTGTATGTTTACTGTGTGTTTCACTATTTGAATTTCCCGTCGGTCTCCGTCCCCGTGCGACGCTCGCAGGGAACGGAGCCCGGAACACAGAGGCATCGGGCGGAGGGACAGATACGCTGACACCGCGGGAGGACATCGCTGAATCCAGAGGACAAGGTGAGTAACCCAGCCTGGATCCAGCAATGCAATCCCGAGTGTGGCTCGGGGTTATCGCTAATGGTACTGAAATTCCACCCCGAGCCACACTCGGGATTACCGCCAGGGAGGTTAATTTGCATCATTCATATATATTACTTCACAGCTGATAAAGTGTATTTATGCAGTTTGCATGGACTTTACCCATAGTGTTTATTTATATGGACCCTAATCTATAGAGTCCTTACCTAATCTCACTTTTACAGTTTGTGTTATCACCATTGTCCAGTGCGGCCCATTTTTGTTTTTTTGTTTTTCAGTTTTCCTCCACCACCAGGACGTGTGATGATTTACTTGCCGTATTAGCCCAAATTTGATAACTATCCTCCTCTACAATTTTCCTGCCCAATTATATTTCCAATTTGATGCATTTGCAGACAAGAGGGAATAGACTAGAGAGAGCCCAAACCTTTGAGATTATTCAACAAGACTACCTGGTGTGCAGTAAATGAGAACAAAATGACCTTCCAGTTTTTACATGGTACACCATATTAAAAGAAGAAATATCACTACACTAAAAATCCTTATGGAATGCCCCAGAGAACCTATTGAATGGAGCACTCTGTCCCATTCTGATACATGGCTGCATTGTGTGTGTAAGAGTAATCTTTTTCTATGTTTCTGCTGGGTGTAGTTCCACTCTAGACTGAAGCCCAATTTATTGGTGTTCTTATATGGGAGCTTGCAGCACACATTTAGCCTCCACCCTCTCTACCTGTAGATCAATACTCTTTTGATCAAACTACTGTATGCAGGGTGTTGCTATCTGTCCGTCTGAATATGTCTGACTGTGAGTCTGCAGACACAGTGCCACATTCATAGGCTCACTCTCCACTCAGCACCAGTGGGGCTGTGTGTGATCTTTTATAGTCATAGTAATAGGTAGCAGCTTGTGTTTCTGTGAATGATGGCACTCATAATTCAACACCAAGAATGACAACACACCAGTGACTCATCACTATGTTATTATTTTATATTAAGTTTAATAAATGGGTGTTGATGAACCACAAAACCCATTCATTGTGGCAAAGGTGGCACAGAAGTATAGGACAAAGGTGGTACACAAGCACAGAGAGCTTCTCTGGAAGCTGACAAAATGCTTAGGTGGTTGGATTAGAGGAAGGCAGGAATATTTAACATACCAACAGTATGTGATACATAGAGGTTTATTTACTAAAGGCAAATAGAGCTGTTGCACTCTGCAAGAGCATTCACTACAGAGCTTCGTAAATGAGCAGAAGCTCTGTTGATTTCCATCATCCAATCGTGTGCAAACAAAAATGCAGTTTTCTTTAATTTATTTTGCTTGCATGTGATTGGGAATTCTTTGCAAAGTGAAGCTTCATCTCATTTACTAAACTCTGGAGCAACTGCACTTGTAGGGCGCAACTGCACTTTGCAAAGTGCACAGTCTATTTGCCTTTACCAAATCAACCCCGCAATATAAAGTCTGATGCAAGCAATTGGGAAACACCTGCTGGGAATCACTGGAACTACATTCTGATAATGTAGAGCAGGGTTTCTCCAAACTTTTTAAACAAAGGGCAATTTTCTGTCATTCAGAATTAATGCTGGTCAGACTGTGGCCATTAAGAGTAGCAAAGGTCCTAAATTCAGAGTGAATAAACAATGCCCCATCTTTTGTCAGTGTCAGTGGAAGGAATTGAGCCCCATCATTGGTGTCATTGGGCCCCATTGTTGGTGTCATTGGGAGGAATTCTTCCCCTTCATTGGTATCAGTGGGGGGAATTATGCCCCATTGTTAACAGTGGATGAAAATAGTGCCCCGAGGGATAGATAAAAGCAAGCAATGGGCCACATCTGGCCCCCGGGCCGCAGTTTGGAGACCACTGATGTTGAGGGTCAACCATACTAATAGGTCAAACAAAGGACCATCAGATTTGGGCCTGTTGATGGATATCAGCAAACACTTTATATTTTGGGAATTATTGTTGAGCCAGTATCAAATCTTTAAAGTCTGAAATGTTTAGCTTTATTAGTTTCAAATGACCAGGAATAAAAATTATTATCGGACTATTTATAATTTGGCACTTGTTATAGCCATTCATTCATATCTGAAAATGTCTTGGCAGCAAAGGTTCTTTATGTGAATTCTCCTTGCTAATACTTTCCTTTTCATTATGTTTTGTTCATTGTATTTATATTTTACTTTAATTAGATTTGTTAGAGTGCTGTTAACTGTAGTTCTGCTGTATTGACTTCCTGTCTGTTTTTGTATTCTTTTCGAGAGCTAAGATTTCCTGATCTATTAATTTCCTTCTTGTGAAGTGTAACTTGTCAAAAAGGTTGGAATCTATTTTTGAAAATCGCCCAAATTATTTTACATATGAATGAGCCAGCAATTTTAAATACAGGGGTTAATATACTGTACAGTTATTCAGAGTATGTGACAGTATCTGAAGGATAATGAATCCAGACATATCCCCTGTAATAATGAAGTTTTACTTTCACTTCAATTTGACAATAAAATTAAACCTTTTCTGTAATTTGAAAGGTTACAATTTTTTAATCTGAACACAATATGTAAATTATATTTTAATTACTATGTAATAAAAAAAAAATGTGTGCAACAGTCAAAATATATATCTATCAATAGTGTAACTGCTTTAATTGTCATATGTGTCATTAGCTGTGGCTGGATTTTATCTGTGTGCTAGAATTCCTCCATTGCAAAAGATGTTACAACAATTTACACTGGATACAATAAATACTTTAGAAAGTGTTTAACCCACTTCAGCTCTTGTACCCATACACTCTTTATAGCTCAATTTTTGAATTTCTGCTATGGGCCTATTTAGCTGGGTGATAACTTTGTCATTACTTACAAAAACAAAGTCATTCATATATATATATATATATAGAGAGAGAGAGAGAGTTGAGCGAACCCGGACTGTAAAGTTCGGGTCCGTAGCGAACTTTGGGGTGTCCGGGACCCGGACCCGAACCCAGACTGTTCAAAAAAAGTCCAGGTTCGGGTCCGGGGTTCTGGTATTTTATTCCACGTGTTGAATAGCTGCCAAGGGCAGGAGTCACCGTGCTGCATGTCATATGCTCTCAGGATAGTTTAGGGAGAGGATGCTGCTGGCTCTGTGAAGGACAGATTGCAGATATTATATAACATCTCATCCTGCATTACAGAACGATCTGATTGTGGATTAGGGAGAGATACTAGTACTGCTGCTTTGAGGGACAGATTGCAGACCTCATCCTGCTGCACAGAACGATCTGACTGGACTAGGTAGAGTCTGTTGCTTTAAGGGAAAAATTATTGTTCTAAAATCATCTCCAAGTTGTATAGGCAAAGTTTCTTGCAGCCGCATAGAGCCATATTATTGTTCTAAAATTTAGAACAATAATATGGCTCTCTATGCGGCTGGAAGACACTTTGCCTATACAACTTGGAGATGATTTTAGAACAATAATCTTTCCCTTAAAGTAACAGCTGCAACCTTTCCCTGTACAACTTGGAGATGATTTTAGAATCTAAAATCATCTCCAAGTTCTATAGGGAGAGGTTCCTGCTGTTGCTTAAAAGGGACAGATTATTGTTTCTTGCACAAAATTAAAAAGTGCATCTACATTGCTGGTTTTAAAAAAAAAAAAAATCCAAAAACTACATTTCTTGCACAAAAATAAAAAAAACAGTGTTGGCTACCTCCTCCTCCTCCTCCATCGCCACTTTCACCGCCTCCTCAACCTCCAACTCCAGATCCACCTCCATTTTTTTTTTTTTTTATGTGATTTTAGCTTAAAAATTATTTTAAGTTATTTCCCTATCCCCATTTCTTTGTAGGGCACTTGTCTGACTCTTACCTCCATTTTCTTTCCTTTTGCAGACCTCTAGGACTTTCCAGGACTTTGTTACAGCCATTTTTGTGCCTAAAAGTGCAGGTCCCCATTGATTTCAATGGGGTTCGGGGTCCGAGCTAAAGGGAAGAGGGAAAATATTGTTAATAAGGGTTTATAGGGGCTGATAAGGGGTTAAATAGGAACAAATCCTATTATTATTATTTTTTTTTTTACTTGTATGGTTATTTACTAGTAAAAAGGAATAAATAAATAAAAATGCCATACGTCTATTCCTTATTTTGTAGACGCGATAACTTTTGTGCAAACCAATCAATATATACGCTTATTGTGATTTTTTTTTACCAAAAATATGTAGAAGAATATATATTGGCCTAAACTGATTAAGAAATTTGTTTTTTTTTTAAATTTTTTGGATATTTATTATAGCCAAAAGTAAAAAATATTGTTTTTTTTTTCAAAATTGTTGCTCTTTCTTTTGTTTTATAGCGCAAAAAATAAAAACCGCAGAGGTGATCAAATACCACCAAAAGAAAGCTCTATTTGTGGGAAAAAAAGGACATATATTTTGTTTGGGTACAACATCGCACGACCGCGCAATTGTCAGTTAAAGCGACGCGGTGCCGTATCGCAGAAAAATGGCCTGGAAGGGAGGTGGGTAAATCCTTGCAGTCCTTAAGTGGTTAAGATTCCAAACAGTGTCCAGAGCAGTGCCTGAAGCTGCTGTGTTAGAAGGCAAATAACAGCTGTCACTTTAACAGCAGTGAATTGCCAGCAACAGCAATGGAGGGGAATAGCATCACGGGGATACCCAACCTATGCCCTGTGTACTTAGTTGAAGTTTTTTCGGGTGTGCGTAAAAAAGAATTGTGGGCTACACAGTTAATTAAATGATTAAAGTGTTTGTAAAACCTAAACATTTTTTACCTTAATGCATTCCTTGCATTATTAAGGTAACAAAAGTTTAAATGTCAGCATCCCCCTCACCCCCCCCCCCCCATTTTACTTACCTGTTTCCCCCCTATGAGACCTAGGCTTTCATTTATTAAAGGCAAATAGACTGTTCACAAGGGATGTTTCACTTTACAAGTGAATTATCTCCAAAGCTTAGTGAATGGGGTGAAGCTCTACCATCATCCAATCACACACAAGCAAAAATTATGTTTTTTTTAAATTTTCCTTGCAAGGGAACCTGCATTTGGCAAGGGGATTTTCCCAGAGCTTAGTGAATGTGGTGCAAATGTGGTTAATCACATTTTAGCCTAAGCTCTGAGGATAGTTTTCCAGCAAAGTGAACAGTTAACCTGAATTGCAATATGTGTGAGCCAAAAATGTGTTTTTTCCCCCAAACCAAAGCCCTACCCCCCCCCCCTTTTTTTTACTTGCAAAGTTTTAGGGTTTATAAAGTGGGGAAAATAATTATTTGCCTGCAGATTTTGTAAGTTTACCCACTTACAAAGAAATGAAGGGTCTATCATTGTTATCATAGGTGTGTTTTAAATGATAGAGACAGAATATAAACTAAAAATCCATAAAAAAACACACATGATACAAATGTTATATATTAAGTTGCAGTTCAGTGAGTAAAATAAGTATTTGATCCCCAAGCAAAACATGACTTAATACTTGGTGGAGAAACCCTTGTTGGCAAGCACAGAGCTAAGATGCTTCTTGTAGTTGGTGATCAGGTTTGCACACATCTCAGGAGGGATTTTGGTCCAGTTCACAATACATGGTCCCGCCCATTGGCCCCCCAATGTGCCAAAGTTGGCCTGTCCCTCTAGCAGAGAAACAGCCCCAAAGCATCATATTTACACCTCCGTGCTTGACTGTAGGGATGGTGTTCTTAGGGTCATAGTCAGCATTTTTCTTCTTCCAGACATGGCAAGTCGAGTTAATGTCAAAAGAGCTCAATTTTGGTCTCATCTGACCACAGCGCTTTCTCCCAATCTTTCTCTGAATCATTTAGATGTTCATTGGCATGACTGCACATGTGCCTTCTTGAGAAGATTGGACTCACCCTGTTTGGAGGAAGAAAATTGCTGACTATGACCCTAAGAACACCATCTCTACAGTCAAGCACGGAAGTGAAAACATTCTGCTTTGGGGCTGTTTCTCTGCTAAAGGTACAGACCGACTCTGCCGCATTGATGGGCCAATGGACGGGGCCATGTATTGTAAAATATTGGATGAGAACATTCTTCCCTATACCACCAAGACAACAAGGGAGTGGCTCAAGAAGAAGAAGTACATTAAGGTGATGGAGTGGCCCAGCCAGACTCCAGACCTTAATCCTATAGAAAATTTATGGAGGGAACTGAAACTTTGCGTTGCCAAGTGACAGCTAAGAAACCTTAAGGATTTAGCGAAGATCTGTAAAGAAGAGTGGACCAAAATCACCAACTACAAGAAACGTCTGACCTCTCTGCTTGCCAACAAGAGTTTCTCCACCGAGTACTAAGTCATGTTTTGATTGAGGATCAAATACTAATTCTACCCTTCATTTCTTTGTAACTTACAAAATCTGCAGGGGATCAAATAATTATTTTCCCCACTGTAGCAGTGTGCAGTTGGTTCATCCAGAATGTGTTAACATGTGGTCACACTCCTTTTGTACCTGATGGATTATATACATGTAGAAGCTATTGGGATTTGAGTACAGATACTGCACATCTTATTTATATTGCATTGCAGATCATTGGCCAGACCTGAACCTAGTGGCTGTCTCCCAGTTTGTGTCAGTTTGCCCCGTTTTGGCATTGTGTCCACTGTAGCATTTGTATTTTGCAGAGCAGGTTGGGGACTGGCCATAGAGGGATTACTTTGATGCAGTTGTCCAGCTTAAACATGTATTGCAATATATGAGAACCAAACACATGCATTTTTAACACCTCCCAACTGCTAATCTAAACAAGGCCTTAGTAAATCAACTCTCAAGTGCTGGTTTTAACCACTTAGCGACCACCCGCATTGTACTGCGGACAAGCAGCTGCTGTAGGGAAAGGGACGTACCTATACGTCGCTGCCCTCTTCTGGGTTTAAGGTGTGCACATGCATGCCACCCCCACCAGCACCCACTGTGGTTGTACACATGGGCCCTAGACGAGAGGGTATTGTTTTTCCATGAGCAGCCTAGGATGATCTCCTTTGCCCTCTGTGTGCTGGATTCAGGCTGTGGATGGAGTAAATAGGATTCATATGCTTATTTTGACCCCCTGTAACAAGTGGTCAACGCTCTATGGTAAGAGCACATCTATTGATTTGGTAGTTGTTTATTCACAGGGTGGAGGAACCAGTTGGTGATTTCAGCATTCAAAACTGCGTTTGCACATGTTTTTGACTATTGGACTGCTACACTAGTATCATACTAATGACTCCTGGACTCACTGTATTATTTAAGCTCAACACATTTTTTTTTTTACAATGTTTATTATGTGATAATATCTCCCGTTAATGCTACTATTAATTTGATTTTTCCAAGCACAGTTTATTTCGCTTTATATACTTTGTTTGATATTGATTTTACTGCAGCTGTGAGTGGGGTGTTTGATTACATTTATTATATGGATGTCTTTGACTATAGAGCTTCCGTAAAGTCACTACTGATGGAGTTGCTGTTGTCTCGCAAGGGGATGATGGGGATATGGAGGGTCTGTTTGTTAGTTTGAAAAACCTTATGGTTTCAGGAATCAATGCCCAATGGGATATAGCATTTTTTGAACAGTATCTGTCAGAAAACATGGTACCCAGAAGCCTCTAATGGGAGGTTAGCCCCCAGAAGGGAGAGATGCAACTGGAAGAATGGTTTAAATATTTTAAGGAAGCAGATTTGGGATTTTTAAAATTCTTAAAAGATAGGAAAAGTCAGAAATGAATGGACAACAATGGACACACGCTTCTACTCACTCTGTTGGCAACTGCCTTGACCTCATATTCTCCTAGCAATGCACTCCGCGCAAATTATAGTGTGTATACTCCTGCGCTTCCACTAGCAAGGGAATTTCAACAAGTATTTATGACTTGCCAGCTGCTCACGCTTTTATGTAAATCCTAACATAAACCTAGATAAGCATGGGGTGTGTAGTGCAGCGCTGACCTATAATACAACGTATCAAACAAAATAAATAAATAATTGCTGTCTATGTATCAACGTGTGTAATAATCAGAGTCTATTTGTGAAAATAAATTAAATAATATAAAACTTGGCCATATAATGTGATATCGTTTTGTGTTGTTTCTTTCCTCTACACACTGTAAATATACATATCTGAGCAACCAAACATTAAAGTGAATATTTCATACTATTACAGATATTGTGGATCTCAAGGCTGGATCCACAAAAACATCATATGCATTCAGGGATATTATAAATATAATCACACTTAATAGCCACTCCGCTAAAGGTGCTCACAAATGGTAATCGGTGCTCAAAATAAATGTCCCAGTATGTAAAATAGTCTCTCAAATGTTTACAAAATCATAAACACCAAAAAAATATATATATAAAAATAAATTATATATATAGAAAAAAGTGCAAATGCAAAAAAGTGTTCAGTATTCAATTGTGATTGCCTTTTTAAATATATTTCTAGTTCCATCACGTCCAGTGATCTGATGTGCTCCTCTAATTCTTCCAACTATTCCTTCTTTCCTCCACCAATACTGGCTAGGTTCCTTTTTATACTGTTTGCAGCTTCCAGTATAGCCTCTCATAGGTATATATAAAAACAAAAATAGCCTCCTCGTGGTGTAAATATCATTTAAAACGTTTATTAAAAGAACAGAATAAAATAAACTCACGTTTTAAAAACATGCACTGTAAATCTCTCCACGAGCACTGAGCTTGTACCTGTGTGACGCTGCTAGACACCTCTCCTACCGCCCTACACATTACGTCACGTGACTTGTGACTTAACAACCTAAGACCCATCTCCTTACTCCCTTTTGCCTCCTAATTCCTTTAACATTTAGTCTACAACTGACTGAGCAACCACCTCACTGAGAATAACCTTCTGGATCCCCTTCAGTCTGTATTTCATACACAGCACGCGACAGAAAATGCTCTCCTAAAACTCACAAACGACTTACTAACAGCTAAAATCAATGGTCATTATTCCATACTCTTACTTTTGGACCTCTCCACTGCCTTTGATCCATTTGATCACCCCCTCCTCCTCAAAAAACTCAATTTGCTTGGTTTCCATGGCTGTTCTCTCCCTTGGTTTGAATCTTACCTATCTCACCGCACCTTCAGAGTCACTTACAACTTTACAACCATTTCCTCCTCTCCAACTCCTCTTACCGCTGGGGTCCCCCAAGGTTCTGTACTTGGACCCCTACTATTCTCAATCTATATGTCCTCCCTGGGTCAGCAGATAGCCTCCCATGACTTCCGCTACCATTTATATGCCGATGACACCCAAATCTATCTCTCTATCCCTCAGCTCACCCCATCAGTCTCCTCACACACCAATGCTTTACCAACAGAAATATCAGCACTTCCTCAAACGGAATCTATCTAAAACTGAGCTCATGATATTTCCTCCCCCACAAGCCCCTTCCCCTGACTTCTCTGTTAAGATCAATGGCACCACTATTAGTCGGTCCCCACACGCCAGGGTGCTAGGGGTAACCCTAGACTCTGAACTGTCCTTTCAGGACCACATCCAATCCCTGTCCAAATCATGCTGCCTTAGCCTCCACAACATCTCTAGAATAGGCCCCTTTTTGACCTATGACACCACCAAGCTTCTAATTCACTCCCTGGTCATCTCTCGCCTCAACTACTGCAACTCTCTCCTCATTGGATTACCTTTACATACACTACCCCCCCCTTCAGTCCATAATGAATGCTGCTGCAAGACTCATCCACCTTACCAACCATTGAGTGTCCTCCACCCCTCTCTGCCAATCCCTCTACTGGCTTCCACTCACCCAACGAATAAAATTCATAGTACTAACAATAATTTACAAAGCCATCCACAACTCTGCCCCCAGCTACATCTCTAACCTAGTCTCAAAATACCAACCAAGCCGCTCTCTTCGGTCCTCCCAAACCCTCCTGCTCTCTAGCTCTCTTGTCACATCCTCCCATGCCCGCCTTCAGCATTTCTCTAGAGCTTCTCTCATCCTTTAGAACTCCCTATCCCAATCTGTTTGACTGTCTCCTAATCTATCCATCTTTAGATGATTCCTAACTAATACACTGTTTTACTTTCTACATCAGCTCATCCCCCACAGCTATTGGGGACAGGGATGATTATCATAGTTTTGGAATGGCAAGATGAAATTGTACTCGAACAAGCAGGTGGGGAAAACCCTACAACAGCAGGTGACCACAATAGAAATTACTATCAAGCCAATTGCTCTCAGGCCCCTTTCAGACAGGTGAGTACATCATTTCAGACGTCTCCTAGGGGTAGAGGTGGATTTAATTCTCTAATTCCGTATCCCTATCCCAGGAATGGGTGGTTGCAATCTAGGAATTCTCCACCTAGATCTCCTTTTACCCCATGGGATAATGGAGAAGAACAATGATTTTCCTTTAGGGAAGATTTTAATCCAAAATCCAATTATAGCATTCCGGTGAGTAAGAGATTTAGTCCTCTGGGAGGGTATGACTATGGATATAGTCAGCCACAGGGTGGAATCCACCAAGGACATAATAGGGGCCCCGTAAACAACAACAGAGGGGACATAAACCTTTGGGTCATTGTAACAATGACCATTATCATCAAAGGGGCCCTGGGCCCCAGAATTATGGGAATCAATATTGTCCCAATCCACCGGGGAGATCTAATGTCTATCCTATTCCTCACAAGACTTTTAGGTAACCCTTATACCCAAGGCCCTCGCTCTTGACAATCCCAGTATGGGGGTTTTCCCTGGCAGGGACATGGTTACAGAGAAATGGGAGGTCAAAGAGAGGGACCAGAGGGAGGAGAGTACAAGCAAAAACAAAAAGAGAGTAACCGGTAAAAGGTATCTATAATTTGAGCACACAGGTTCTCACTGAAGAAGAGAAGGCTATATTGGATAAAGGTTTAAAATGTGCCCCCCCCCCCCCAAATGTCTGGATAAATTTCAGACCTTTATGGATATACATAAATATGTAAGGAAAATTAACATTAAAATATATTTTATATCTAACACTATTAACCTCCCTGGCGGTATGATTATGTCAGATTTTTGGTGCTGAAAGCGGTACAATTATTTTGCAAAAATTTGGCGTTTTATATTGTAGGCCTGTAATTATTAGGAATAACTCACTTAAATCTGTCCAAACCAGAGCCTAGTAGACATCCCGGGTATGAAAAAGTTTGAAAAATGAAATCATAAATTATAATATAATAAATAACTAAAAATAATTATCAAAAATAATAATATAATAGTAATAAAATGTATTCAATAATGTAATCAAACCAAAAACGCAGAAATTTGCACATTTGCAGAATTGTCGCTGTCGTCACTTTCAGTTTCTGATGATAAATTTCCCCAAAAATCAGTATTACTCAATTCTGCAAATCATTCTTATTTACTATTGGTGTTTTCTAGCTGATAAAAAAACACTTTTGACGCAAAGGGACACTTTTTGGTTGCTATGGACATTCTCATGTTTCCAGGCAGAAAGAATGACATTTATTATATAAAAGTGCATGCAGGGCTCTGGGCAAACCATCGCTGGATCCAGGGGCAGGACATCGCTGGATCCAGGGGACAAGGTAAGTAACATTGCCTGGATCCAGCGATGCAATCCCGAGTGTGGCTCGGGGTTACCGTTCTTGGTACTGAAAATCCACCCCGAGCCACACTCGGGAATACCGCCAGGGAGGTTAAGGAAGGGAGATTGGTGTCATCAGACATTCTGATAAAATCTTGTGAAGGTATGTACCGAAGACCAAGTAGCAGTCTTGCTATTCTGCGCCACTGACACCCCTGGTAGAATGAGCTCTAACCCCGAAGGGAGGAGCTTTACCTTTCAGACCATAGGCCTAAGTGATTAACTGGTGAAATCAAAGTGAAATGGTCGCCTTAGAAGCCGCTTGACCCCTCTTGGGGTCTTCCGGCAAAACAAAAACACATCAGACTTCTGATGCCCACAGACCTTTCCAGATCGACTCTGGCTACCCACACCAAATCAAAAAGGCACAACTGCTTCTCTTCTGGCAAGGCAGGCTAAGAGAAAAAAGGAGGTAGAACAATGTCTTGATTTAAATGGAAATCAGAAACTACCTTAAGCAAAAAAGACGGAAGAGGACGTAGCACCACCTTATCATGATGCAAAATCAAATACGGCTCTTTACAGGAAAGGGCCGTCAGCTCTGAGACCCTTCTAGCTGAAGTAATTGCAAAAAGAAAAGCCAACTTCCATGCCAAAAGAACTAACGGATTCTCATTGATAGATTCAAAAGGTTGCTCCTGTAGTACCGACAGAACCAAATTCAAATCCCAAGAACAAAGGGGAATCTTCACCTGGGAGGCAATAAATGAGTCACTCTTTGAAGAAAAGTTTGGATCAAGGAATGTGAAGCCAAAGACTTCTGGAAGTACACTGATAAAGCCGAAACTTGCACTTTAATTGTTGTCAAGGCTAATTTCTCGTCTAAGCCTGACTGAAGAAAAGAGAGAATTCTTCCAACCAAGTACTTGCGAGGATGCCAACTTCTGGCCTCACACCAAGCAATGTAGGCCTTCCAAACCCTGTGATATATCTTCCTGGTGACCGCCTTTCTGGCATTTACCAATGTAGACATCACTAGTCCTGAGATACCATGATCTCCTAGCACCCTGACTTCAATAGCCACGCCATCAAATTCAGTGAGTGTAAATAGGCCTCTGTGACAGTAGATCGAGCCAGAGTGGAAGTGTCCAAGGCTCGCCTATTGCTAATCTCACTATCTCCGGGTACCAGGCCCGGCTACCAAGATGACTGATGTTATCTCCTCTCAGATCCTGCGCAAAAGATGTGGCATGAGAGAAATCGGGGGGAATGCATACATCAGAGAGAACTGAGCCCAGGGAGCTACCAGTGCATCTATCCTGATCGCAAGGGGATCTCTTGCTCTGGATTCAAACTGTTGAATCTTGCAGTTGAACCTGGATGCCAATAGATCTACATCCGGCGTGACCCAATGCTGGCAAATCTGCAAAAACACTTGTGGGTGCAAAGACCAATCTCCTGGATGTATCTGTTGGCAGCTGAGATACTCCGCCTTCCAGTTTTCTACCCCTGGAATGTGGACTGCAGACAGCCCTGGCACATACTTTTCTGCCCAGGATAACACACGACTGACCTCCAAGTGAGCCAGACGACTCTTGGTGCCACCCTGGTGGTTGACATAGGCCACAGCCGTGGCATTGTCAGTTTGCACCCTTACTGGGTGACCCTGTAACTTTGCTGTCCAACAATAGAAGTCAGAAAATGAAAGAATATAATGTGATGGATTGGAACAGAGCTATTTTACTCTGTTGTATTCTATTCTTTTGTTTTTTGTTATATTCTTTTCTAGTCTAATGTTTTTTTTTTCTGTTCTATTCCTTTGTATTCTATTCTATTTTGTTCTCTTTGGAAATTGGAAAACTATTCAAATTCGAGGACTATTCGATTTTGAGAACTATTGGAATTTGAAACATTTTCCAATTCAAATTTGAAAACTAATCAAATTCGAAAAGTATTCGAAAACAATTTGAAAATTATTCAAATTCAAATTTTGTCTGAATTTTCTTTTTCGTTACTCGGATTCATTTAAATTTGATACTATTGTAGTTCGGAAATTTGGATACATCCGAATTTCCGAAAAACGAAAATTCGTCTGTATTTAAATTCGGAATGAAACTAACCGCACATGTCTAGTTCCCTGGACCTCTACTGAAGGTAACTGAAAAGCTGTACGAACCATCTGCATAAGAAAATGGATGAGAAGCTTTTGTGATTGAGAGGCAGATATAATCTGAGCCTCTTTAGGCTCTGAAACACTTGAGGCAGATTCCTCTGTTTGAATATCAGCTGCCTGATCGGCCATTACCTCTTCTACCTCATCAACCCAGTCTTGCTCCAATATAGGAGGAATAGGGGAAGGGGATCTATTATGCTTTCTGCCACTCTGTGTGACCGAAGCGATCAGTTCAGCAATCTTGCTTTCTAAACCAGCCAGAGCTGATGCCAGATCTTCCTTAGTAATAAACTGAGGTAGAAGCATTGGTTGCAGGCACAATGCAGGATAGACACAGCGGCTCAGATTGCCCGGTATCATCCGTTCTTTCAGGTGAGGCTATTGCAGCAGAGTTCCGTTTAGCTTCTACAGGAGCCACTGATGAAACACATGTGCCCCTTGCTGCAGCACTCCCCCAAGAACACTTCTTGGAAGACATAGCTTGCTGAAGCAATGGTAACATGCTTTGTGACCCAATACGCAAGAAACTCAGTACCTCAATTCCCCCTTGGAAGATTCCTATACAAATGACCTGTTCTTCCAGTCAATGCAACATAACTAGGCTGCACCTTACATCACTCATAGGACTTACGTGTCACACCAGGATAGGCTGCTCTGTGTCCCTCCAGTCTGTCCAACAAGACCTCTAACTGTAGGCTTTTCCTTTTAACAAAAGCTTCCCATGGCTTGTGCAGCTCTGGGAAGAGAAACACAGAGCAGCAACCCATGCCCTCTTGAGCGCAAAACAAGCATAGCAACAAAAACGTTTATTTTTTTTTCAAAACATGTCAGACTAGATACAACTGTTGCAGGAGAATATATAATAATTGAACCCTGGTTTTACACATGGCCACTTACCGCTCCCGCTACAGGACAATAGCCTAAGCCAGCGATCCAGCCTTCACCCATCACAAAAGGTCCTGTCACCACTGACCTTCAAAGACTGGATACCCTTTCCTGTTTTAGGGTCCACTCCCTTGGACCTGTATAGCACCCTGCAGGAATGCCTTAGCTCTGTGGTGTCCAGGATTTCACTATGCTGTGTCCAGCGCCCGAATGTCGCATTACAGGCAAAACCTTGTCATTGACCATTAATCTTCTTTACGAGGCTTGGGTACCATTTATCTTAGCATAACAGCTTTTTTTTTAAAAGGATCCGATTTGAGAAAGCTGTCCCTTGATTCTCAAGAACCTGTTCAGGATTACAGCCTGAGAGCTCAAAAAGTGACCATCCACCTTTTTAGACACTGGTGAAAAAAACTTGCGTGCTTTCTGTATGTGAGGGGTTATATAGAGGGGAACTTCCTGTTTTTGGATATTCTACTATTGTCCATTCACCAATAGGTGGTGCATAACCCAGGTAGTAATGTATATGACTTCTCTGTGCCCCGTGATGTACGAGAAAGAAAAATAACTTTCCTTTTTGGTTCCCTCATCTCCCAGGACACCAGTTATTTATTATTTACCCAAGGTTCATAAAAACCCTATTTGTCCTGGGTAATAAAATATATTGACACTTTTTTACAACCACTGGTTAAGAAAATGACCTCCTACATTAAGGACACAAAAATGGTCATCAACTTGATCAGGGATTGTCCATTTCAGTAAGGATGGTGGTTATTGACAGCGGATGTTGCTTTATTGTACACCATAATTTCCCATGAACTGGGTGCATCTGCAGTGTCACACTATTTGGATAGGGATTCTAGTTTGGTTTCTGTCCAGAAAGAGTTTATTTTGGACCTTTTAAAATATGCAACCACACGCAACTACTTCTGGTTTGGGGGAGGAGTCTTTCTCCAAAATAGGGGTATGGCGATAGGGGCTAAACATGCCCCAACTTAGTCATGGCCAGATGGGAGGAGGATGTCATCTATACCCAACAAAGGACAGAATTGGTCCTATGGGCTAGATATATAGATGACATCCTCCTCTTATGGAAGAGTGATTCCACCTCTCTTATAGTGTTCCTGGATACATTGAATCAAACTAATAGAGGTTTTAAAATGAACTATGAGATAATCCAAAAAGAAATTTGCTTCTTAGAGGTCCCCAAGGGTCAATTCCTTCATAGCAGACAGAATTGTACTAGCCTGGAAGACTATGATAGACAAGCTGGAGTGTTGACAAACAGATTTTTGGAGGATTATGACCCTGTAGCTTTGGTGGCCACATTCAATCAAGTTAGGAACATGGGTAGGGAGGTGTTGTTGAGAGATAGGGAGAGATAATCTACTAGAGAGGATGGCAATCTTGCCAGTTTCCCTTTAATCACCTCTTTCTGTACACAACATTTATTACAACTAATAAATGCATAATTCAAAAGCATTGGCATATTTTGCAAAAGATGAGTTTTGGGACCTTTGCTTCCACCTAAACCTCAGGTCATTTATAGAGGTGTTCCGTCCTTGAAGGACAAAATTGCACCTAATATTTTGATCCCCCCTCTAGGTCTCCTCTTTTTCATAATCTGACTGGGTACTTCAAATGTGGGCGGTGTCAGGTGTTCAGCCTTAATAGTTATAAGAAAAGGAAGATGATGGAATTGTCTTCTTTGGTCACCTCTAAAATGTACACTGTGAAATCCTTTATCACCTGCAGAACCATGCGTGTGGTTTTCCTGCTTCAGTGCCTGTGTGGGATACAGTATGTGGGCCATACCACCCGGGCATTGAATGTCAGACTCAATGAACATATAGCTATAATTCGCAAGGGTTATAAAAATCATAGTGTCTCTAGACACTGTGATCTTTTTCGTGATAGAAACCCAGCTCGAACCCTTTTTTGGGCATAGACAGCTTTACTTCCCACTGGAGGGGTAGTCTTAAGGTAAGGGAATTGTCCAAAATTGAGACCAAATGGATTTGTCTTAAAAGTTACGTTCCTCATGGGTTTAATGTGGACTGGGATGTAAACTGTTTCCTGAATAATTCCTGTTCGGATGGGCCGAACACCCTGGTTTGGTTTGCACCAGAACATGTAAACAGGCAAAATGTTCTAGGGAACATGCAAACCTTACTAAAGTCTATGGAACACGAACATGAAAAATGAAAAGTGCTCATTTTAAAGGCTTATATACAAGTTATTGCCATAAAAAGTGTATGGGGACCCGGGTACTGCCCTGGGGACATGTATCAATGCAAAAGAAGTTTTCAAAACCATAGTGTTTTCAGGAGCAGTGATTTTAATGATGCTTAAAGTAAAACATTAAAAAATAAATATTCCTTTAAATATCGTGCCTGGGTGTCCTTAGTCTGCCTGTAAAGGGGCACATCCGCAGCAATAATGAAATTTCTAAAGGAAAAATGTAATTTAAACTTGCTCGCAGCTGTAATGTATTGCCGGCTCCGGCAATATAGATTAAAAAAATGATAAAAAAAGGCGTGTCGTTAGTACAGGGACACTTATCACTGACCACTATAATAATGTCACTGTTGATGTCAATGGCAGTTAGATCCCCCCAGCATCAGTGTCAGATTGCCCGCTGCACTATTGCAGTAACACTATGAGTCGCTGATCATCACCATTAGTAGTATAAAAAAAAATCCAGTATATATTCCATAGTTTGTAGACACTATAACTTTCAGACAAACCAATCAATATATGCTTATTGTGATTTTTTTTAATCAAAAACATGTAGCAGAATACATTTTGGCCAACATTTAAGAAGAGATTTGATTTTTATCTTTTTATTGGAAATGTTTTATAGCAGAAAATAAAAAATATTGTTTTTTTCAACATTTTTAGTCTTTTTTTCATTTATATGATAAAAAAATAAACAACCCAGATGTGATCAAATACCACCAAAAATGATACACATTCCTTTTGGGTATCAATCTGTTGTAGCCTCTACTGGAATGATGAGCAGGTGAGTAGACTTTACTCAGCCCTTCCCTTGCTTTTAGCTGGCCCTTGGGTCATTATTCCCCCCACTGTCAGCAACAGTGATGCATAGTTCTTGCCACTGATGCTGACAACAGGGCACTATTCTTCCCACTGACAGCAATGATGGGGCACTATTCCTCCCACTGACACCAATGATGGGGCACTATTCCTCCCACTGATACCAATGATGGGGCACTATTCCCCCCACTGACACCAATGATGGGATACTATTCCTCCCACTGACACCAACAATTGGGCACTATTCCTTCCACTGACACCAATGATGGGGCACAATTCCTCTTACTGATTCCACTGATCGGGCACAATTCCTCCCACTGACACCAATGATGGGGCACTATTCCTTCCACTGACACCAATGATGGGGCACTATTCCTCCAACTGACACCAATGATGGGACACTATTCCTCCCACTGATACCAATAATAGAGCACTTTTCCTCCTATTGACACCAATGATGGGGCACTATTCCTCCCACTGATACCAATGATGGGGCACTATTCCTCCCACTGACACAAAGGATGGGGCACTATTCCACCCACTGACACCAATGACTGAGCACTATTCCTCCCACTGATACCAATGATGGGGTGCTATTCCACCCACTGACACCAAGGATGGAGCACTATTCCTCCCACTGATACCAATGATGGGACACTATTCCTCCCACTGACACCAATGATGGAGCACTATTCCACCCACTGACACCAATGACGGGGCACGATTCCTCCCACTGATACCAATGATGGGGCACTATTCCACCCACTCAAAAAGTGGTGGAAAAGTATTGCGCTAATATAAAAAGTAGCAGCAGCTACAACTAGTGCGATGATGTCACCAAATAGGATATATAGTATAAAACAGTTGCGCTCATAAACAGTGAAATAAAAACCTATGTGCAGAAAAAACACAAAATAAAATAATCAAATCCATGAATAAGTCCCAGTGGGTTACCCACAAAGTGCTAGTGGAACAATTATCCAGTAAAGGGTTTAACATTCAACCAAGAATCTTGTTAAATCTCGTGATCCAAAGAGGCAGAAATAGAGTAGGGTATGATGAGGACTTGCTTTCTACTCTATTTCTGCCTCTTTGGATCACGAGATTTAACACTATTCCACCCACTGACACCAAGGATGGAGCACTATTCCTCCCACTGATACCAATGATGGGGCACTATTCCTCCCACTGACACCAATGATGGAACACTATTCCTTTCACTGACACCAATGATGGGGCACTATTGCTCCCCCTGACACCAGTAATGGGGCACTATTCATCCCACTAACACCAATGATGGGGCACTATTCCCCACACTGACACCAATTATGGGCACCATTCCTCCCACTGATATCAATGATGGGGCACTATTCCACCCACTGACACCAAGGATGGAGCACTATTCCTCTTCCTGATACCAAAGATGGGACACTATTCCTCCCCCTAATACAAAAGAGGGGATACTCTTTACTCCAACTGACACCAAGATATGTTCTACTTTCACTGGCCACAGTCTGGCCCTGCTAAAGTTTGAAGGACAGTAAATTGGCCCTTTGTTCAGAAAGTTTGGAGACCCCTGCTTTACAGTATTATCTGAATGTTGGTGGACAGACCCTTTAAGATGGCAGAAGGGACTAAATGTCCTCATTTGGACTGATATCTGTGTATTGTAATTGTTATTCTGGTTACATTCCAATCTGCTAAATAATTGCCTCTTTTCAGATCGTATTATTATGTTCTGCCAAATTGTGCTCTCAATTACTCCAGCCTTTTTATTTTACAGCAAGAGATATTGATGTATTTTTGGAGTCCATTCATTTTGGACATATATTGAGGTTTTCATTAAATGTATTCATTCAAATGTTACAAGTTCTGCTTCCGCCCCGTAATCAGAGCAACATTGGAGAAGTATTGTTCACTTGACAACCTTATGCTGTAACAGACTTTTTTTAGAAAAAAAAGATTTTAGCGAAGTGACGGGAAAGCTCAATTAGGCCCGGAATTATGTGGGAGAAAAGCACTTTCTATAAGTCCACTTCAATTTGTAACAGTCTTGCATGTAGTAGACCTTTTGGAGGTAACCTGCAATCATAGTTCTCTCCCACTCCTTCCATGGTAATTATAGTGATCAGATTTGTATGATATGATGAATTGAGAAAATTTGTATCACGTACATAGGTAAGTAGTACAGCTATGAAGTCAAAGTGAGGACTTTTTTCTTTGAAAGTACCTATGTCTGAAGAGTAAGTGTAAGCAGACAGCTAAACACACAGATCTATGATCATATTTAGTGTTGAGCGAACCCGGACTGTAACGTTCGGGTCCGTACCGAACTTTCGGGTGTCCGGGGCACGGACCCGGACCCGGACATTTCAAAAATCGTTCGGGTTCGGTCCGGGGTTCTGCTATTTTACTCCACGTGTTGAGAAGCTGCAGGGCAGCCAATCAACAAGCGTTTCACTGGTTTGCCCTTAGAAGCCATCACAGCCATGCCTACTAATGGCATGGCTGTGATTGGCCAGTGCATCATGTGACCCAGCCTCTTTATAAGCTGGAGTCACAGTGCTGCAGTCACATGCTCCTTGGGTTAGTGTAGGGAGAGGTAGCTGACTGCGTGAGGGACAGATTTGAGACATTTTAAGACCTGATCCTGCATCCTGAGATAGATTACTTTACTACTGCTGTCTGTGCTGTTGCTCTGAGGACAGATAGCAGAAATTAGAGATTTCACATACCGCTGCTTTGAGTTGCAG
>BLSH010146565.1:2735924-2756994 GCA_018402905.1 Glandirana rugosa
TTAGACAAAAATATAGTCAGAGGTCCTTATGGAACAAGTGATCGTGAGTCCTGTCCTTTCCTTATCTTCTGTGGTATTCGGTTGGTCCTAAATGACGTAACGTATCATGACACTGATCGTTTACCTTAAACGTCCATCTTCTCTCTACTGGAGTAGTCATTAGACGACGAGTAAATGATAGATTAGTATAAAAACTGGTTCGACTTACCGAAAACGATGTCACGTCTTTTCACGTACCAGTCGTGAGACATATTATTATACTAATCTCAACTCGCTTGTGGACCTGCAAGCCCAAGACGAGTCCGTGCGATCGTTCGGGTTCCGTCCGGACCCGGACCCGGACTTTGTCCCGAAGTTCGGACGGACCAGCAGAACCCGAACGTCCAGGTGTTCGCTCAACTCTAATCATATTATTATACAGAGTGCTGACCATGCACTTTTCTGCACTGTAGCAAAAGCCATTCAGCTTGGTCAAAAATATGATTAGATAGTAAATGAGCAGCAGATTACTGATGAGGTCATCTCTCTTCTACCTGCAAATTCCATTTGCTAGTCACAGTACTATGCAATGCAGTAAATCCTGGTTGGCTTATGGTGTCTTCTATTCCTTTCCTGTCCTGAGTGCTAGTGAACAAGGTATTCCTGGAGACTGATATAAAAACAGATTGAGTTACTTTTTAAACAATATCAGCTATATTTTATAAATACATTTTTTTATAAATGGGATTAAATGGGCATCTGCTATTTTGTACCACTTCAGAATATTAAAGGAATTAAAAGTTAATGATTGGTACCAACATTTTTTTGTGTTTTTTTTAGTATTAATTTATAGCCGGGGCATAATAAACGGAGTTTACTATTCCTCAGTTTATAAATGAATGTCAAGCTCTGTACAGAGCTATTCCTGTTCATTCATTCTGCGCAGCTGGGGATGAAGGGAAAGGGAATGATGAATTTGTCTTTAGTCCCTTTCTCTTTCTCAAAAGTGAGACATCAGGGTTCTGTTTAGAGCCCTGATATTTCACCAAAGCTCACCAATGGGTGCCCTAAATAAATATGTAAAAAATAATAAAAAAATAAAATTGTAAAAAAAAATAAAAATAAGATCAAATGGTTAAAAAAGAATAAAAAAATAAAATAAAACAACAAAACTAAAAAACTACCGACACCTGTGGCGGAACTACCAGGGTCGCAAAGGTCGCACATGTGACTGGGCTCTGACTTTCCGCCACCATGGGGTATACTTCACCCTTTAATGTTCTACCTAAGTATTTTGCTGATGTATACTCTATGGGACCATGTACTGTATACTTGTATGGTGTATTACAGAGGCGTAACTAAAACCTTTAGGCCCCAGTGCAAGAAATCATGAAGGGCCCCCCTGGTCCCTGATCGGGGCCCATCCCTCTGATCCCAGAACCCTTTACTCCCATTGTGGGACCCTTTGTTACAGTTCTGCAATAGGCCACCTTCCTGCCATCTTGGAGTCACCCCACAGTGGCGGAACACAAGAACCCAGTCACTTGTGCGACCTGTGCAACCCTGATAGTTCAGCCACAGGTGTCAGTAGTTTATTATTTTTGTTTTAGCTTATTTTTTTTATTATTTTTTAACCATTTGATTTTATTTTTTTTTACAATTTTATTTTTTTATTATTTGTTACATATTTTTTAGGGCACCCATTGGTGAGCTTTGGTAAAATATCAGGAATCTAAACAGATCCCTGCTGTCTCACTTTTGAGATAGAGAAAAGAACTAAAGACAGATTCATCAGTCCCTTTCACTTCAGCCTCAGCTACACACAATGAATGAACAGAAATAGCTCTGTACAGAGCTTGACATTCATTCATAAACAGAGGAATAGTAAACACGTTTATTATGCCACAGCTATAAATTAATAAAACAAAAACACAAAAAAAGTCGGTACCAGTCACTGACTCTATTCATGAAGACAAGGAAGGGGCCGGCTCCTTCCCCACTCTACATCCTGACAGATACTCCTGCATCAGCTGGTGGGAGGTGGGAGGGGGAAACCCATCAGTGCTGCAAGGGGAGGGGTGAGAGGGGGCCAGGGTAGAACCCAGGAGCCCAGGACAGCGATAGGGAGGTGGCAGGAGCGGCATGAGGAGGAGCTGATTCCCTCCATTTCCCTCCTGCAGCCACTGAATGCCCGTGGGAGGGAGAGGAGGAGAAGTGGGCATTCAGTGGCTACATGCAGGGATCAGTTACTCTACATGCTGCAGCCCCTGCCACCCTCCGATCCAGGCATACAGGGGGCAGCAATGGTGATCCCTGTGACCCCTGTAGGTATGCCCCTGGTGTATTAGTGTAACAATTGCACATTTTTTACTTGTAAAGCAAACAGGAAACAAATAACAATGATAAACATTACAATACACCAGGGATTGGAAACCTGGGTATTCCAACTGTTTTGAAATTATAAGGCCAATAAGGTATTCTAAGATTCTTGACAGCCACTGGTATAACTCCTAGAGGCATGATGGGATTTTTAGTGTAGCCATGTCCCCCCTTAGGGGTGGCTGAGTGTTGTGGTTTACCTGCACACACTGCCCTCAATCACATCCATACCGCACCCGGAGTCACAGAACAGGCTGTTACTTTGTTTTGTTTTATTAGGAGATTGAACTTGGATGGGGATTGGAGATTGTTATGGGATGCCCGGAGAATTAGTTGATCATTTACACGGGACCACTATATAGAGCTCAGTATATACACCACTTCTTGTCTTCCAGCACTTTACTTGCTCCAGTTACACTTCTTCCTCCAGCACTTCACTTGCTTCTGTAAACTCCTGTTCCTCTTTCTTGCATGTTACATCTTCCAAGCCGAGAAGGATATTTACTCCTCCAGCCTGACTAGCACATGGTGAGGCCTGCCATGCTGTGCGCAGAGCCTCAGAACGCCCCGTTACAGGTAGGGACAGTTGGTCCTCATGTGTGTAGATACACTGTTGTGCTAGCCTGCCTAAAGGAGTACTACTCCCAGCCCATCCTCTTGCCCCAGGCCCTTTCAGCCACTCCAGCTGCGTTGGCCTTTTTTACCGCCTCCATGACACCACAGTTCCTTACTGACTTCTGCATCCTTTCCAGATTGTCTCTCACCCCAATCCGTTCCGGAATGCCTCTGTCCCGGTGGACTCCTTTCTGAGCTGCTCCAGTAGCACTGTCTGTTGCTCTCCTGCTCCCTTGTGCTGCTCCAGGATCTCCCTTTTCTCCTGGCTGCACCCGAACCCAGGCCTCAAAGTCACCCCCCCAGACTGAGGGCTCCCTAGTGGGTGAGGCCTCCGCACCCTCAACTACATTCCAGGTCTTCCACTCAAACTCTCCTCCCAAATTGGGCTGAGTATTTAAGGAGGCCTGCCCCCTGCCAATCCAAATTGGGGATTGGTCAGGGCTCCTTAGAATACTCCAGATGGCTTTACTTCCCTCCCAGCTCTCTGTCCAGAAACCTTCCACCGGGTTCTGGAAAGAAGTGGGAGGTCCTGGTGACCTCATCTGTGAATCACTTAATCCTACCTGAGCCACTCCCAGCCTAGAAACAAAACAATCAGGCCTGCACACCAGTCAGGCCTGATTATATTTTCCTCACCTACCAAAAATCTATTCCCACTAGCTCCTACCTAGCAGAGGGCACTACACTCGTTTTACCACAGCTGGAGTGCAGACATTGTATACCCCAACAATACTCCATTAATCTTGGGGAAAGTGTTATGCTTAGTCCAATCCCTCTCAAAATTATTATCCTCAAGGTGGCTCCATTTATAAAATAATATTAGACACTGCAGGAAGTAAGAGAGAGGGATGGACTGGTTCTCAAAATAGAGTTTATGCACTGTAAGAGCTCTGAAAACAAAAGCTAACTCCAGGTTTCTAGAGACTTAAAGTGGGAATAAACTCCATTGGTTGATTATTACATATAGGTAAGCCTATAACATGGCTTACCTATAGGTACAGTAAATATCTCCTAAATGCCCACTGAGATATTTACTTGTGAAGCTTGTGACGTCACGGGCACATGTGTTTTGAAGGAGCAGCATACCCGTGCCGTTCCTGCCAGTGAGTAAGGAAGACCGGGGGAAGATGAAAGCCCTGTCAGCGGTGACAGCGTGCCACTGTATGGCTTCATTTTTAGGTAAGTTTCACATAATGTGATAGTATGCAATGTATACTAGCACATTATAGCATTACTTTGCAGGAGGACATTTTTCTTTTCCTTCACCGAGTTTACTACTGCTTTAAAATAGTTCATTTGGACCAAGCTGGTCCAAATTAACTATCTGCTTCCCTAGCAGATGCACCTGCTGGGTGTGCTGTATAAAATGTATGTAGCATCGGCTACATACAATACACAGGATTGTATTCCAGCAGCAGGACATGGACTGTCCTTCCTGTTCCTGGAACAAAATCAAGTTGGACTGAGAGCTGTTCAGCCATTTACAGGAAGCCTTAAGATTTATGAAAAAGTTCAGGGCTTCCTCTTAATAGCTGAGATGGAGAGGCAGACGGATGACGTCACAATGTCCACCTAAAACAATCTGAGGAAGCCTTGTGTTCATTAATGTAATACAAGACTTACCGTAAATGGCTAAGCAGTGCTCAGCCCAATTCAATATTGTTTCAGGAACAGGACATGAAATCCCTGTACCACTGCCGGAACACAGCGAGGTATACTGTATGTAGCTGATGCTACATACAGTTTATACAGTGAAGCAAATAGTTTGATTGGACCAGCTTGGTTCAAATTAAATAATTAAAGTCACAAGCAACTTGGAGTAAAGCCTCGTACACACGGGACGACGATCGTATACAACAGGTCGTACTAACGACCGTTGTATGCGAGATTGATCGTTCGTATGCGCGATTAGAACAGTCGAACATACGACGGTCGTACAAGGGAGTTGTATGAGCAGACTAGAAAACTTGGTCGTACCAACAAGCGCTCATACGACCGTTGTATCGTGTGTACAGAGAAGTTGGTACAACAAGTTGTATTGTGCAAAACACGCATGCTCAGAAGTCAGGAACGGCCGAATGCTAATTACATGCACCTGAACGTTCTTCTGTGCTCGTACGATCGTGTAGTGCAGTCAATATGCAAGTTACATTATGCAACATACGATTTGCGACGATCGTACGTACGATCGTCGTCCCGTGTGTACGAGGCTTTAGGCTTCAAGGTGTGTGCACAGACCAGTTTAAGTACTCTTTACATAGTGACGGATTCACATTGACCAAAGTTACTCTGGCAACACAGGGACCATTTGGTGAAAATAGTTTTTTTAATCCAAATTTTTTTTTTACTTTTTCAACAAAACAATAATTAACTGTATGTATTCCACCGCCTAAAAGAATGAAGGACTGATGTTATTCCATCAGTTTCAAAGTCACTAGTGGCTACTTCGGGGTTTGTGGTTATACAATGCTTGATGGCCTTTAGGTTTCCAAATTTTACCTGCAGGGTAGATAACTGAAGACTCATCATTGTGCCCCAGAAAACAAGGTATGGACTTCTAAGGGATAAGGTGATTAAGAGATATGGGGGACCATCATCTTTACAATAGTGATGATGGAAATTGGGGCAGCCCCTACTATGCCCCAGAAAGAGGAAGAATGGACTATCTCGGTACCCAAAAATTTACAATAACATGATAAAAATAGGAGATGGCAATGAGACCGTCTACATCAGCCTGGAAAAGCCATCCCTAAACTTCCCCATCATATGTCACCTACATATAAAGCCTTTTTTGTATCTTTAGCTCAGCAGCATGCCAACTAATCACACTTAGAGTTGAGCGAACACCTGGACGTTCGGGTTCTGTGGGTCTGTCCGAACTTTGGGAAAAAGTCTGGGTTCGGCTTCTGAACGTTGCCCGAACGTTATCCCGGACCCAGAACCCCATTGAAGTCAATGGGGACCCGAACTTTTAGGCACAAAAATGGCTGTAACAAAGTCTTGGCAAGTGCTAGAGGGCTGCAAAAGGAAGTAAAATGGGCGTAAGAGTGGGGCAAGTGCCCTACAAAAAAATGGGGATAGGGAAAATAAATTAAAATCAAATAAACTAGGAGATGATTTTTGAACAATAATGTGTCACTTACAGCTGCAGCTAAAACCTCTCCCTTTAGAACTAGGAGATGATTTTTGAACAATAATCTGTCCTTCTACCTAGTGCAGTCAGATCGCTCAAAGCAGCAGTATGTGAAATCTCAAATTACTCCCACAATCTGATCGTTGTGTACGATCCCACAATCTGATCGTTGTGTACGATCGTAACAATCGTTGTGTTAGGCAGAGTTTATTCCACAATCTGCAACTCAAAGCAGCGGTATTTGAAATCTCAAATTCCTCCAACAATCTGATCGTTGAGCACGATCGTAGCGATCGTTTTATGCAGAGTTTGATCTGCAACTCAAAGCAGCGGTATGTGAAATCTCAAATTTTTGCTATCTGTCCTCAGAGCAACAACACAGCAGTAGTAATCTATCTCAGGATCAGATGTTGTTAAAATGTCTCTAATCTCTTCCTGACGCCGTCAGCTCCCTCTCCCTACAGCTAACGCAAGAGCATGTGACTGCAGCATCAAGTGACTCCAGCTTATAAAGAGGCTGTGTCACATGATGCACTGGCCAATCACAGCCATGCCATTAGTAGGCATGGCTGTGATGGCTTCTAAGGGCAAACCAGTGAAACGCTTGTTGATTGGCTGCCCTGCAGCTTCTCAACACGTGGAGTAAAATACCAGAACCCCGGACCCGAACCCGAACGTTTTTTGAAATGTCCGTGTTCGGGTCCGGGCCCTGGATGCCCAAAAGTTCGGTACGGACCCGAACGTTACAGTCCGGGTTCGCTCAACACTAATCACACTCCTAGCCATTGTGACAGTGTGAGACCCTGCCACTGTGAAAATGTAGGTGAAAATGACACAGGATTCTCATCAAGGGTTAATGTGAAAATCCAGCAAAGTTTCTGAGCAGAGAAAGTTGTGTTTTAATTCTTCTCCAGATTCTGTAGTCCCCAGATCAGGGCCTGAAGCTTGAAGGTCCAAAAGCATATTGGGTGGGATGGAACCTTTAATCCTGTGTCCTGGTTTTCCAAGGTGCTTTCAGCTTGTGTGAGTACCCAGGTGTACAGTGTCATTATATACTCAAGCCTGAGGATAGCTCAGGGCTCCTAGTTGGGAGACATCTCCTATATTGGAGACAAAAGGTCTCCTGCAGGGGTCAGAGGAGCCCCAACCAGAAGTCAAGAAATAGGAGGTCTCACCTAGGGGTTAGAGAAGCCCCTGCTAGCAGTCAGGAGACAGAAGATCTCATTCCAGGAGTCAGGTGGGCTCCTACCTGGGTATTAGGAGAACCCCTATCCAGAGGCCAGGAGTGAGCCATGCACCTGGGAGCTACAACTAGAATGAGCCAAGTGAATCAGAAGAGCTGGGTAACACAGTCAGAGGGACTGGTAAGGAGAGCAGCAGTGCTACCAACAAGGAAGCCAGATGGCTCGCCATTTTCAGTTCCGTCTTTTCATGTTGATGTGGAAGAACCCATCTGATCTGTGAACTTTCTGTTTGTTCAATAAAAGTGGGATGCTATGCTCTAGAATACAGTGTGGACTGGCACAACTCTGTGGGAAAAGCATTTGCCACATGAGTATAATCACCCCATTAACACATCATGAAATTTGAACAAATACCACCTGTCCTTATGGCATGAGAACCTGCTCACTTAAAATTATATGATATTTCCCATTTATTAGTAGCTGGCAATCACAGCTATTTCTGTTCTAATTTGTTAAATCATATATGACCATTAATATACAACTGAAACCACTGCTATACTTTATTCAACAAATCTATCCACACTCATTTTAATAGTTTCCCATTTGAATAGCTGTGTTCAGGCAACTTAGTCACGTATATTTTAGATCAAAAAAAGGATGTGTGTGACGGTCTGATAATAAGGGTACATGAGATTCTGGTGGGACAAAGCATATTCAACCACACACAATATTAAGAAATATGCTTTAACCCATGTACAAAAGGATTTCTAATTATTCTATTTATTTCTCTTGAAAGTAGTTAACATTGGAACAATTATGATCATTAACCGAGATTAGCTAACAGAAAGAAAATACTTCTTTGCGGTCATAATCACATTTTTCCCCAGAGGCCGGTAATGTATTGCAATAATATCAAAGTGTTTCCATATTGTTCACATAGATTGCTGACTTCTTGACTATCTGGGGACTTATAGAATTAACCTGTTTTGTTGCATAGTTTAAAGAACACAATAAGTAAGTTACCTGAACAATTTCCATTTGGTAGTGCAGAAAGTTTGAATAATTGTGTGCGCTGATGCAGAACATGTATTTCAAAAAAAATAATCATTTACCCATTTAGTTATTATTTTGCAATTGTTACCTAACTCTGGCTTATGCAACCCGGCAATATAGTATAAACCTCCTTGGTATTCTTTCCGTTACCTTTGTTCTTAGTACAGGATAATCTGATGCTCTGATACCTGCTGAAACCAACTGTGCCTTCATTGTCTTTATAGTTTATTATCTATTTCGTCATAAGAACTTACTCGTTGTCTTCTCTCTCTGTACTGTTTGTATATGATTATCCTTTTGAAACTCCATAAAAAATTATTGTTGAAAAAATAAATAAATAAATGTACCCTTCCATGATAAACAGTAGAAATTAAAGAGAAAGTAAACCCAGATTGGGTTTGCTTTCTCTGTATTCCCCTGCAAAGTAGATGCATAATAGGCTACTATGCATCGCAGGCTTCGGCTGTCCCCTGTGCTGGCCACGTCCATCTTCAGCCCCTCTTCCTTTTGGGGCCGCAATCTCCGGCTCTGTGACTGGCCAGAGTCGCGTGACGTCACTCCCACGCCTGCTGTCGTCACTCCCCGTGGAGGCTGTTTCTTCACTGCGCATGTGCCGAAATGACGTCGGCACAGCTAGTACACTGTATATCTCCTAAACCGTGCAGGTTTGGGAGATATGCAGGGCACCTACAGGTAAGCATTATTATAGGCTTACCTGTAGGTGAAAGTGGTTGTCATGAGTTCACAATCACTTTAACTGTGATGTAGTTTCACTTTACATTGACTGTTTTTAATCCTTATACTGCTAGCATTACTAAATACATAGAAATGTATATTATATTTACTGGTTTTAAACTTTTTTTTCCCAGTTATTTCTTCTGTTACTTCCTTGAGGTTTCTGAGTCTTCTTATTGAAAGGCCAGATTTTCTCCCATTCCATGTTCCCCAACGGACCTAGAAGTGCCCTGGGCAGCAATGAACTGCTTCAACCCATCTACAGTCATACCCCTATGTAAAAATCCTCGTACAGTTGGGAATCTGGGATCATCCCAGCCATCCACAAGGCCTTCATTGACAAACCAAATGAGTTTTCTCTTGGACAGCAAGTGGATGTAAACCCACCACTCACCCAATATAAATTAATGGCCCAGTATTAATGTATATAAACATGTAAGCTACCTGCACGTATCCCTACCTTGCAAATGTCACTCCCTTCAGCAGTAGCAGCCCCACAAAACTCTGGAATCAGTGGGTGGGTTTCTTTGCTGGAGCTCGGTGGGTGGAGTTGTGATGTCACAAGACTACTCACCCATCTCTACATTCTCTTACTCTCCTATTCCTTGTGAGAAAATTCATCAAAGCCACCACATGACTTCATCATGCCCAATCATGCTGAGGTGTGGAGCAGCCAATCCTGGGACAGCTGGAGAAGAAAGGAGGAGGGGGGATGTGAAGCTCTGTATGCTCATGCATGAGATAAGGAACTGATCTGTCAATCACAATATGGGGGAAGAAACAGTCCCATATTTCTTTGTGTGTCTGTTTTTTTCCTACTGAAAAAAGATAAGAGGACTGCTCAGAGCTGGATTAACTCTTCATGGCAATACTGGGCACATATGACATGACATGCTCTACTGTAAAAGGTAGAACTGTTAATTCATTTTTTTTTCTCGGGTTTACATCCACTTTAAGCTTCAGATGCCTGTACTCCAATGTCTAGGCAAATGATATCATACATCCCTTGAGTCTTCAGCAGTGGAGGAGAGGTTTTCTCAGCTAAGCACACCCTTCTGCCTGCATGCCGGAGCTAAGGGATTTCAGGAAGTAAATGATGCATGAATCATGTGCCCTTACTCAAGATGGCCATGGAATGCTACAGAGGGGTTTTCAAACTAATTTCTAAGAAAAATAAAGCATAGAGACATGGATGGATGGGTGAGTTTGCATGAAATGCAAAAAATGAATGAAATAAAGTTTTGGTTTATGTTGCTCAGGTGCAGTGTAGTTCCACTTTAACTGCTTCCACACCGCGCGCAGTATATTTACTGTGGCAGTGTGGATGTATCCCGCGAATTGCCATAAATAAACAGCGATTTGCAGAGTGGCAGCTAGGGGGCGCGCGCAGCTCGGGCGGACCCGATGTGCGCCGGCGAGCCGCGATGAGCGGCCACAGCAGAAAGAACGGTGAACCGCCCATGTAAACACGGCTGTTCGCTGCTCTGTCAGTGCGGGCATAGGAGATCTACTGATCCCTGCCACTGGGATCAGTTAGATCTCTTATGCCCATGGTAGCCCAGCCCCCTCACAGTTAGAACACGCCTAGCAAACACAGTTAACCCCTAGATCTCCCCCTGCAGGTTAACCCCTTCAATGCCAATGACATTTATACTGTAATCAGTGGATATTTAAATTTCTGATCGCTGTATAAAGGTCATTGGTCCCCAAAAAAGTGTCAAAAATGCCCGACATGTCTACCCCAATATCGCATTACCGCTAAAAATCACAGATCGCTGTCATTACTAGTAAAAAAAAAAAATCAAACCCCCAGAAATTAATTCTCATCATTTGTAAACGCGGCCACTTTTGCGCAAACGAATCAATAAACCCTGATTGCGATTTTTTTTACCAAAAAATATGAGGAAGAATATAAATCGGCCAAAACCGATGAAAAAAATGTTTTTTTATATATTTTTTTTGGATTGGAATTTTTGCAAAAAGTAAGAAAAACAGTTTTTTTTGCAAAATTGTCACAATTTTTTTGTATATAGCGGTGCTCAGAAATGACGCAGAGGCAATCAAATACCACCAAAAGAAAGCTCTATTTGTGGGAAAAAAAGGACGCAAATTTTGCTTGGGTACAACGTCGCACGACCGTGCAATTGTCAGTTAAAACAACGCAGTGCCGAATCGCAAAAAGTGCTCTGGTCCTAACCTGGAAAATCCTTCTGGGGCTGAAGTGGTTAAGTATTATTACTTAAATACTTGCATTGAATATATAGGGAGACTTAAAGGGGTTGATTTACTAAAGGCAAATTAACTGCATTGTGCAACGTGCAGTTGCACTCTGCAAGAGCATTTGCTCCAGAGATTAGTAAATGAGGGGAAGCTCTGCTGACTTTCATCATCCAATCATGTGCAAGAAAAACTGCATTTTTTTTCCTTTCATGTGATTGGGTATTTTTTGCAAAGTGAAGCTTTGCTGCTTTTTCTCTTCTCCATGCTCCATGTGGCACACAAAGACACACAACAGAAAGGTTGAGTTAATTTTTCACCATTTTAACTGGTTGCTGATTTCTATATTGTCAGCACCTGTTAATTGATACAAATTACAGGAGCATCACAAACTAGACATGTGCATTAACAAATCCGTTCATTCGGAAATATTCAAATTAACGAAAACCCATTTAATTAATTTTTCAAAATCTGTAATTCAAAAATCCGAAAATTCAAACATTTAAAAATCGGAAAATAAGAATGAAATTCCGAAGATTTGAAAACCAAAAACATTTTAAAATCTGAAATAACAACTAACTAATAATAACTATTAAATAATAGGTATTGAAGTTTCCTTTCAAATTTGGCTGTTAGTGAACGTAACGAATACGAATTTATCCGGAGTTACCAAATTATCCGAATTAACAAATGCGCATCTAAATGAACATAACAAATTAATAATAAATAATAATAATGATACAAACTTTTTATTAATTTGTTATGTTCCATTCGTTTAGATGCGGCATTTGTTATTTCTGATATTTCGTAACTTGGATAAATTCGTATTTGTTACATTCACTAACAGCCAAATTTGAAAGGAAATTCCAATAGCTATAATTTAATAGTTAATTATTATATTCAAATTTACGAATTTTCGAATGTAAAAATTTACGAATTTATGAATTTACAGATTTCAAATTTTTCCGAAGTTACAAATTTATTTGAAATAATGAATTTCAATCACAACAAATGACCTGAAAAATGAAAAAAAAAAACAAATGAAATGAAAACAAACTAATTTTTTGGCAGTGCACATGCCTATCACAAATTGTGATTGGCAAAAGGTGCCAATAATTTTGTCTAGCCCATTTTTGGAGTTTTGCATGGAATGTGTCAGATTTGGCTTTTTTGTTTCTGCACTTTTTACTGTATCTTTTGTGGATGTTTACACAGTGATGATGCACAGGGGGAGATTTACCAAAACTGGAGAGTGCAAAATCTGGTGCAGCCCTGCATAGAAACCAATCAGCTTCCAGGTTTTATTGTCAAACCGTAATTAACCACTTCAGCCCTGGAAGGATTTACCCTCTTAATGATCAGGCCATTTTTTGCCACACGGCACTGCATCGCTTTAACTAACAATTGCGCGGTCGTGTGACGTTGTACCCAAATATAAATGATGTCCTTTTTTTCCCCACAAATAGAGCTTTCTTTTGGTGGTATTTGATCCCCTCTGCGGTTTCAATTTTTTGTGCTATAAACAGCGATTTTTAGCAGGACTGCAACATTGCGGCGGACAGATCGGACACTTTTGATACTTATTTGGAACCAGTGACATTATTACAGCAATCAGAGCTAAAATTAGACACCGATTACTGTATAAATGTCATTGGCAGGGAAGGGGTTCACATAAGGGGGCGATCAAGGGGTTAAATGTGTTCCCTAGGGAGGTATTTCTAATGGTGGGGGGAGGGTGTGGACTGACTGGAGGAGGAGAGAGATCACTGTTCCTAATCACTAGGAACAGCAGATCTCTCTCTACTCCCCTGTCAGAATGGGGATCTGTTTGTTTACATTGACAGATCCTCTTTCTGGCTCTCTGTGGAGAGATTGCGGGTGACCGGCGGACATCGCGCCCGCCGGCTGCACGCATCATCTCTGGTGCGCGCATGCAACCGCTATTAAAGGGACCACCGTACACCTATGGCGATTTGCACAGCGGTGCCAACCTGCCGCAGTATAATAAAAAACTTTTTGCAGCAGTCAGTGGGCCTAAGCACTTCATGGCCATTCAATGTGACCAAACCCCCATATTTTTGCATTTTTTGCTATATACGTTTAGATGCTTTTAAACAGCCTGGCAGGAGTATGTATCATGTGTGCGCTGTAATATGCATTTTTTTGTCTATTGGTCTTTACAAGCAGCACCATGCGTTTGGTAGGGTGTTCCCCCCAAATATGTATTTTTTTGTATGCTGTGGTCCTGACCAGACCTTTTGGGCTGGTGAACCCCATCCTCCTTAATTACCCCCAATCAGTGTCCACCTGATCCATGGGATGTGTCCTCTGGTCTCCCATAAAGAGAGGCGTTGGCTTCCATGGTTTAAGAGATAGGAGCATTCACTCTAAGGTAAGTGTAGGAACCCACTGATAAAACGGGGTACTTTGCAGCAGTCAGTGGGCTTAAGCACTTCATGGCCATTCAGTGTGACCAAACCCCCGTATTTTTGCATTTTTTGCTATATACGTTTAGATGCTTTTAAACAGCCTGGCAGGAGTATGTATCATGTGTGCGCTGTAATATGCGTTTTTTGTCTATTGGTCTTTACAAGCAGCACCATGCGTTTGGTAGATTGTTCCCCCCAAATATGTATTTTTTTGCCACAGTATAATGACGGCGGCTGATCGACAAGCGGTTAAACAAGTTGAAGTTAAAAACTGATTGGTTACCATGCACAGCTGCTCCAGTTTTAGTAAATCTTCTCTACAGTGAAAATAATCTTTTCTTTTCAATGGAAGAAAAGTGGCTCATCATTTAGTGACTGCATAGGTTTGGAGCACACAGTTCTGCAACTTATGAATGCTTGCTATCCCCCATAGGCCCCCCTGCCAGAGTTATCATAAGCATAGAACTGAATCATTTGTATGTTACGGTAATGGGCAATGTATCCAAGCTTTTACTATTCAGCTATTGTTATAGGTTCACTGCCTCTGTTAGGTAGAAACATCGCTTGTCTTTGTTGATGTGGACTCAATTGCTTTTCTGTAATATGCTCCCTTTATTCATTTCTTTTATATAAATATGTTATCATGTTACGGGATATCTTGATTGGTTCTGATTAAAAATACAGAGTTGTTTTAATAATGAAAAAGTTTATTGTTTTTAAATTAAAGTTAAGAATGGTAGCAGATTGTTCAGAACAAACCATTTTATATAATTGGAGTTAGATCAAGGTCAACAATCAGAAAAACTAGTAAGTCTGAAAACGCTACCTGAAACAAAGATTACAGTTATGTGAGCAAAAATGAATCATTTACCAGGCACTTCAGAAAGTATTAATAGCATGGCAGAAGTAATTGAAAGTCTCATTGAACACAAAACAGATAATTATTTTTAGTTAACGCTGTATATGTTTAGTTTGGTGTTGTGTAGCAGCCCTTGGCACCAGTGATCGATACGCAGAGTCTCTAATGTGTGCTATACGGTTATTCTTGTAATAATCTTTTCAAATCATGTTAATCAAACATTCGAACACCATGAAAAAATAAAAACAAATATATGTAAAGCTAAGCAATTAATATAAAATTAACAAATCAAACAGAATACATTTTCAATTAATATAAATTACATTTTTTTTTTTTTTTTTTTGGTGGACTAGCATTTGCTTGCAGTGGTCTTTTCAGTTCTAGTAAATATATACAGTCAATTCAGAGAATCCCCTCAGTCCATCACACAAAAGCCACGAGTGGCCTGATGTTCGAGTCGAACATAAGTAAGGAACAAGAGGAGGAGGAGGATTGTGTCAGCATGGAGAGGATAACACACAGCAGTCTTCAAGGTCTTCAAGTCCTCAGAAACTCAAGGAGTTGTACGTGACTGGGAGGAGGTAGTTCCTGACAATATCATCCTCAGTGACCCAGAGGACCCTGATTCTGCAAAGCCTGCAAAAAGACCCCAGTGTTCATGGTATCAAGGAGAGGTATCATTACTGACTGGCAACCCTTCTTGATCCACATTACAAGGGTAAAGTTGCAGAGCTCATCCTGCCTTCGCAGAGGAAGCAGAGGATGAAACATCTTCAGGATACCTTGAAGAAAAGTTTGTGCAAAGCCTTTCCAGACCCTGGGAGGTTACCATTTCTTGCTGCTTAACAAAGTGTTTCTGAGGCTTCCTTCGGTCAGAGGAAGAGCTGTGGAGAAGGTGGCTGGCTGACCGATGGCCTTAAACAATTCTTCAGTCCTCAGCGCCCAAGGCTGATAGGTTCAAGCAACCATTGGCAGCATTGGCATTATAAGGTGCGGGAATATCTAGAGGCAAGAGCAGACTTGGAAACCTTTCCAAATGAGTATCCACTGAGCTACTGGGTCTTGAGGATGGAGCACTAGCTGGAACTTGCTCAATATGCAATCAAGCTACTGGCCTGTCCTGCATCCAGCATGCTTTCTGAATGGACATTCAGTGCTGCTGGAGGGTTTGCAATGGACTCCGTTGATAGGCTCACATTTATAAAAATAAATCAGTCAGCAGCTATCAAGCCCCTGATGCTGATCTAACTGATGGAATTTCCTAGAGATCTGGGATCCCTTGAAGACTGCCTATCCTATTCCTCCTGAATCCAGATGATGCTAGCTTCCAACAATATTTTTGGTTTAGGGTACCACCAACACCCAAGGCTCAATTGTTCTGCACCTGTTTGGCTGGGGCATGTCATTACAGTTTTTGGAATAATATATAACAGCAGGGCCTGTTCCTGCACCCAACAAGATTACTGTGAGGGGTTACAGTGTTCTGGCACCTTCGGGTCTTGTATGGATTGTAAAGGGAACCCTGCACCAAAATTTTTTAAGAAATTGTGTGGGGGTCCCCCCAAAATCCAGACCAGGCCCTTCATGTTTGGTATGGATTTTAAGGGGAACCCCTTGACAAAATTAAAAAAAAAAATGTGTGGGGTCCCACCCCAAAATCCAAGCTAGGCCCTTATCTGAGCATGCAACCTGGCATGTCAGGATAGGGGGGGGCAAGCTAGTGCCCCTCCTCCTAAACCATACCAGGCCACATGCCCTCAACATGGGGAGGGTGCTTTGCCTTGTCCCCATGTTGATGTGTTGATGGGGATGAGGGCCTCTTCCTGACACCCGTGTGATGTCAGAGGGGGCTTACATCACCGGGTGGCCCCGCCCTTACCTATAAAATAACTGTCAAACTTAAGATCGCCCATTCTGGGAGTTGCCTCTGGTCAGCAGCGGGAGCGGTGGCGGAGGAAGAAGAAGAAGGCGATGAGAGGAAGGAAGAAGTGGAGGAAGACCAGAAGAAGAATGAGAAGACCAGAAGAAGAAGCGGGGAAGGAGAAGATGGAGGTAGACCAGAGGAAGAAAGAAGAAGAAGCGTGGGAAGAAGACAACATTTTTAATAAAGGACTTGTCAAAAACTGCCTACTGTTTTTTGTAACACTACACTCCTTTTTTGGTGAATGGGTAGGGGTACAATGTACCCCATAGTCATTCACATAGGGGGGCAGGATCTGAGGCCCCCCTTGGTAAAGGGGGCTTCCAGATTCTTATAGGCCCCCCGCCCATAGACCCCGTGCCAGGGCTGGGCTCAGCTCTCCCTTCTCAGAGCAAGCTGCTCAGCTGAGGGTTAATTGCCAGTCTCAGCTTCCACTCTGTCTCATATGATGGCCATATCCTGCCTTGTTAAGCCAGCTCTGCTTCTATATAAACTGCCTGGGTCAGATTGCAGATGCCTTCGCCTTGGTCAACATCTATGGAGAAATCTCTGCTGTGTGTTCCTGTGAAAGACTTTGCCTGTTTGATGTTCCCTTCTGGATTCAAGACCCTGCTCGGCTGACTCTCCTCCTGGCTCCTGACCCTGCATTCCGTTTGTTTGACCTCACTGATCTCTGGACTCCTGTTACACTGGCTTGCTATGAATATCCTCTCTGGTTTCCGAACCCTGGCTATGTTTTGACCACGTTTACTCTGTTTACTCTGACAACCCGACAACCACCGGCCAGGATTGTTGGGAAGAGGCCCTTGTCCCAATCAGCATGGGGACAAGGTGCTTTGGGGGGACCCCAAAGCACCCTCCCCATTCTGAGGAAATGTGGCCTGGTATGGTTCTGAAAGGGAGGCACTCGCTCGTCCCCTCCCTATCCTGACCTGCCAGGTTGCATGCTCAAATAAGGGTCTGGTATGGATTTTCTTTATATTTTGGTGCAGGGTTCCCCTTAAAATCTATACCAGACCCGAAGAGCTTGGTGAGGATTTGGGGGGGCCCCCATGCACTTTTCTTACAATTTTGGCGCGGGGTTCCCCTTAAAATCCATACCAGACCTGAAGGGCCTGGTTTGGATTTTGGGGGAGACCCCCACTCACATTTTTTCAGTGATTATTGATCGTTTAAATTAATTTTTTCTTTCAAAATGTAATTTTGCCACGGCACTATTTTAAACATCACACACCACTTTACAGGCAGACTAAGGGGACCCCCCAGGCACGATATTTAAAGGAACATTTCATTTTTATTTTTTCACTTTAAGTATTATTAAAATCACAGCTCCTGAAAAAAATTATTGTTTTAAAAAATTTTCTTTGTATTGATACATGTCCCCTAGGGCAGTACCTGGGTCCCCATACACTTTTTATTGCAAGAACTTGCAAAAAGCCTTTAAAATTAGCACTTTTTTTATTTTTCATGTTCGTGTCTCATCGATTTGAATAGGGTTTGTGTGTTTGCACAAACTTATTGCCTGTTCGTGGTGTCCTGGTGTGAACCGAACTGGGGGGTGTTCAGCCCATGCCTAGTCATGAGAACTTCCTTTATCCTAGGATGCAGTGTTAAAGAGGGTGGCCACTACTGTTAACTCTATGAGCAAATATAAATATCCAGCCTCTCAGCTGATGGGCCTTGACGGTGAGCGTTATCTAAAAGAGAAGCATTTCGGATTTATAAAGAAAACACAATGGCTCTCAATGGTTTAAATGTAGATTTGAATTTAAATTCTTTTAATGGTAATTTATGATAGGAATGCAGCAGTAAGGAAGTTCTCTTCATATAGTGGCCCTTACTGCATTTAAGTCCCATCTTGGTTTACCTGACAAGTATCCCTGTACATTTTGCATTAATTTCAATTAATGCAAATTGTATGATACAATTGTATTGTATAGTTTTATTATATTTTCTTGTATATTTAGTGATGTGAATTAATTTATAAATTAATAACACAATATAATATTTTACACGTGTTGTTTTTAATCATGGGCTGAATATGTTCCAGCATGGCAGTGTATGTTATGGCTTTGGCAGGCAGGGGAGGTGCTACAGAGATAAGAAACCTTGTCTAACCACTTAAGGACAGAGCCTCTTTCTGAGATTTGGTGTTTACAAGTTAAAGTCATTTTTTTTTGCTAGAAAATTACTTAAAGAACCCCCCAACATTATATATATATATATATATATATATATATATATATATATATATATATATAATTTCTAACACCCTAGAGAATACAATGGCAGTTGTTGGAATACTTTATATCACACCGTATTTGCCCAGCGGTCTTAAAAGCTCAATTTGTTTGGAAAAAAATCACTTTTTTAATCAAAAAATAAGACAACGGTAAAGTTAGCCCAATTTTTTTCTATAACGTTAAAGATACTGTTACGATGAGTAAATTGATACCCAGCATGTCATCCTTCAAAATTGTGGCGGCTCGCAGAATAGCGACAAACATTGGCACTTAAAAATCTCCATCAGCGAAGTTTAAAAAATTCTACAAGTTACCAGTTTTGAGTTACAGAGGAGGTTTAGTGCTTGAATTATTGCTCTCACTCTAACGATTATGGCAATACCTCACATGCGTGGTTTGAACACAGTTTTCATATGCTGGCAGAACTTATGCGTTTGTTTCTGAGCGCGAGCTCAGCGGGATGGGGCGCTTTTTTTTTTCTTATTTATTTTACTTTTTATTTTTTATTTTCACACTATCCTTTTAAAAAAAATGTGGGTCACTTTTATTCCTATTGCAAGGAATGTAAACATTCCTTGTAATAGAAAAAAAGCATGACAGGATCTCTTAAATATGAGATCTGGAGTCAAAAAGACCTCAGATCTCATAGTTACATGCAAATGCAAAAAAAAAAATCACTTGAAAAAATCTTTTTCTCCTTTAAGAGTTTTGACGTTGTTCCACCCTTTAATGCCATGGAGCCTAGTGGGCGCCATCTTGCCCTCACTTGGCATCCAGGCAATGAGGGGAGTGGACCCGATCATCTCCGCTGTTACCGATGGATCCGATAAGCACTGGAAAGTGGCAAGAGGAAAAGGGGGGTGATAAAAGTGATCTTGCGGTGAATATGCCTCAGAGACCACTTTTATCTGAAAGAGGGCTGCCCGCTGAAAAAAACAATGCTGGGGTTATGGTAGCTACTTGCTACCATAACAACGGTATTCCACGTCAAAGTAGTGACGTACAATGACGGCCGGCGGACCATACGTGGTTAAAGGCGTTGTAAAGGCAGACATTCTATGCATTAAGATAAAAAGCCTGTGATTAGAAACCCCCTTCAGTCCCCCTAATACTTACCTGAGCCTCATCTCTATCCAGCGATGTCCACAAGTCCCTCGGCCATCCAGGACTTCTGATTGGCTCCATTGGCTTCTGCTGCTGTCAAAGTCAGTTAGTCAATCAGGAGAGAGAGGGGACAGGGCTAAATGGCAGCTCTATGTCTGAATGGATACACAGAGCTGCAGCTTGATTGCACTCAACAGAAGGGAGGGGCCAGGAGCAGTGAAGGGGGGCCCAATAAGAGGGGGATCTGGGCTGCTCTGTGCAGAATCAACTTCTCAGAGCAGGTAAGTATAGCATGTTTGTTATTATAAAAAAATTAGACTGTACAATCACTTTAATCCTTTGTCAGAATTGCTCCTCCTGGTGTCCCTGATGATGTCAGACTGATGAAATGTGTTGGGTTTAGCTTGGTAGCATTCTACAAGAGAGAGAGGTCTCCATGCAGCCAGAGGTATCTGTAAATTTCTAATGTTAGAGTCATCTACCCAAGCAGCATTGTAATGGTTTTAAAGTGTTCGTTTTTCTATCCTTCTGTGCACTGATCCATGCTTTATCACCTAAGCTGGGGTGATTGCTGGATTTACTGAGAGTTCTGGGAGGATTGCTTGAGCCCTGGGAGAGTCCAGCTGGGTTTATGGAGTCCAATTGATTTTATTAAAGGTGCTATAAGAGCCTTGTAATGAGCGTCAATTCATAAGGGGGAGTCTGTGTCCACAGGGCAGAGGTGTAATTAGAACCTTTAGGGCCCCAGTGCAAGAAACCATGATGGGCCCCCTGACCCCCCCCCAAGCTTCCATCCAATTTTGGGAGGGTGTCCATGGACATTCTCCCAGAATCCTGCCTCCCATGTGTCCCCTGGGAAGTGCATCCAGCGCAATCACAGCAACCCTTTACCAAGTAATCAGCTAATCACATGTAAACAGACTTACTTGTTATCGGCAGCCCTTTTCTCCCACACTGTGTCTGTGTGAGGAAAGGAGAGGCAACCACTTCAGTAAATTGTTTACACTGATAATCAGTACAGCCTATCAGTGCCACCTATCAGTGCTCATCAATGCTGCCTATTAGAGCCCACCAATGGTGCCTATAAGTGCTGCCTATCTGTGCTCATCAATGCCACCCATCAGTGCCCATCAATTCTGTGTAGCAGTGCCACATATCATTGCTTATCAATGCTGCCTACCATTATCCCTCAGTACCACCTATCAGTGCCCATCAGTGC
>BLSH010146565.1:2757004-2772733 GCA_018402905.1 Glandirana rugosa
CCCTGTGTACCCTCCGTCCTAAGACCCTCTTACAGGTACCTGTGGGAGGGTTTTAACCTTCGAGCTGGGCCCCCTGACCCCCCCCCCCCCGAGCTTCCAATTTTGGGAGGGTGTCCATGGACATTCTCCCAGAATCCTGCCTCCCATGTGTCCCCTGGGAAGTGCATCCAGCGCAATCACAGCAACCCTTTACCAAGTAATCAGCTAATCACATGTAAACAGACTTACTTGTTATCGGCAGCCCTTTTCTCCCACACTGTGTCTGTGTGAGGAAAGGAGAGGCAACCACTTCAGTAAATTGTTTACACTGATAATCAGTACAGCCTATCAGTGCCACCTATCAGTGCTCATCAATGCTGCCTATTAGAGCCCACCAATGGTGCCTATAAGTGCTGCCTATCTGTGCTCATCAATGCCACCCATCAGTGCCCATCAATTCTGTGTAGCAGTGCCACATATCATTGCTTATCAATGCTGCCTACCATTATCCCTCAGTACCACCTATCAGTGCCCATCAGTGCCACCTATCAGTGCTCACCAATGGCATCTATCAGTGCTGCCTATTGGTGCTCAATGCCCATCAGTGCCGCCTATCAGTATTCTCCGATGCCACCAATCACTGCCACCTATCATTGCTCATCAATGCCGCCCATTAGTGCCACCTATCAGTGCTCATCAATGCATCCTATCAGTGCCCATAAGTGCAGTCTATGAGCACTGCCTATCAGTGCCACCTATCATTGCTCATCAATGCCGCCTACCAGTGCCCCTCAGTGCCACCTATCAGAGCTTATCAATGTCGCCTATCAGTGCCTACTCATTAGTGCAGCCTATCAGTGCTCAATGCCTATTAATGCTGCCTATCAGTGCTCATCAATGCCACCTATCATTGCCGTCTACCTGTTCAGCTTATCAGTGTTGCCTATCGGTGTCCATCAGTGCTGGCTATCAATGTTCATGAATACCACCTATCAGTGCCTCTTCATCAATCCCACCCATCAGTGCCCATCAGTTCCACCTATCAGTGCTCATCAATCCCACCTATCAGTGCCCATCAGTGCCTCCTATCAGTGCCCACCAATCCCACCTATCAGTGCCCATCAATCCCACCTATCAGTGCCCATTAGTCTCCTAGCAGTGCTTATGAATGCTGCCTGCCTCCTCAGCATGGCTCTGAGCTGAGAGCGTCTCTTTCATACAGCTCAGAGCCGGTGAATCGAATACTTCCTCTCATCCTCCCTTCCCCTCCTTCCTGTCTCACACGGGATAGGAAAGGAGACAGCCAATATCTTCCATCTTCCCCAGCCACTCTCCTGTGTGTGCTCAGCGGGAAGTGTGAGCTTGTTAACTTCACGTTTGACTTCTCACAGAGCACACACAGGAGGAGAGCGGGGGGGGGGGGGGTGGAGAAGGATCGGATTGCCCGTCTCCTGTCCCATCCCATGCAAGAGAGGAAGGAGGGGGGAGGTAAAGTTGATCCAGGGTGAATCCGATTGCCTCTCGGGGAATCAGGAAGGAATTTTTTTCCCCCGTTATAGCAAATTGGATCCATGCTTTGTTGGGGTTTTTTGCCTTCTTCTGGGTCAACTGTGGGTGAAGGATTGTATATGGGATTATTTGGTTATGTATGTATGTATATATATATATATATATATATATAAAAATGTTTTATTTTATTTTTTTTAGTTGAACTGGATGGACTTGTGTCTTTTTTCAACCTGACTAACTATGAAACTATGTAACTATGTGACAGGAGGCGATATTCAATAGAACAGTGTTTCTCAGCCTTTTACAATGAAGTACCCCTGCAGGTCTAAATACATTTCGTAAGTACCCCTGTCTCAAGAAAGTAATTTCTATTGTTTGGGTGTCATGGTTTTTGTGTGTGTGTGATGTCTGTGTGTGTTTGTGATGGTTTTTGTTTGTGTGCAATATCACTGTATGTGTGCATGCTGCAATGACAGATATACTGATAAATAAACACAGGAGGCACTGATGAGGCTACACTGATGAGGCTGCACTGATAGGGGGTACTGATAGGGGGCACTGATGAGGCTGCACTAATAGGATGCACTGATGAGGCTGTACTGATGGGAGGCACTGATAGGAGGCTGCACTGATAGGTGGCACTGATGAGGCTGCACTGATAGGCGGCACTGATGAGAATTGATAGGAGGCACTGATGGGCAGTGATCAGGCTGCACTGATAGGAGGCACTGATAGGAGGCTGCACTGATGAGGCTGCACTGATAGGGGACACTGATGAGGCTGCACTAATAGGAGGCACTGATGAGGCTGCACTGACAGGGGGCACTGCTTGGCACTGTTAGGAGGCACGGATAAGGTGGCACTAATCGGTGGCACTGATGAGGCTGCACTGATAGGCGGCACTGATAGGAGGCACTGATGAGGCTGCAGTGATAGGCACTTATAGGAGGCACTGATGAGGCTGCACTGATGACGCTGCACTGATAGGAGGCACTGATAGGAATCCCTGATAAGAGGCACTGATGGGCACTGATAGGAGGCTGCACTTATGAGGCTGCCCTGATAGGCGGCACTGATAGGAGGCATTGCTGGGCACTGATAGGAGGCACTGATGGGAGGCATTGTTGGGCACTGATAGGAGGCACTGATGGGCACTGGTAGGCGACACTGAAGGGCAGTGGTAGGTTGCACTGGTAGGTGACACTGATGGGCTGCACTGATGGGCACTGGTAGGTGGCACTGATAGGAGGCACTCATGGGCACTGGTAGGTGGCACTGATAGGAGGCACTGATGATGCTGCACTGATAGGGGGCACTGCTAGCTGGGCATTCTGAGATGTGTAGTTCCTGAGCAGACACAGGGAGAGAGGAAGTAACAGGCAGGACCCACATAGAGATTGATCTGGATGTTTCTTCTCCCTGAAATCAACTCTTAATTCATCACTGTATTAGTTTCACTAATGACGTCAGTGTCAGTTAGTGCCCCTCCCAGTCAGTATCTGTTAGTGCCAGATCGCCCGCCACACCCACACTATACGAAGCTGATAACTGCAATTACCAGTAAAGCATCTATAGCTGTGTAAATCCCAGTTTATAAGGGTAGAATTGTTAAGCTCAAATGTATACAAATGGGCCCAATGTAGCACATGAAGTGTGCAGGAGTAGAGTGCCCACCCTTAACAAAATTAGGTACAGAGAGTTTATTGGGTGTTTACTGGGCTACACCAAAGGTCCATAATAGGAAAAACATTAAATATAAAATTGTTTCCAAGTTTATAATATAATAAAAACCAAGGTGTAAGAATTGGTGTTTCCAGATGGATTGTTGACATGCTTCGTGGTTCCAAAAATGTATGTAAACCGCTTCTTCAAAGCTCCATTTTTAATTTGAAAAACCTGAATGTGATGTACACATATATTAATCACAGGAAAAACATGGGTACAAATCAAAACAATGTTACAAATGAAAAACACAGTACAATAATATACATTGGATTACAGAGTCAGATCAAAAAGTTCCTGTCCACTAGACACTTCAGGGGAAAAAAAATAAATAATAATGTTTGATCCTGCCATAAAGAGGGGACAAAAAGGAAAAAAAACCCAAACCCACAGCCCTCAACACCTACAAAGAGCAGCCGTGTATCATAGTCGGAGGCATCACAACTGAGGGGAGACCAGAGATAGAGCTGGGACAAAAGCTGTCAGCCATATAAGTACCCAACCAACAACTTTCAACCAGCTTAAAGCTATTGAAAAAAAGGATATAAAGCCATATAAATAATGAGTTGCTAAAATAACTTGCTACAGTAAACTGGTCCAACAAAAATGTAATCAGGAAAACCTCTCATACCTTGGTCACCGTCAAGGTGTATTTCTCCAGCAGTATGGAACCATCAGAAGCCCAAATAAAAGGGGAGGGAAGGAGAAAAAAAGGAAGAAAAAAAAAATAGGGGATATATATATATATATACACACACACACACACACACAATGGCGGGCGCAGCTCAAAGCTCAAACACACATGCCTGTGTGTGTCTATATACAGTATATACTGTATGGCCCTGGCACATTGAAATCCCTGCCAGTACAGTGAAAGAGAAGCAGAGCCGGTAAGAGCGAGATCTTTCCCATCTCCCCACTGCTACACAGAGTGATAATGCTAATGCGCACTAGGTGATTAGGGCATGCCCAGGCACACCTGGCGCACGTGTATGGATATATATACCCCCCGAACTCCTGTCTCAAAAGGCAACTGACTAGAATCACGTGTGTCCTCTCCTGGACCGGGGCAGCCATGGCCACAATAGGTCCTATAAGTGGGAGAGCGAATATAGGGTCATGCCTGATACAAACTACATAATAAACACATGTGAAACATAATCCAAGCTGCCCGTGTGTCTGTGTCGCACATTCTAGCATAGTGGATGGATGATGGAAAACAAAAGGAGGCTACACTCCTCACATATAAGTGCGTGAAAAGATACAAATCAGATGACCCTTCTTGGCCTATATATGTGTACCAAGTCACATGGACATTAATTAGACAAAAAAAGGGGCGTAGCTAATGTGACTATTCAAGCCGGGGGGGGGGGGCAGTAGCCCTAAGAGCCGGTTCACACTGGAGCGGCACGACTTGCAGGGCGAAGCAAGTCGCCCCGCTCGAGGCGACCTCAGCGCGGCTTGCAAAGAGACTTCTATCCACAGAAGTCAATGCAAGTCGCGTTGAGGTCGCCCCAAAAATAGTGCAGGAACCTTTTTCTAAGTTGGAGCGACCTGAGTCGCTCCTATTAGAACGGTTCCATTGCACTGCATGGAGACGACTTGTCAGGCGACTCAAGTTGCCTGACAAGACGCCTCAGTGTGAACCGGCTCTAAGGGTGTATATCCACCTGGACTCAGACCGCAAAATGAGGTTATCAAAGTCCTCACCCCTGGGATTTGGATGGATGCGGTCAATAGCTGTAAAGCACAAATCATCCAGGGTGCACCTAGCGCACTCCTCAAATTGTCTTGCAGTAGGGCTCTCTGGGATCCCATCTTTGATGTCCTCAGTGTTTATATAAGATAGTTTGTAGACGCTATAACTTTCACACAGATCAATTAAAATACACTTATTGGGTTTTTCTTTTACCAAAAAGAATACATTTTGGCCTAAATTTATGAAGAAATTTGATTTTATTGGATATGTTTTATAACTGAAAATAGAACATATTGAAAAAAAAAACAGTGGGGGTCAAATAACATCAAAAGAAAGCTCTATTTGTGTGAAAAAAATATATAAATGCCATTTACGTACAGTGTTGCATGACCAAACAATTGCCAGTTAAAGTGACGCAGTGCTAAATAGCAAAAATGCCCTGCTTATAAAGGGGTATAAAATCTTTTGGTGGTCATGTGGTTAAGTACCTCTCTGAATTCATTTTTGGCTCCCACAAAGTTTTAACCCTGGTTACAATAAAGATGACAAATCACTCCTCCGAAACTGAGGAAGCACCTCAAAGCATTAATAAAGGCACCCATTGACAGATCTTACAGCATTTCAGTGTAGATAGCTCAAATAACAAACATGTGAAGATCAGTCTATAGTTTTGAATTTCTTGCTGGCCCTCTTGATTATCAAAAGACCACACCAGTCAATGCTGCATAATCATTGCAAACAGGGGAGGGCTGGGCCAGGGGGCAGGGTGGCAATTGCCCCCCAGGCCACCCTAACTTACATTCAAAATGGCCAACAGCTGCTGCTTGCTCACAATTTTTTCTGCTTGTGGAGGAAGGAAGCAGGGGCCAGGGGCGCAGCCACCAACTAACTGCAGGCAAAGGGGGGCACCCAGGGTCGTCCCTACCATGGATCCCACTGGGCCCATTGGGCTGCCTCGGGGGGGCACCGCCAAATTACACAGAGCGGGGATGGCCTGCTTACAAAGTCCTACCTCCTGGACCAGCTTCTATAATAAACAGCATACTGGTGATGTCTATCATAGGAGCCGGTCCAGGAGGCTGGACTTCATATGACAGCGGCCGCGCCGGGTAAGTGGGAGATCCCCACTCTGTGTAATCCGACGGCTCTCCTCTCTCTGCATTGCAGGCTGAATTGGATGGGCACTGGTGAGGCTGCATTGATGGGCACTGATAAGGCTGCATTGATGGGCACTGGTGAGGCTGCATTGATGGGCACTGATGAGGCTGCCTTGATGGGCACTGGTGAGGTTGCATTGATGGGCACTGATGAGGCTGCCTTGATGGGCACTGATGAGGTTGCATTGGGGGGCACTGGTGAGTTGCATTGATGCATTATTTTTGTTAAACCTCCTTTGTTGCTATTACCATTAAATGATGTTACCACATTGTATTATATTTGTCTTGCTTCAAAACATCAATATCCATTCTAAAATCAGGTGGGCATGGGTGGTGACTTGAGCTGATTCGGTGGTTCAGTGGGCGACTTGACTGGACTTGCCCTCCAGGCCTAAGGCTGCCAGCCCTCCCCTGATTGCAAAAGTCAGAATCTCTCTCTGTGGATCTTCTACTGACAACAAGGCTGGTGCAAGAATTTTTCTCTATTCAGGTGAAGTTGCATTTTGCCACCCCCGTCGTCGTCCTCCTAACAATCCCCCTCCTCTCCACAATGGCAGTGTGCAATGGTGGGGTATGCATTCCCCGCTTTCCCTCACTCGCTATGAGCAGATGGCAGGTTAGGCACGGTAGGAGAGAGGGCGCAACGTTAGAGAATGAAAGACAGGTATTTTAACCCTTTCAGTAGCAGAGCCATTTTTTTACATTTTTTTCTTTACATGTTTTAAAAAATATTTTAAGCCTTACAACTCCCAAAACAAAGAAGACACCCTAAAGAAAAAAATGCTCGTAGTTACATTTACAGTTACATAATATTAGCACAGCGGGTTATGAAATGCAACATTTCAGTAAAAAATACACTAAAGTTAAAGTAATCAATGCAATTTATTACCCAATTTTGGAAAAATATAAAATATGAGGTTGAGCCGAGAAATAGATACCTAACATGTTAGACCTTCAAAGTGTGTGCACCTGTGAAATGGTAAAAAACTTCAGTACACTATATTTTTTCATAGGCAATGCTTTAAAAGTTCTTACAAGTCATCAGTGTAGAGTCACGCAGGGGTTCTGGTGCTAAAATTGTTGATCTTGTGCAGCATCATGTAACATGTGTAGGGCGATTGCCAGTTTTCCTATGTAGGTACCCAATGCATGCACTTTTGTATGGGGGGGGGGCGCTCTAAAACAATTTTTTTTATCTTTTTCATTTTTTTCATTTGCCTCTTTAAGGCCTCATACACACGGGCGTCTGTGAAAAAATAGGCAAAGCGTCGGGTCCGACGTTTTGAAAAAAATCGGCATTTTTACCGGCGTTTTGCATCAGCGTTAGTGAGCGTTAGTGAGCGTCGGCGCAATAGGCGTTTTTTTAAAAAAAATCAGTCCTCTGCTATTTTACAACCTAAAAATGCCGGCGTCAAAAAACGCTTGTTAACGCCGGTACGGCGTTTGCAAGCCTTATTGAGTGTTTTGCCGATTGGCGTCAAAAAACGCCAAAACGCTACAGCTACAGAACGCGATGGTCCCGCGTTCTAAAAACAGATCACTAACACCGACTCCCTCTACTGCTCACAAACGCCAGCGTTTTTAGAGGGCCATTGAATAACATGGAGAGCTGCAAAAAACGCCTACAAACGCCGGCGTCCAAAACACCTGTGTATATGAGGCCTGTTTAAAACTTTTTCATTTATTTATTTATTGTTACATGTTTTTCTTTGCTATCACCTATACTGTAGGCCCCCTATGTGATAGCATATAGGCGACACATTCTCTTTATGAGACATTCAGAGTCTATTAGACCCAGGGTGGTTTCTCTGTACTTCACTGCAGCTGATGGAACTCAGATTGTGTCCCATCAGCAGCTTCCCTGGGCACTTGTGACAGCTCATGACTAGGAAGTGATGTCATGCACTTCATTTCCTGGACTGTGCACAGGAGAGAAGCTTAGCGGATAGAGGCCAGCTGAGCTCTCGCTGCCCTTCCCAGCGACACCCGGGCCCGCAGGTGGGATAGCAGAGTCCAGTGAACATGGCGAGGTGGTCACACAGGGGGCGGCACATTGCGGTGGTGATTGTGGAAGTAGGTGGCTTCACAGCTGCTTGTATCTCTTTCACATGAAAGCCTATAGTCAGCCACTAAAGTACAGACACTCCCAGCTGGTATAGCGTTTGGTTAAAGATCTGAATTCCCAGCAAGTGGTTTTTGCTGCCCCCCCCATGTTGGCGCCCTAAGGCATGCAGGTTTTTTATACCATTAAGTGCTGACTGACACAGGTGGATTTGACTGTTCTAACTTAGCTAAAAGCTTTGTTTCTAAAGCCCCGTGCACACGGTTTGATGGTCGTATGCAAGCGGTCGTACGACCGCACGTTGTATGATCATCCGACTCTTAGTATGCGCGATTACAACAGCCTACGTACAACGGTCGTACAGCAAAAGTTGTATAAGCAAACTAGAAAACTTTGGTTGTACCAACAAGCGGTCATACGACTGTTGTATCGTATGTAGAGAGAAGTTGGTCCTACTGTGCAAAACACGCATGCTCAGAAGTCAGGAACGCCCGGAAGTGTCCGTTCGTTCCTAATTCACAAACTACATGCACCTGAACTTTCTCTTTATACGTTCATTACACGTCACTACATTTGGCTTGGTCGTATGATCGTGTAGTGCATGTCAGTACGCAAGTTACACGATCCAACATACGATTTGGTCCGTTCAGTCGTATGACCGTCAAACCGGTTGTACGAGGCTTAAATCTTCCAGCTGGCTAGATACCTTGAAGCTGGCTTTAGAATGGTTGTCTGATCTTTATGATAGCTCTGGGAATATTGTTTCTTTGTTTGTATGTCCCTATACCCATCTTTTTTATGCCATTTTGCCCTTTCTTTTTCTAGTTGGTCATTATAGGTGTTATCAATAGTCGTTGTTTACTCACACGTTTTGAAGATTTCATCAGTCAAGGTTACACAGGTGTCCATTTTTCTAGCAATGGCTGGAGCATCATTATAGTTATGTTGAATGGACTCAAAGGGATTAATTTACTAAAAAGAAATACACTGTCCAATATACAAGGCAAGATTTACTTTGCAAGGAAATCTTCCTCAGAGCTTAGCGAATGTGGTGAAATTTCACTTCACAAAGAATACCCAATCAAAAAAATTAAAGACACAGCATTTTTGCTTGCTTTGCTTACTTTGATGATGGAAGTCAGCAAAGCTTCATTCACTAATTCACTAAGCTCTGGAGAAAATCCTTTTGAGGCTGGATTCACACCAGTCCTGTGTGAATTCCAGCCCCGATGCCTGTGAAAAGGACAGCAGCTGCTGTTCAGCATCTCCTGTCCAATCTCACAGCGCATTGACTGACAGGGGAGGGAGGTGCAATGAGCAGGGGGCAAGATCCCCACTCAATGCGGAACACATCTCCAAATTAAATGCGTTCCCATTGAACAAAATGGGGCTGGAATACGCACTGCATTGCACAGAAAACGAACCGCACAGATGTGAACTGGTCATATTGAAAACAACATTTTTTCAAGTGTCCTGCGAATTGGATGTGGTATAAGCCGCATCCAATTCACATAGGTGTGACCCCAGCCTCAAAGGTGTACCTTTCTTCGAAAAGTGTAACTGGATGGAATTCTGTGTCTTTTTTCAACTTGACTAACTATATAACTATGTAGGAAGAAAGAAAGAAAGAAAGAAAGAAAGAAAGAAAGAAAGAAAGAAAGAAAGAAAGAAAGAAAGAAAGAAAGAAAGAAAGAAAGAAAGAAAAATAAAGAATTTAGATGCTATGAGAAGGGAAGGTTGGAAGGAAAGGAAGGGTCCAAGAGCTCCCTCTGTGCCCCCTAAATAACATGAGCCCTACAGAAAAGTATGGTTTTCAGGTGGAAGTGAGGGCTAAGCATATTAATTCCAATGGGTCCACACCTTCAGGAACCTTTTATGAGTATCCATAAGTATTCTTCTAAGCTCTTCATTTATGAAATTGAGTCAGTTCATTGTCTGATTTCCATAAATAACATGAACTATTTCTTTGAGGTCTTAGCAGTAGGTTGTTTGCCAGCCATGAGGACACGTGTAGACGGTTTAAACTGTGTTTTTGTGAGGAAAAGAGATTTAAAATGGAGAAGCAAAAGCCATAAGTCTCTTGGAAGAGGAATCTTCTTTGAGTTTGAAGACCTTACTCCAGAACCTGCTCAGCATGGAGCATGTCCACCAGATGTACATGACATCGCCCATGGTGTTACAGCCTCTGAAGCTTATACAGGCGGTCTCCAGGTTACAAACAAGATAGGGACTGTAGGTTTGTTCTTAAGTTCAATTTGTCTGTAAGTCGGAACAGGTACATTTTTTAAGTGTAGCTTCAGCCCAAAAAAATATTTTTTAAGCTTTTTGGATAGCATAGGGAAGGGTAACACCCCTGTAATGTTTATGTTGCTGTCTATGTTTCTGTTCAGAAAATATCACCTCACTTCCTGCCCCAATGATAATTGGAGTTTGAAAATTTGGGGTTTTTGTGGAAACAAACATTGGTGATAAAGCATCGGTGGGGACCCCTTTTTCCCATAATAACTCTTGCAGGAGTGAATTTCCCTTCCTAGGGGGAGATTTCCTCTCACTTCCTGTTGTCTCCCTCCGTTTATAATTAGGAGTCATTTGTAAGTCGAATGTTTGTAACTAGGGGACCGCCTGTATCAGCATGTGATGACTGATGATGTGCTAACCTGGATGGGACTATGCGCCAACAGGTAGAACCTTAAATACTTATTTGGTAGAAGTGATGATAAATAAACAAGGTCAGCTGTGGACCAGATCTGCTACCAGTCCTCTTTGGTCCTGATGCCATCTAGGTCTTTTTCCCATTTGGAAACCTAGGCGTGAGCTGTTGGAGTGGTGAGACGAAAGACTTGGGATTGAACAATAGAAATCCATTGTGATGTAGGTTTATTAAACAACACCGATATCGTATGCATCTTATTTTACTTTCTGTAAAAAGTACAGAGAGCAGCTGAATCAAGCAGCAAATTGAACAGGAGCAGCAAAGCAGAGGATTGACTCCATCTAAAATATCACTTCTGGGTAGAGTACTTTAACCACTTGCCGACCGCCGATCGGCATCTGACGGTGACAGAGTGGCTCTGTAAGGCAAAACGGCGTCATATGACGGCGGCTGCCAGATTGCGCACAGTGAGCGCGCGCCACCGGAGGCGCACCTGCACGCTCACTGTGTCCGGGGAGGGCCAGGGAGCGGGTACGGCAGATTCGATCTCCGCCGGCTACCCACGATGCCCCCCCCGGAGTGAAAGAACAGAGGAACGTGTAAGTAAACAAGGACCTCCGTTCTGTGAGAGGGGGAAGGACTGTGATCACAGCCTTCCTCTACATGGAAGCTGTGATCATTTCCCTTCCCCTGTTAGGGCAGCCCCCATACAGTTAGAACACGCCCAGGGAACACAGTTAACCCTTAGAGCGCCCCCTGCAGGTTAACCCCTTCACTGCCAATGGCATTTACACAGTAATCAGTGCATTTTTATAGCACTGATCACTGTATAAATGCCAATGGTCCCAAAAAAGTGTCAAAATGTTCCGACATGTCCGCCCCAATATCGCAGTACCGCTAAAAATCGCAGATCGCCGCCATTACTAGTAAAAAATAAAAAAAAAATAAAAACCCCAGAAATTAATTCTCATCATCTGTAAACGCGACCACTTTTGAGCAAACCAATCAATAAACGCCGATTGCAATTTTTTTAATCACAAATATGAGGAAGAATATAAATCGGCCAAAACCGATGAAAAAAATGTTTTTTTTATATTTTTTTTTTTTGGATTTGTATTTTAGCAAAAAGTAAGAAATTTGTTTTTTTTTGCAAAATTGTCGCTCTTCTTTTGTTTATAGCGGCGATCAGAAATGACGCAGCGGTGATCAAATACCACCAAAAGAAAGCTCTATTTGTGGGAAAAAAAGGACGCAAATTTTGTTTGGATACAACGCCGCAAGACCGCGCAATTTTCAGTTAAAGCGACGCAGTGCCGAATCGCAAAAAGGGCTCTGGTCCTAAAGTGTGAAATCCTTCCGTTCCTTAAGTGGTTAAACATTGAGTTTAAATGAGCAACTTTGCTCAAGACAGGTTTCTTAAGTTTAAAGGACTGATCTTTAGAGAATAGTCCCCAAAATTCCTCAAGTGGAAGTGGAATAGGAATACATTAAAAAAAGCTGAGACAAATGAGAGGAAGTAACAGCAAAGAAGATAAGTGTACCAGAATGTAGTAATCAGCAGCTTCTTTTACCTGCCAGTACTGCACACTTCTGGAAGGAAGAATAACAGCTGCTATGCCCAAAATAATCCAACCAGCAACTCACAATACACACTCCAGCTTTCATATCCTGCTTACAAATTCCTAAAATGCCATTTTATTTCTCCATTTAAAGAACCATAGCGCAAAAAACAAATCTTGACCAGTTTCATGTCAATACACTTTGCAGAATGGAGAAATAATACTACATTTTATAAATGGCTGTTCTTTGGAGCATTGCTTTATATATACATCGACAATGGTTTATTTTGCAAGCAGAATATTGAAGCAGGAGGTAATTTTGTGAGTTTCCAATGACAGAGGCTGGCGTGCTACTGTGTGCCAGGAGCTGCACTCACAGATATCTGAATACTAGATACACTATATTGTCAAAATTATTGGGATGCCTGCCTTTACACACACATGAACTTTAATGGCATCCCAGTCTTGGTCCGTAGGGTTCAATATTGAGTTGGCCCACCCTTTGCAGCTATAACAGCTTCACCTCTTCTGGGAAGGCTGTCCACAAGGTTTAGGAGTGTCTATGGGAATGTTTTACCATTCTTCCAGAAACACATTTGTGAGGTCAGACACTGATGTGGACAATAAGTCCTGGCTTAGAGTCTCTGCTCGAATTCATCCCAAAGGTGTTCTAACAGATTGAGGTCAGGAGTCTGTGCAGGCCAGTCAAGTTCCTCCACCTCAAACTTGCTTATCCATGTCTTTATGGACCTTGCTTTATGCATTGGTCCAAATCATTTGGTGGAGGGGGGATTATGGTGTGGGGTTATTTTTCAGGGGTTTGACTTGGCCCCTTAGTTCCAGTGAAGTGAACTCTTAAGGCGTCAGCATACCAAGACATTTTGGACAATTTCATGCTCCCAACTTTGTGGGAACAGTTTGGGGATGGCCCCCCTTCCTGTTCCAACATGACTGCGCAGCAGTGCACAAAGAAAGGTCCATAAAGACATGGGTGAGCAAGTTTGGTGTGGAGTAACTTGACTGGCCTGCAAAGAGTCCTGACCTCATCCCTAGAACACCTTTGGGATGAATTTGAGCAGAGACTGCGTGCCAGGCCTTCTTGTTCAACATCAGTGCCGGACCTCACAAATGTGCTTAAGGAAGAATGGTCAAACATTCCCATAGACACTCCTAAACCTTGTGAAAAGCCTTCCCAGAAGAGATGAAGCTGTTATAGCTGCAAAGGTTTGAACCCTATGGACTAAGACTGGGTTGCCATTAACCAGTTGCCGCCTGTCCACCATCAAATGACTCGTGTGAGCATCAGTGCCCTGATTACAGGAAAGCCCCAGCAGTGCCATCAATCAGTGCCCATCAGTGACATCAATCAGTGCCCATCAGTGCCATCAATTAGTGCCCATAAGTGATGCCAGTCAGTGCAGCCTTTCAGTGCCCATCAGTTCCTGCTCATTAGTGCTGCCCATCAATGCCCACCAGTGCCTCCCATCAGTGCTGCCCATCAGCGCCACCCATCATTGTCCATCAGTGCTGCCTATATGTGCTGCCTATCAGTGTCCACCAGTGCCACCCATCGGTGCCCATTACTGCCGCCTATCAGTGCCCACCAGTACCACTTATCAGTGCCCACCAGTGCCACCCATCAGTGCTGCCTATCAGTGCTCATGAGTGCCGCATATCAGTGCCACCTATCAGTGCCCATCAGTTCGGCTTATTAGTGCCTCCTCATCAATGCCTTCTAATCAGTGCCCATAAGTACCACCTCATGAGTGCCCATCAGTGCAACCTCATCAGCGCACATCAGTGAAGGAGGAAAAATTACTTATTTACAAAATATACTGACAGAAACTAAGAAAAACTTTATATATATTTTTTTATTTTTGGTCTTTTTTCTTTTTTTTAGTAAAAAAAAAACCCCAGCAGTGATTAAATAACACCAAAAGAAAGTTCTATCTGTGTAAAGAAAATTATTAAAAATTTCATATGAGTATAATGTTGCATCACTGCACAATTGTCATTCAAAGTGCAACAGCTCTGAAAGCTGAAAAATGGCCTGGGCAGGAAGGAGATAAAAGTGCCCAGTATTGAAGTGGTTAAATGTCATGTGCGTGTAAAGGTAGGTGTCCCTATACTTTTGACAATATAGTGTAGTTACTAGTTAACTGTCGGTATCTAATTGTACAGTAAGTGTGCACCCCCTTCTAATCAGAGCAAAATCAATACCCATTATCACTGTGTAGCAAATAAAGCAAACTCATAAGAGTGTCCAACTAAATGTGCCATAAAATAAAAATGAAATGTCTTTCAAAAGGCCCTCAGACTGTCCACAAGTGTTCCAAATACACCTCATGTGAAACACGCCTTCTGTGTCCTTCACAAAGTACTCCCCAGCCCCTTACCAGAAAATGATGATCTCTCGGATAGAATGAGATCAAATAAAGCTTAGTACAATATGCCAAAATGGGAGCTTCTCAATGTTAACCAGTCCAGACACGCAGGCTTCATAAATCATCAGCATACTAGATATTATAATCCTCTTGAACATTAGAAATGAATAGAGGCCAAATACTTAAAAAAGACTTGTAAGCACAAGCAAAGAGAAAGCGTTGCGCCTCCAGCAGTCGCCGAGCGTGATGACGTCACCAATTAAGCCCCACCCAATGTGTTTCATTGACAGGAGTCAGGATAACAGGAGGTATATAATGGATTCTAAGCAAAGACAACATGCCGTTATTGAGTTCTTGATGAAAGAAGGGTGCAGCCTGTCTAACATCCACAGAAGGCTACAGAATGTTTAACCGCTTAAAAACCGCCCCATAGACAATTGACGTCTACAGGGCGGTTGCTTAATTCTGGGAGGACGTCTATTGACGTCCTCCCAGAATCGCGGTTCCCGCGCGCCCCCTGGGGCGCGCACACGGGAACATCCGTGACCGTCGGGTCTGGGGGACGGCCATTCACCACGTGATCGCGCCGTCAAATGACGGTGTGATCACATGTAAACAAGCCGGCGGAAGCGCCGGCTTGTCTCTCCTCTCCGCACCGATCGGTGCAGTGTGAGAGGAGAGAGGGGGGAGAGAAGACGTGCAGCAGCGCTGTGGGCGATGTGCAATGCCCACAGCGCTGCCTAGTAACAAAATACTCCCCCCACCATCTATTTACCACCCACCCACCACCCACCCAGCCATCATCAGCCACCCACCACCCACCCAGCCATCCACCCCCCACCCATCCTCACCCAATCCATCCTCACCCACCCACCCATCCATCCATCCATCCATCCATGCTCACCCATCCATCCATCCAGCCATGCATGCTCATCCACCCAGCCGTGCTCACCCATCCAGCCATGCATGCTCATCCACCCAGCCGTGCTCATCCATCCATCCATC
>BLSH010146565.1:2774435-2785927 GCA_018402905.1 Glandirana rugosa
TTACGTGTGACAAACTGTCCTATTAAACCAACCAACGTCCGACTAGCCATTCAACTCGACCCTTAAAAGAAACCAAAATAAACTGTATGCAACGGGAAGGTACACGAGGAACGACGTTTCCGGTCAATATTCACCCCCGTCCTCTGTAAACAAACATGACGGTAGGTGTCTTCCGATGTCTTACAAATGCCTCCACTATGGTAACTATTCTTAGTGGTTACTTTTCTGTAAAGAGAACAGTTACCACGGTAGAGGAATTGGTGAACTGTTGACCCGTAGTGTTGCATGACTGAGTAATTGTCATTCAAAGTGTGAGAGCACTGAAAGCTGAAAATTGGTCTGGTTGTTAAGGGGGTTTAAGTGCCCAGTTGTCAAGTGGTTAAGGAGATGGCACCATTGACAAGAGAAATGTCTTTTCATTGGTGATTCTTATCAATGGTATCACCTCCGTAAACATTCTGTAGCCTTCTGTGGATGGCAGTACAAACAAATGTCTCCTGCCCCCACTTATAACTGGCCTTTGCAGCAAGGAGCACATGGAAGGGCAACGTATGTCAAATAAAACCAAAGAAAATTCCCAGCTCAACTTACCGATCAGCCTGCAACCAACCAAATTATCCTGTCAAACAGTGTGCATTAAAAACAGGGGTTTATTTTGCAGACATTTGCAAATACATGCGTAAGCCTGCAGAGCCACTTCATGGCACCCCAGTATTATCTGTAGTCCTAACACTAAATTTTGAGAGCCTCCATAGTAGAAGCACATGCATTATAATGAATAGGCAGAGGGCAGGTGAGCCTGGAGGGAGCCCACCCCTCCTTAAAGGCACAGGGGCACACTGGACACCTAGCATATAGCGCAATGGCATCAAAGGTGTGCAGTGCGTCCCCTTGCCAGTATTTCAACAGTACAAACATATGGCCCTTGCCTTCACCTAGGAGCACATGGAAGGGCGACGCATGTCAAATAAAACCAAAGAAAATTCCTAGCTAAACTTACCGACCAGCCTGCAACCAACCAAATTATCCTGTCTAACAATATACATTAAATGCAGGGGCTTCGTTTGTACACATTTGCAAATACATGTGTTAACAGCAGAGCCACTTCACGGCACCCCATTATTATCTGCAGTCCTAACTCTAAATTTTGGGAGCTTCAGTGGAAGCATGTGCATTATAATGAATAGGCAGAGGGCATGTGAATGATAGACAGCTGCTCTCCTTCTTCATCAAGAACTCAATGCTGGCACATTGCTTCTACTTGGAATCCATTGTTTACCTGTAATGAAAAAGAAGACAAAGAAGAAGAGTTACTATAGAGCAGTGGTTCTCAACTCCGGTCGTCGGGCCCCCCCAACAGGCCAGGTTTGCAGGATAACTGAAATACATCACAGGTGATATAATTTGCTGCTCAGTGATTGCAGTATTCTAGTCTGCATCTCCCCAAGGTAATACTTAAAATCTGGCCTGTTGGGGGGGCCCGAGGACCGGAGTTGAGAACCACTGCTATAGAGGAAGAGTCATTCTACCAACATGTGAAATTTGAATGACCTACACTAAATTGTCAAAAGTATTGGGACACCTGCCTTTACACGCACATGAACTTTAATGGCATCCTAGTCTTCGTTTGTAGGGTTCAATATTGAGTTGGCCCATCCTTTGCAGTTATAACAGCTTCAACTCTTCTGGGAAGGCTGTCCACAAGGTTTAGGAGTGTCTATGGGAGTGTTTGACCATTCTTCCAGAAGGTCAGGCACCAATGTTGGACGAGAAGGCCTGGCTTGCAGTCTCCATTCTAATCTATCCCAAAGGTGTTCTTTTTCCAAAATGTTTTGGTATGCTGATGCCTTAACAGTTCCCTTCACTGGAACTAAGGAGCCAAGCCCAAGCCATAAAAAACAACCCCACACCATAAACCCCCCTCCCCCAAATGATTTGGACCAGTGCACAAAGCAAGGTCCATAAAGACATGGATGAATGAGTTTGGGGTGCAGGAACTTGACTGGCAGCCTGCACAGAGTCCTGACCTCAATCCGATAGAACACTTATGGGATGAATTAGAGCGTAGACTTTGAGTCAGGCCTTATCATCTAAAATCAGTGCCTGACCTCACAAATGCATTTCTGGAAGAATGGTCAAACATTCCCATAGACACTCCTAAACCTTGTGGACAGCCTTCCCAGAAGAGTTGAAGCTGTTATAACTGCAAAAAGTTGGGCCAACTTAATATTGAACCCTACGGACTAAGACGGGGATGCCATTAAAGTTCATGTTCATGTAAGGCAGGTGTACCAATACTTTTGACAATATAGTGTGCGTAAATTAGAAAATCAAAACCCTCTGGTGGGACTTTGCAGGGCATAGACTCCAGGGTTGCACTCTGTTTCAATTACAGAACAGTGCAGTAAATAAGTGGTTCTGCTATATGTACTTGTTGCATTTTAATGTATCATTGTTTTTGTACATTGGGTCCTGTGTACCCCACCCCATCCTCCCCCCTTTCTTCTTCTAATTGTAATTTTTGTAATAAACTATGAATTTTTTATTCTACTTTGTACCTACTTTTTAGTGCAGTCTATGCCCTTCAAAGTCCCACCAGAGGGTTTTGGTTTTTCTCAGCTTTTCTGCCGTCACTTTTCTATGTTTCTTTAACCACTTCAGCCCCAGAAGAATTTCCCAGGTTAGGACCAGAGCACTTTTTGCGATTCGGCACTTCGTCGCTTTAACTGACAATTGCGCAGTCATTCGACGTTTTATGCAAAACAAAATGTGCGTCCTTTTTTCCCCACAAATAGAGCTTTCTTTTGGGGGTATTTGATCCCCTCTGCGTCATTTCTGATCACCGCTATAAACAAAAGAAGAGCAACCATTTTGCAAAAAAACCCAAATTTCTTACTTTTTGCTAAAATACAAATCCCCCCAAAAAAAATATAAAAAAAACATTTTTTTTTCATCAGTTTTGGCCGATTTATATTCTTCCTCATATTTGTGATATTAAAAAATCGCAATCTGTGTTTATTGATTGGTTTGCGCAAAAGTGGCTGTGTTTACGGATGATGAGAATTTATTTCTGGGGTTTTTATTTTTTTGTTATTTTTTACTAGTCATGGTTGTGATCTGCGATTTTTAGCGGTACTGCGATATTGCAACGGACGTGTCGGACCATTTTGACACTTTTTTGGGACCAATGACATTTATTCAGCGATCAGAAATGTAAATGTCCACTGATTACTGTATAAATGTCATTGGCAGTGAAGGGGTTAACCTGCAGGGGGAGATCTAGGGGTTAACTGTGTTCCCTGGGTGTGTTCTTACTGTGGGGGGGGGGGGGTTGGGCTACCATGCACATAAGAGATCTAACTGATCCCCGTGACAGGGATCAGTAGATCTCCCATGCCCCCACTAATAGAGTGGGGAACCGCTGTGTTTACATCGGCGGTTCCCCGTTCTTTGCCTGTGGCCGCTCACCGCGGCTTGCCGGCGGACATCGGGTCCGCCCGAGCCGCGGGCACACTCCTCAGGAATGGGGCGGGCGTGCGCGCGCCCCCTAGCGGCCACTCACAGATCGCCGCTTTTTTACGGCGATTCGCGCCCAGCGTCCACACTGCCGCCGTAAATAGACGGTGGGCGGTGTGGAACTGGATAATTTGCGTATAGGGATGTGGGCATATTCTCCACATATCCCAAAGATTTAAAGCGTACCTATTTGATTATATAGTGTATGTAAGTTAATAAAAAAGTTATTCCCACTCTTGGATTACATTTGGTGCCATCCTCCTGTTCAGTATATTTTGAAAATCAGGGGAATTGATTACCAATATATATATATATAAATAAACTGTATATGGGTGTAATGCTATTTGCTACTATCAATTCAGAGGCTCACCAAAACCATATGGTATTTTTTTTTTGTGCCATTTATGTAATATCAGTGAACCATGCAGCTGTGGAAAACATAATTCTGTTTTTTTTGCAGCTGCTTCCCATCCAGCAATGTTACAATCAGTCATTGTAGGAATATTATAATAGACATTGTATTACAGAAATAGCGCAGAGTGGGTCTAGATGGGGTGAAGCACGGGACACCATGTTATTAGGGCCTTCTGAGCAGCACTTGAGACACTGTTGAAAACATTGGACGTGGAGTACAAATGATTTGAAATCAGTGAAGAGTACTTGAGCAGTTTAAGTCTTGCCAACACAATCGCTGTTTTAATAGACTTTAGATGGTTTGAATTACACTAAACAGCTGACAGCCAGCTTAGCGTCACAAAGTGCAATGACACACACATTTTCACGCATAAATACAAGTGTGCATATGTGTGTATCAATATAAACCCACTCCATAGGTTCTGCTCCTGAGCATTCTCCCTACCTTTGTGAATGAAATATACGGATACATGCATATCACTTGACTTACATATTAATGGATTCAGCTGTTCTTTCACAATATGCAACTCCTTCGTTATATATATTTTTGCTTTTTTTTTTTTTGTGTTTGTTAGAATTTCAAGCCGTATGAAAAGCAAGTTGTACAATATATCTAAAAAAATTGCATCTCTCAAACAAGATACCCAACATTCTAAATACAGAGGTGAAAAAATGGATTTTTTGTATAACTTACTGTAAAATCCTTTTCTCTGAGTTCACTGACAGACGCAGCCTTCTTATGACACATGGGGGTTATGCTCATCCTACTAGGAGTAGCCTAGGCAAAACAAACAAAAGTGTAGGTTGGCCCCTCCCAGGGGGCCGTCCTCACCTAAGCATATAATCCCCCTGCTCTGCATAGCACATCAGTTCGTAACAAGCTGTACAAAACCAACGCAGAGGGGTGGGTGCTGCGTCTGTCAGTGAACTCAGAGAAAAGGATTTTACGGTAAGTTATACAAAAAATCCCTTTTTCTCTTCCGTTCACTGACAGACGCAGCCTTCTTATGACACATGGGGACGTCCCAAAGCTGTGCCAATCAAGAGGGGTGGGTAAATCATAACAACTGTACCCAACAGAAAAACGCCCTCTCAGGCGGCGCTAACTGCGCCTATACTGCAGCTTGCAACACCTTGCGGCCAAAAGCAGCATCCGAGGATGCCGAAACATCAATTTTGTGAAACTTAGTAAACGTGTGCACTGAGGCCCAAGTAGCTGCCTTGCACACCTGAGACACCAAGGCTTGGTGTCTAAATGCCCAGGAAGTACTAACTGCCCTGGTGGAATGAGCCGTGACTGGGAACGGGGGAACCTTACCCCGAATCTCATATGCATGAGTCACGGTCTTCCGTATCCAACGAAACACGGTAGCTGACGAGGCCGCCATACCTTTGCGCGACCCTTCCGTCAGCAAAAATAAAGAATCAGACTTCCCTATTGAGAATCTATGGGGCATCCTCAAACGGAAGGTGGAGGAGCCCAAGGTCTCTAACATCCACCAGCTAGCAAAGTGTCATTTCTTCAGTGTTGTCACATGAAAAGATATAATAAAATATTTACAAATATGTGAGGGGTGTACTCACTTTTATGAGATAATGTATATATAATGTTGTATTAGGCAATTGTAGCTACAAGACATACACTGCCAGTGCAAATTCTTCCTTCCTTTTCTTAAAGTGAAACCTAACTCAAAAATTATACATTTCTCCCCTCCAACTCCCCCCTCCCCTGTTACACAAAACCTCCTGTTCTGGAAATTTTATATATAGGCAACTCCTAACCTCATATTGATTAATGGTTCCAAATTAATATTAACTACTGCAGTACGCAGCAGTTATTTGGAAAGATGCTGAGTGTATCTTTTGTGTTACCCGGGCAGCCTGGGTGAAAACCAGGAATCCTAACTGCTTGATCCAACCTTTTTTTTTATAATTGTTCATGTTTCAGAACACCACCCCATTGTGGCCAAGTTCAGAATGACATACTGCACTCCTGGAGCTTTTTGGGGTATATATGTCAAATTTCCCAGGATGTATTAGGATTAGAGTTGAGCGAACCCGAACTGTAAAGTTTGGGTCCGTACCGAACTTTCGGGTGTCCGTATACTGAACCCGAACGTTTGAGAAAAAGTTTGGGTTCGGGTTCTGGGTTCTGGTATTTTATCACGCATGTTGAATAGCTGCAGGGCAGCCAATCAACAAGCGTTTCACTGGTTTTCCCTAGATGCCATCACAGCCATGCCTACTAATGGCATGGCTGTGATTGGCCAGTGCATCATGTGACCCAGCCTCTATATGAGGCAGGAGTCACAGTGCTGTATGTCACATACTCTCGGATTAGTGTAGGGAGAGGATGCTGCCGGCGCTGTGAGGGACAGGTTGTGAGGGACAGATTGCAGATCTAATAACTAGGTAGAGATTACTACTACTGCTGTGAGGGAAAGATTGTGGTGATAATAACTAGGTAAAGATTACTACTACAGCTGTGAGGGACAGATTGTAGATCTATAACATCTCATCCTGCATTACAGAATGATCTGATTACAGAACGATCTCTCATCCTGCATTACAGAATGATCTGATTACAGAACGATCTGATACTGGACTAGGTAGAGATTACTACTGCTTTGAGGGACAGATTGCAGATCTAATAACAACTCCTATTTTCCTTCCTTTTGCAGCCCTCTAGCACTTTCCAGGACTTTTTTACAGTCATTTTTGTGCTGAAAAGTTTGGGTCCCCATTGACTTCAATGGGGTTTGGGGTCTGGGGTAAAGTTTGGATAACGTTCGGAACATCCAGGTGTTCGCTCAACTCTAATTAGGATGTATGTATTCATGTAAGGAGCAAGAGGTTGCGGCATGTCATCGGGAGGTGGATGCCTAAACCCAGAGGAGTTAGCCCGCTCCAATGATGTCATGGAGGAAGATGGACCTGAGTGGTGGCAGCAGAGAAGTGGATTGCAACAGAGCAACACCAATTCCTCTGGGTTGGTAAGTATCTAAATGGAGGACAACCCAGTGCTAGGTAAGTGGGGGTTGAAAGAAAAAAAAGAATTTAAAGTAAAGTTAAAATGAATCTGATGGAGGCTCTAACTTTTACTGCTCTATCCAAAAACCTAAAAAGTTGTAGCTGGAGTTGGGCTTTAAAATAGTTCATTTTTTAAGGAAGATTGTCATGAAGGAAATACATGGGCTTTCATGAGATCCCAGGTTGTCTGGCCATCACATTGATTCTCTGATTCTGCCTGTAATACTTTTTGAGATAACGACCTAGAACAAGTATGCAGACCGGGACTGTAGTTTTCCTTCCCTTGTCAGTAACAGAGGCAGTAGAGAAGCCAAAGAGAATCAGCATAACAATAAGGTAATTAGTGTTTTCAGAAGGTGTTCGGCAGTGGCAGCCTCCATATTTCTCCGATGGCATAAATTCACATGATTGATAATAACACATAGTTTTGCACCATTTATGCACTGAATCACTTGATACGCTTATATTATCATCTATAATATATGACCAAGATTGTTTGCATATTTGTAGCTAGGCAAATTATTGACATTAATCATCCCTGTATTTCCTTCCTAAATAACATCACACCAATACTTTTTGTATAGTAACCAATATATTTTTTTAACAGCAATTTTTTTTAGGGCGGGTATATTCAACATCACCTTTGAGCTTGCCTCTCTCTCTTTACTAGCTACATATGGGACTGTGTGCATTTTGTCTATAAAAGGGGCATTTTATCAGTCTGTGTGATGTGATAGTTATTTGCAGGTTACACACAATGCATACTTTTTCTTCTGTTGCATGGAACTCTTGCAATTTGCTCAATAAAGTAGTAACTATTGTAAGAGGAAGTGAATTTTAAATGGGGCTTTGCAGGTGCAGCATATTCACTAGACACACCTTTTCTTAAAACTACAATATTTATTCCAAAATTAATTAAAATTAGTATATCCATATAAAAACATATACACAAATGACCCAAATTCTTATGGTCCTGTATTATAGCAGTGTAATATAGATCAATCCCAACATGTTTCGCCCTTGCAGGCTTCTTCAGGGCATACCCAAGTCGATGATAATCAGAGATTTCTATTGGATACAAAAACAGTGTAAGTATTACATATATAAACAAAGTTAGCAATTGTCAACATACACATGCATGTTCAGTAATGCAGATCCACCAAGCTTATCCTATGAATAACCACAAGTTGCCTGGTGCCAAGGCCAAACTTATGTAAGAGGAATATTTGGAACCCCTTTGTAAACCCTTACATGTACCCAATGACTTGACTAGCCTCAGGTGATACACAGAGATTAAACAAATCCTCCTACACAAACACTGTACAAGTGTAGCACCTTCTAGGTAGATAGGTGCTAGAGGTAGGAATTTTTGAAAGAGTAGGAACATTTAGACAGACCTAGCTGGTGATGTTTTTATTCTGGGCTGGGAGTGGCTCAGTGTAGAGCTGGTGACTCACAGGCAGCCCCCCTGGAAAGTTCTGGAAAGAGAGGAGGAGAGGAGAGGTGGAGCTGCCTGGGTATTCTGGGGAGCCCTGAACAGTCCCCAACCTGGAATGGCAGGGGGCAGGCCTCCTTAAATACCCAGGGTCAACCCAGCTGGGGAGGAATTGTCGGGTGAAAGTGTTGGAGATGGAGTACTGAGGCTGTCAGGGCCTTTGAGGGAACTCCTCAGTCTGGGGGGGGTGACCTTGGTCCTGAGCTCGGGTGCAGACAGGGCACTCCAAGAAAATGTGGAGGTGTCCTGGACAGGAGGCACAGGAGGAATAAGAGAGGACAGTGAGAGAGAGTACTGCTGGGCAAGTCTCCACAGAGAGGAACCACTGGTTGCAGCCAGGAGGGCTGGTGATTGACATGCACAGTCAGGAGAACTGGGGAGGCATACCTGACAGGACTGGGAGAGTGCAGACGGAGATGGGTGCAGATTGTGGTATCATGGGCAGTGGAGTCGGGCAGCTGCAGCCAGGAGGGCTGGCAGGGCCTGAAGAGGGCTGAGTGGGATCAGTAGCTGCATGTAGGATAGCTCGTACCAGAACTATCTCTACACTATAGAAGCCTGGGGTCACTGCCTGCAAAAGGGCAAGTTACTGAGGCCTAGCTCAGGCCTAACCAATTTTGAAAGTAGACATTCCAAGGTATATAGTAAGAGGCATAGCTGTATTTGTGGAGTGGAACTGTAGTCATTTGGAATTGACCATCGTTGTGACCAGATTGCCTATTGGAGCCTAGTGGAGGCTGTGTCCACACAAGCATTCCCTGACCCCCGTAATAGGTGGTCATGGGGCTCTGGTAAGAGCATACCCTAATAGGTGGAGGTTGAGCTTACATATTGGTGTTGGTACATAGTGGATACTATCTACAATCAATCTCTTACACAGTTATTTTTGGATTGTTACGCACTTATATGTTCACAATTCACCGAGGATTTTGTTTATAGACTTTATCAATAGTCACTGGATTGTTTTTTTGTGTTTTATATTTCAATTTTATTTTTCAATTTAATTTTTATTTTCACATATCACTCTCACAAGCGCAATATTTTTTGTTATTATGTGTTACTAACCAATTTTGTGCTAGCTGATCCTGGGAGCTCAAGCAAGAGAAGTGTTGGAGGATCTAAGGAGTGATAGTCTGCAGCAAGAGTAGTGCTGGAAGAGTTAAGGAGAAGTAGTCTGAAGCAAGAGTTGTGCTGCAGTGAAGACTGGAGTGTATATACCAGAGTGTATATAGTTGTCCCAAGCAAGTTCTACAAATTCTACTGGGCATTAGATTTGAGCGGACACCTGGATGTTCGGGTTCGGAGGGTTCGGCCGAACTTCGCGAAAAAGTTTGGGTTCAGTACCGAACTTGACCCGAACTTGACCGACGGACCCCGAACCCCATTGAAGTCAATGGGGACCCAAACTTTTCGGCACAAAAATGGCTGTAAAAAAGTCCTGGCAAGTGCTAGAGGGCTGCAAAAGGAAGTAAAATGGGGGTAAGAGTAGGACAAGTGCCCTACAAAAAAATGGAGATATGAAAAATAAAAATGGGAAGGGGGTGGATGTGGAGTAGGAGCCTAGAGGTTGACTAGGCCGTGACCGTGGCAGTGTAGGTGGAAGTGGCGGTGGTGGAGGAGGAGGTAGCCAACACTTTTTTTTGTTTGTTTGTTTTTTTTTTTATAATTGGGGTAGCCCCCAAAATATTGAGGCATATTCAAAAAAACAAGTATACCAATGGCTGTGTGAGGCTGGTCCAAATGTCTATTCTGCACAAGGTACAGACAAGTCTTGTGGGATCCATGCCTGGTTCATTTTAATAAACGTTAGCTTGTCCCCGTTGGCTGTGGACAGGCGACTGCGCTTGTCTGTGTTAACGCCCCCTGCTGTGCTAAACACACGTTCAGACAATACACTGGCTGCAGGGCAGGCCAGCACCTCCAAGGCATAAAGGGCAGGCTGAGGCCATGTGCCCAATTTGGAGACCCAGAAGTTGAATGGGGCAGACCCATCAGTCAGTACGTGTAGGCGTGTGCACACATACTGTTCCACCATGTTGCTGAAATGCTGCCTCCTGCTAAGACCTTGCCTATCAGCTGGTGGTGCTGTTTGTTGTGGCGGGCTGCTGACAAAGCTTTGCCACATTTCGGCCATGCTAACCCTGCCTTCTGAGGTGCTGGCGGTGGCACAGCTGCGTTGGCGGCCTCTTCCTCCTCCTCCTCTGTCTTTGCCTTGTGCTTCCACTGAGCCCCGGTGTCATTTGGGAATGCCCTTAGCAGTGCGTCTACCAGTGTGCACTTGTAGTCACGCATCTTCCTCTCACGCTCCAGTGAGGGAATTAAGGATGGCACGTTGTCCTTGTAACGGGGATCCAGCAGGGTGGCCACCCAGTAATCAGAACAAGTTAAAATGTGGGCGACTCGGCTGTCGTTGCGCAGGCACTGCAGCATGTAGTCGGCCATGTGTGCCAGGCTGCCCAGAGGCATAGACAAGCTGTCCTCTGTGGGAGGTGTATCATCTGTGTCCTCCGTATCCCCCCAGCAACACTCCAGTGATGCCCACGAGCTGCGTTGGGTACCACCCTGCTGTGAACACAGTTCCTCCTCCTCCTCCTCATCATCTTCTTCGTCCTCCTCATCCTCCAGAACTGGGCCCTGGCTTGAATATTTTTTCTTGTTCTATGCTGGTGCAGGAACCCACCCTCCGAGCCACTTGTGAATGACTGGCCTGATAACCGTGGAAATGACCCCTCTTCCTCCTCATCATCCTCCTGTGCCACATCCTCTTCCATCATGGCCCGAAGTGTTTTTTCAAGGAGACATAGAAGTGGGATAGTAACGCTGAGAACAGCGTCATCGGCACTGGCCATGTTGGTGGAGTTTTCGAAACACCGCAATATGGTACACAAGTCTGGCATGGAGGCCCACTCGTTGGTGGTGAAGTGGTGCTGTTCCGCCGAGCGACTGACCCGTCCGTGCTGCAGCTGAAACTCCACTATTGCCTGCTGCGGCTCTCACAGTCTCTCCAGCATGTGCAAGGTGGAGTTTCACCTTGTTG
>BLSH010146565.1:2785937-2801887 GCA_018402905.1 Glandirana rugosa
AGGAGAAGACGACGACGGAGCCGGAGAAGGAGGTGGGTCGTTTGTCTCGCACACTGTCGTTGCGGTGGTACAGGCGGTGACAGGGGTTCGTAAAGGTGTGCCAGGGTACCTTCGAATGTCGAGAGGTAGAGGGTTTGTGACCTCTCTTTCTCCTTCAATTGGGGGATGGGTGGGTACTAGGGACCGGACTTACGGTCGTAAAGTTTTAAGGACCGGAAACTTTACGACAGTAAGGCAGACCACCTGTGCCTGTCAAAATTTTTGGACTACCGCCACCGACAGGGTGTCATACACCAAGGATCGGCGGTGATGAAAAGGTTCGCTCGGTAGGGAAGGTACGTGTTTGTTCAGCCCCTGTTCTAGTTCACACGTGACGCGTTACGGTATAGCGTCCCTGCCCGTGCTTACTGGTCCATGTATCAATGGTTATGTGGACCTTGCCACAGATGGCATTGCGCAGTGCACACTTGATCTTGTCCCCGACTTGTTTGTGCATGGAAGGGATGGCTCGCTTGGAAAAGTAGTGGCGGCTAGGAACCACATACTGTGGGACAGCCACCGCCATCAGGTTTTTAAAACTGTCCGTGTCCACCAGACGGAATGACAGCATTTCAAAGGCCAGGAATTTTGAAATGCTGGCATTCAGGCCAGGGATCATGGGTGGGTAGGGGGTTAACTTCCTCTTTCTCTCCAGTGTTTGGGAGATGGAGAGCTGTAAGCTTCCATGGGACCGTGTGGAAATGCTTGGGGACAGTGGCGGACATGGTGGCGTTGCTGTCACACGCTCTGTTTGCTGGGTGGAGGAAGAGGCCGAGGCAGCAGCAGAAGAGGAAGCAGGAGGAGGCCGAGACCTTTCTTGGATTTTGAGGTAATTATTCCATTGCAGCTTGTGCCTTGAATTTAGATGCCTGGTCATGCAGGTTTGTGCTCAGGTTTAGAACATTTATGCCTCGCCTCAGGCTATCATTGCACAGCGTGCAAACCACTCGTGGCTTGTCGTCAGCACATTGTCTGAAGAACTGCCACGCGGGGGAACGCCTTTGAGCTGCCTTTGGTGTGCTAGGTCCCTGGGTGTGGTGGGTAGTAGCAGGCGTACTGTCCAGAGGACGCTCGCCCCGCTTTTGCAACCTGCTTCCTCTATTGCTGTGCTGGTGCCTCTGTGCGACCACCACCTCTTCCTCCAAACTGCACATGTCACTCGCATGACCCTTATTCCATGTGGGGTCTAGGACCTCATCATCCTCCTCCACATCATCTTCCACCCACCCTTCACCACTGCCCTCCTTGTCAGTCTGCACACTGAGGAAAGCTGCAGCCGTTGGCACCTGTGTTTCGTCATCATCACAGACGTGCTGCGCTGGTGTTTCTATGTCCTCATCCTGCAACAGAAGTGGTTGGGCATCAGTGCACTCAATGTCTTCCACTTCTGGGGCAGGGCTATGTGGATGGCCCACGGAAACCACACCAGGAGAGTCATCAAAAAGCATAAGAGTCTGTTGCATGACTTGGGGCTCAGACTACTTGGCTAATTTACAAGGGGCTGAGGTGAAAGACAGATGGCCATGGGGTTCAGGTGCCAACTCTGAGCTTTCATCAAGGGACCGGGAGGGAGACAATGTGAAGGAACTGGAGGCATTGTCAGCCAGCCAATATACTGTCGCCTGTACTTGTTCTGGCCTCACCATTCGTTGAGCAGCATTCGGGCCTACCATATAACGTTGAAGGTTCTGTCGGCTACTCGCGCCTGAGGAAGGCGTTTCACTTGTGCGTGTAGCTGGCACAGATCGACCACGTCCTCTCCTTCCAACAGGAGCTTCACCAATACCACCAACACCAGAAGCACCAGCAGCACCACGACCACGTCCCTTATTTGACGATCTCCTCATTCTGCCCGCAAATGTACTATGTAGCACTATGTAAGTATTTATTAATACAAAAAAAAAAAAATTCTTCTTTTTTTTTAGAAAACAGCAACGTAGACACACTTTTTATTTTTGTGCAAGAAATGCACCACTCACACCAACAGCAGGAACCTTTCCCTATAGAACTAGGAGATGATTATAGAACAATAATCTGTCCCTTACAGGAGCAGCAGGAACCTCTCCCTATAGAACTAGGAGATGATTTTAGAACAATAATCTGTCCCTTACAGCACCAGTAGGAACCTCTCCCTTTAGAACTAGGAGATGATTATAGAACATTAATCTGTCCCTTACAGGAGCAGCAGGAACCTCTCCCTATAGAACTAGGAGATGATTTTAGAACAATAATCTGTCCCTTACAGCACCAGCAGGAACCTCTCCCTTTAGAACTAGGAGATGATTATAGAACAATAATCTGTCCCTTACAGCAACAGCAGCAACCTGATCCTATAGGAGTAGGCGATGATTTTAGAACAATAATCCGTCCCTTACAGCAGCAGCAGGAACCTGACCCTATAGGAGTAGGTGATGATTTTAGAACAATAATCTGTCCCTTACAGCAACAGCAGGAACCTCTCCCTTTAGAACCAGGAGATGATTTTATAACAATAATATGTCCCTTACAGCAACAGCAGTAACCTGATTCTATAGGAGAAGGCGATGATTTTAGAACAATAATCCGTCCCTTACAGCACCAGCAGGAACCTCTCCCTTTAGAACTAGGAGATGATTATAGAACAATAATCTGTCCCTTACAGCAACAGCAGGAACCTCTCCCTTTAGAACAAGGAGATGATTTTAGAACAATAATATGTCCCTTACAGCAACAGCAGTAACCTGATTCTATAGGAGTAGGCGATCATTTTAGAACAATAATCCGTCCCTTACAGCACCAGCAGGAACCTCTCCCTTTAGAACTAGGAGATGATTATAGAACAATAATCTGTCCCTTACAGCAACAGCAGGAACCTCTCCCTTTAGAACAAGGAGATGATTTTAGAACAATAATCTGTCCCTTACAGCAACAGCAGGAACCTGACCCAATAGGAGTAGGCGATCATTTTAGATCAATAATCTGTCCCTTACAGCAACAGCGGGAACCTCTCCCTTTAGAACTAGGAGATGATTTTAGAAAAATAATCTGTCCCTTACAGCACCAGCAGGAACCTCTCCCTTTAGAACTAGGAGATGATTATAGAACAATAATCTGTCCCTTACAGCAACAGCAGGAACCTGACCCTATAGGAGCAGGCAATGATTTTAGAACAATAATCTGTCCCTTACAGCAACAGCAGGAACCTGACCCTATAGGAGAAGGCGATGATTTTCTAACAATAATCTGTCCCTTACAGCAACAGCAGGAACCTGACCCTATAGGAGTAGGCTATGATTTTAGAACAATAATCTGTCCCTTACAGCAACAGCAGGAACCTGACCCTATAGGAGTAGGCGATGATTTTAGAACAATAATCTGTCCCTTACAGCAACAGCAGAAACCTGACCCTATAGGAGTAGGCAATGATTATAGAACAATAATCTGTCCCTTACAGCAACAGCAGGAACCTGACCCTATAGGAGTAGGCAATGATTTTAGAACAATAATCTGTCCCTTACAGCAACAGCAGGAACCTGACCCTATAGAACTAGTAGATGATTTTAGAACAATAATCTGCAATCTGTCCCTCAAAGCAGTAGTAGTAATCTCTACCTAGTCCAGAATCAGATAGTTCTGTAATGCAGGATGAGATCTGCAATCTGTCCCTCAAAGCAGTAATAGTAATCTCTACCTAGTCCAGAATCAGATCGTTCTGTAGTGCAAGATGAGATGTTATTATATCTGCAATCTGTCCCTCACAGCGCCGGCAGCATCCTCTCCCTACACTAGCCTGAGAGCATGTGACATGCAGAACTACGTGACTCCAGCTTATACAGAGGCTGGGTCACATGATGCACTGGCCAATCACAGCCATGCCATTAGTAGGCATGGCTGTGATGGCTTCTAAGGGAAAACCAGTGAAACACTTGTTGATTGGCTGCCCTGCAGCTATTCAACAGGGGGGATCAAATACCCGAACCCGGACTTTTTTCAAATGTCCAGGTTCGGGTCCGGGTCACGGACACCCCACAGTTCGGTACTGACCCGAACTTTACAGTTCGGGTTTGCTCAACCCTACTGGGCATCCCATATTTCGCTTACCCCATCCAAGTTCAATCCCCTCAATAAAAACACAAAAAAACCAAGTACATGGACTGTACTATGTCTTGGAGTGTTTGAGAGGTGAATGCCATGCTGCACAGGGTGACGGCTGAACCACAAGAATCAGCAGCCCCTACGGGGGTACGACTACACATGTTTATCCGCAGCCATCTCTCCTCTACATCCCTTTAATGTTCAGAATTTACACAAAATTTCCGAGCTTCCAGAAGGCAGGGGGCCGGGATCTGACACCACACACCGCACAGCATAAAGCAGGCAGCTGAGTGTAATCTGAGACCTGGGTGATGGAAATAGAAACACCCCCTCTACATAGTCTCATAGGAAAACATGCACAGAGGAGGTAGTCAATCACCTGTCGTGTGCTGCAGGGGTGTAAGGACAATATCCCTGGATTGCTTGGTGTCGGCATAGACTGTCAGAAGTGACTCATGAAGAAAGCAAGAAGGAGAGAGCAGACAAGATTCACACTAGGTACTTTCTGTTGAGACAAGTACACAGAGGATATGGTCTGTTAATTTTTTCATTTAAGGGGTTTACAACCACTTTAAATTAGGTTTCTATATCCCCACATATAATTGTACATCCAAGTAAGAAAAATGGCACCAAAAATGAAATGGTTGGGGTGTAGGACAGACAACAAGAAAGGGAAGACTGCAAGAGAACCTACTATGGAAAGTGAGAGGAGACATTCCAAAGAACATACTGTTGAAGCTAGGGGCGAGCTGCCAGAGAATGTAGTGTGGATGGTGGGACATTTACAAACCTGTTAATAAATCATCTGGTATCTTGAAATAAATCTGTCATCACTAAATAGAGTAGCAAATAAAAATCATAATATATATTTTACATATTTACATGCAAAGTATAAACTTTTTTTTTATTTCTTGACAAAGGAAGGATGCAGGCTCTCCGACATGTTTACGGAGATGACACATTGACAAGAATCATCAATGTGAAAACATTGCTCTTGTTAATGGTGTAAACATTTTGTAGCCTTCTATTGGATGTTGGACAGCCTGCTCAATGATGGCACATTTCTTCTGCGTGGAATCCATTATTTACCTGCAATGAAAAAGAAGAAGAAGAGGTATTATAGAGGAAGAGTTACTCTACCAATGTGTGAAATTAGAGAACCCGCAGAAATTGTTACTTTTCCAGGGGGATCATTGCCCAGAAGAAGTAAAGATTATACCAATCCTTAAATATAATAAACAGCATAATGAGATAATGAATGTCCTAGGGGAGCATTGGCACTTGCTGACAAAGGATAAAACTATCAAGTGTTCTGTTGGCTCTAGTCCACGTATCACTTTTAGAAGAAACCGCTCAATTAAAGATATTCTTACATACAGTCATTTTGATAGAACTGGGGGCTCCGATTTCTGTGGGATGTGACCTGTAGGGACCTATAGGTGTGGCCAGTGGGGTTTTTGCCGCTATATATATATGTGGTTAAGGATCCCATAGTAGTTGGATCCACCACCATTGGACCCAAACATTTCACAAATGTTCAAACTAAGAGCATTGCATACCTCCTTACGAGGGAATGCAATGCCTTCTATGTTGGCAGAACTAAACGCATGCTGTGGCAACGTGTTAAAGAACACGTGGAGGATATTAGTGATGGAATCCCAGAGAGTCCCATTGCAAGACATTTTGAGAATTGTCAGTTGTGCAATTTGGACAACTTGGAGTTCCTGGCTATTGATAGAATACTCTTTAACTCTGGGGGGGTGATTTTGATAATGCCATTTTGTGCTCTAAATCACAATGGATTTTTACTCTTAAGGCCCATACACACGATGCAACAGCGATCTTACAACAGCTTGCTGTACGATAATCCGACCCTTAGTACGCGTGATTACAACAGCCAACGTTCAACAGTCGTACAACAGAAGTTGGCTGAGCAGACTAGAAAACTTTTGTTCTACAACAAGCCATGGTATGACTGTTGACTCATGTGTACAATGAAGTTGGGCCAACAAAGATGTACATGCAAAACACGCATGCTCAGAAGTCAGGAACGCCCGGAAGTGTCCGTTCGTGTAAACCTATGTTCCCAATTCACAAATCACATTCAACTGACCGTCCTCTTTAGACGCTCGTAACACGTCACTACATTCGGCTTTGTTGAAACTTTGTTGAACGATTACTTGCCTCCTGTCAGTACACTAGACACGACAGCCGATTTTGGCAAAAGTTGAATCTGCGGTCGTACGACCGTTGCACCGTGTGTACGATGCATTAGAGCTGACCACCCTGCAGGGTTGAACGGATTTGTCAGCTATGATCCTTTTCTTCATACTTGATAGGGATTCCTATGTTCTTTTCCATCTTATGTTTCCTTTTCTCTATGGATACTTCTGTTCTAACTGCACATTATTGAGAGATTATGCGCCCCTTGGTATTTACGGGACAATCCCTGTATTGTGCTCCCCCTTTTTTGGTACCATTTATACCTTTTTTTATTAGTATTATTATTCTTGCTTATAATACTTTTCCCTTTTGTTTTTGTAAATTTTATTTGCAATTCCTCTTTTTTTTATGTTTGTTTGTGCTTGACTTTGCGTTTGTTTCTGTTTGTTTTCTTGTGTTTATGTGTACCTTATCCTTGGATGTGTTTTTGCTAGGTCTCACTTGGCTTTGGTGTATATGTCCATTTGCTTTTATTTATTTTTTAATTAAGGATTTTTGTGGTTTGCCTAATGTTGGAGACTGCGAGGGGCGATTTGTTGGTGTGGACAGTTGCTTTGTTCCCTTGTTTCCCACACTTTGTGTGCCTGTCCCTGCGTGTGGTGTGTCAGTCTATTGTGTGCCATGGTCTGTGGCATTGCATTTGCTCTGGATGAGCATTGATGCTGGCACACTGGAGGCTATGCCATTGTGCTGTATAACGGTCCATTTGTGTGTTCCATTACCCCACTGACCACTGGGTGGGGGAGTGCTATGTTACATCTAGACGTGGTGTTAGACTTGGCTGGCGTTTGGCTAGCCCTTAGCGGCCATTTCCGCCCACCGAGTTCTGACATCACTTCCGTTTAGCACACCCTGACATCACTTCCTCTTTTCAGGCAGAAGTGAAGGCAAATATGGCGCTGGGCTTGACCGCATGTGTGCGGTTCAGATAAGCACCTATGCAGGTGTGTTTGGGTGCCATTTTGGCACCGGTCTGGCGCCTTCATTATGTACTTGTTTTTCTTTGGCCAATTGAGAGAGAGCCCTCCCAGTTCCCCCTTCTGGATTCCTTAAGGGTAGGTCTGTGTGGAGGTTTGCTGGACTAGTGGGCTCTCGGGAAACCCAGACACGCCTTCTGTCGAGTTTTTTTGATGTCTTGGGTGCTAGTGCATATTTCTCTACACATGATGGATGGGACATCCAATTGAATACTCTTTGCTTTGGGGTGAGATGTGCATTGCTTATTTCGCTCAATGTCTATAGTTTGTACGGTTTACTTGGTAAGAGTATATTTACTTGCACCTCTCTCTTTGATGCAGTTTTTATGTGCATCAATTCTGATTGGTGATGTACCTAGACGTGAGCTTCTAGCTTGAATTTCATCTACTAGAGTTTGTACTAATGTGTTGCTGTCACTCCTCTATGCAGGTTAGTGCAATAGTATTCATGTATCCCAGCCATTTCATGTGTTGTTGTCAACACGGCTATATGGCTAGTGAAATGGGAACCCTGGTCTATTATTCATGTGTGTTTTTGAACTATTCCCATTAGGTGTTCTTTATTATAACTCACACTATATATTGTAACCAAGTTTCATATACCTGTATGCTCTATATCAGCAAGGTGGAGTGTCTTCTCCCTTTTTTGGTCTCCCCCTAAACACATGCAATGTTTTAGGTATGTTTATGTGGTGTGGCGTCTTATATGTGCTCTGGGTGGTCGGGGGTTTTGTTTTTGTGGGGGTTTTTTTTCTTCTCTTTCCACTTCCATTTGGGAACAGTTCACTATATATATATATATATATATATATGTTTGATTGTATGTTAATATGAAATGACTAACTATGTCTTGTTTGTATATATACTAGATGTTTTGTGATGCATATATGGAGGATTAAGCCCTGAAGAAGCGGCAATGACCATGAAACATGTTGGCAGATCCCCTACAATTCATGTGATATTTTAATTGATATTTGTGTGATGTGTTTTTTTACATGTATTTGGGCTTTAGTTGCCCTTTTCGCCTCTTTTTTTAACATTATATGTATTAATAAATAAACTTTTTTATCTTTGCAATAATGACTGATGTACATATATGATTTATCACAACCATGGGGATTACCATTTAAAAGCCCATCTTATACAATACATCTTCTTTCTGAAATTTTTACAACCCATGTAAGTTAATAAATAAGTTATAGAAACTTTTTGTGATCTCTGCCCTTGGTAGACAAAAAATCTAATTAAAAAAATTAAATTAAGAAACAATTTAAGAAAAGAATAGCAACATGTGAAATTTGAATGACTTATGTAGTTTTACCACTTCAATACTGTGCACTTTCACCCCCTTCCTGCCAAGGTCAATTTTCAGATTTCAGCGCTGTCGTACTGTGAATGACAATTGCACGGTCATGCAAAGCTGTACCCATGTTAATTTTTTTTTATCATTTTTTTACATAGATGGTGCCTTCTTTTGGTGGTATTTAATCACCAACAATACCAACATTTAAAAAAAAAAGTTTCTCTTAGTTTCTGTTGCAAAACCTTGCAAATTAGTCATTTTTCTTCTTCACTAATATGCACTGATGAGGTTGCACTGATGGGCACTGATGAGGCTGCACTGATGGGCACTAATAGACTGCACTGATGGGCACCGATGAGGCAGCACTGATAAAGAGGAACTAATGTGCACTGATAGGCAGCACTAATGGACACTGATGATGCGGCACTGATAGGAAGAAATAATGGACACTGATGATTTGACACTGGTGAGCACTGATAGGTGGCACTGATGGGCACTGATAAGCACTGATGGGGCTGCACTGATGATCAGTGCCCTGTTTATCAGTGTAAACAGTGTGCTGACAGGCTTGCTGGTTATCGGCACTCCTTTCCTCACACAGACACCATGCGTAAGGAAAGGACTGCCGATAACCAGCAAGTCTGTTTACCTGTGATCAGCTGTGATTGGCTCTTTACCCTGATCTAAAGTTCTGCACTGTAGCCATGTTTTGGCTATATCTTGGTTTTAAAGTGGTTAAATACCAAAGTTATGCCCACTTTTGCATCACTTTTGGTACAGTCCTCGTGTTTTACATTTTTAAAAATTTTGGAATTCAAAAGTTTAATGTTTGCCCTAAACCTAAGTCTAAATCCCCCCAACCCCACACACTAACTTTACCAATTGTTCCTTTCCTTTCCTGTACATTGGAGTATGCATTGGAATAACACATACAGTTAAAGTTATTGGGGCCAAATCTGGAGTGCTGAATGTTCTGAAAAACTCCTCAAACAACCTCAAACAATAGCACCAAGTTTCATAAGCCAAAAACAAATCTGCCAATTTCCACTCCATCCAAAGCTAAAAAAGTAAATTTGGGCCGGAGTCCAACCCTATTTTACTCTATTTTACAAGGAAATTCACTTGACCTGTCTGGTATACCTTATTTTTCTGTCTATCACATTCCTTAGCTGTCAATGTTTGCCTTTGTGAGTAGTTGCAGTCAATGCCAGTCCATCATGCCAGTCTCTTTTGGTCTGAGTAGGTATGAGTTATGCTGTATTAATATTAAAAATGCACCCCCCCCTTTTAATGAGTGTTTAAGGATTTTTGGTGTCACTTTTAGATTCTGTAACATGTTACATACCGTTAAGGTAATTTGCTTATTATCAATACATTACGGATTATTGCACAAGTGAGGACATACAGGTGATAGATCAATAAATGTATAAAATACACAAGTGCATGAAAAAATAGCAAATTTAATCAGTATGTGTTTGCAAAGGGTTTAGCCCAGTGGACTGCTGATATGCAGATGCAGAAATAATGCGAGTGGCGCCGTCAGGCAGTTCCTTTTACAAAAGCATTCCAAATCTAAATGAGATTTTTTAGAAAAAACCCTGTAGAATTGATTTTCTTAAGACAAATAGGTTATTCACTATGCAAGTGAAGTTGCACTTTGGAAGAGAAGTTGCATTTTGCATGGGGATTTGCCCAGAGCCTAATGAATGTGGTGAAATTATCATGCAAAGAATATCTATTTGTGTACAAGGAAAATAATATGAAAAAAAAATGCATTTTTGCTTGAACGTGTTTGGATGATGGACATTAGCAAAGCTTCATGTTATTTACTAAGCTCTGGGTCAAATTCCTATTCAAAGTCCAACTACCCTTGCAAAGTGAACTGTCTAAATGTTTTTAATTAATCAACCCCTGTGAGTAATTTCTGGATATTGGTATATACAAACATAATTACACACTCTACAAATAAGACCTCTATAAACAAACCCAATCGGCGTGAAATGCATCAGAGAGGTGTGACTTAGGGCGGGGGCTATGTCTGAAAACCAGCTGCACTGAATATACCCTATGGTGTGGCTTCATTTTCTGCCTTGCTATTTGTGCTGAGTTGAACATGTTGTTTAGGGGTTGGCACATGGGGCATTGAAGAACCTGAGAACTATGCACAAAGCTTGGAGTGGTGCCGCTTCATTTGAACATTTATAATAATCACACACAGCCACACCACCACTAAGCAAAAGAAGATGTTTTGAGGGAGGATTGCAATTAAAGCGGTGTTCCGCTCACAGCTGCAAAAATTAAAAGCCAGCAGCTACACATACTGTAGCTACTGGCTTTTACTAATAGGACACTTACCTGTCCTGAAGTCCAGCGATGTCGACACCACAGCTGATGTTTCCATCAGCTGTCCGGTGCTGCCGCTGCCATTGCGGGTATGGGATTCCAGCAGTGAAGCAGTACGGCTTCATGCCAGGCCCCTACTGCGCATGCTTGAGGCACCACTGCACTTTCTCACTGGTTCGGTGGTGGGGGAAGGAGGAGGGAGGAAAAGGGAGCCGGGCTGCAGACTTAAAGTAGATGCAAACCCACCACTCACCCAGTATAAATGAATGCCTCCTGCATCTGTCCCTACCTTGCAAATATCCTTTGTTTAAGCACTTGCAGCTCTGTAAAGCTCTGAAATCAGTGGGCTTCTCTCTTTGCTGGAACTCGGTGGGTGGAATTGTGATGTCACAAGCCTCCCCGCCCACCTCTATATTGAGAGATTGAGGAGGGAGGGTAAAACTTTCTCTCCTCAGTGAAGGAGATAAGCAAATTGCTTGTCCCTCACAGAGCACGGGGCTGATTGTCTGCAAATTTTCCTCTTAGTCGGACTTTCTCTTCCTGAAAAAAGATAAGGTCATTACTCACAGTTGGATTAACTCTTTGTGGCAAGACTGGGCACAGATGAAATGATATGCTATACTCTACCAGGCAGAATTATTAATTACATTTTTTTTTTCAGGTTTACATCCACTTTAATTCGCAGCAGCCCGTGCTCCCGGACAGGTATCCTCCCGGACAGGTTTTTCCCCATGCCTGTATGGCCAAATCTTTGAAAAGGTACAGTACCAAAACTTATTTGAATTACTAGTAAGGGGTATGAATGGCTTTAACTTAAAGCGGAGTTCCACTCACATTTGGAACTTCCGCTTTTTGGATCCCCCCCTCCGGTGCCACATTTGGCACCTTTGGGGGGGGGGGATCCCAAAAGCGGAAGTTCCAAATGTGGTTGGAACTCTGCTTTAAGTTAAAGCCATTCATACGTCTTACCCTTAATTCAAATAAGTTTTGGTACTGTACCTTTTCAAAGATTTGGCAATACAGGCATGGGAAAATATTGCCCTATTCAGACATATGGAACTGGTCAGCTCATTGTATACAAGCACCTGCCTTAGAACCCATATACATGAGCTTTTGTTCACATTAGAAATGCCTTTCCCCCAAAAAAAGTCAATAGCAACTCAACCTGAAGCATCTTGATGTAGCTTAGGAAGATGTCCACTGCAGGTCAAAAGGAGGTTAATTGAAGGTCACATTGACTTTTAAAAGAACTGTCCCAAACTGATCTCAAACACAAGCTGGGGTCACCTAAAAGCATACCACATTCACCCTTTCTTAAAGAAGAAAAATAGTTATGAACTTGTCTGGAATATTAAGGGTGTACTGTATAAATTGCTTATTTTTCTTCAGTGGTTACATTAGTCAAGTAGCTCTGACTTGTATACGTGAGCTTTTGTTCAAATTAGGAATGTGTTTCCAACATACAATTTAATAGCAATTCGACTTGAAGCCTGAAGCAGTTTGATGCAGCTTGAGAAGAGGTCAGCTGGAAGCCAAAAAGAGGTTAATTGAAGGCCATGTTGACTTCTGAAAGAACTTAAGAATGGAAGTGTCTCAAACTGGACTCAAATACAGCAGAATGCACCGGAACGCATGCCGCATTTGCCCTTTCCTAAAGCAGAAAAATAGTTATGAACATGTCTGGAATATTAAGGGTGTACTTTATTAACTGCTTCAGTGGTTACATTAGTCATGTAGCTCTAGCCTGTATACATGAGCTTTTGCTCAAGTCCGGAATGTTTTTCCTCTTTACAAGTCAATAGCGACTCAACTTGAAGCTTGAAGTAGCTTCATGTGGTTTGGGAAGAGGTCAACTGCAGGTCAAAAGGAGGTTAATTGGGGGTCATATTAACTTCTGAAGGAACTCAGATGGAAGTGTCCCAAACTGATCCCAAATGCCAACAAGGGTCACTTGAAAGCATGCCACATTTGTCCTTTCTTAGGGAAGAAAAATACTTATTAACTTGCCTGGAACATTAAAGATCTACTTTGTAAATTGCTTCAACAGTTACATTAGTCATGCAGCTCTAGCATGTATACATGAACTTTTGTTCAAATTAGGAATGTTTTTCCCCCATACAAGTCAATGGATCAACTACATGCCAAAAGGAGATTAAAGCGGAGTTCCATCTGCAAATACATCTTTATATATGTCAAATCCTCTATGCATGATGAATCACCTTTGGAAAAAAAAAATTATACGCACCCTAAGTGCCCTGTTGCTATGTGGTCCCTGTAATCTTCCACTTCCTGATCTGCAGCACTCTGCATCACTTCCTGCCTCACCTGGGCTCATGGGAGATGTGAGTCATCATTTCCCATGAGTCAGTGGGCATCCCTGAGCTGTAAAACCGTGTTATTTCCAGACAGGACATGTTATCTATGTTGCCAAAACAACGGGATGAGACCTAAATCCATCACTGCCCATTGTTATGGCAACGAGACATACACTCGAGATCTAGAGGTGCTTACTGGTTACCCAGCATGCACCTTATCCAGGAAGAGACTCGAGGAGGGTGCAAGTGGGCTTCACATGCCCACAGCTAAGATGGGAACTCCCAGTAAAGAAAAAATCAGCAATGTAAGTACAAAATAAATAGGAAGACTATCCGGATTTAAAGCTATCAGTTATTTTATTTATGTAATGAATACTAACTAGGAGGATGCCTGCAAAAAAAAAAAATTATGTGAGCGTAACTCCGCTTTAATTGCAGGTCACATTGACTTCTGAAGGAACTCAGATGGAGGTGTCTCAAACTTAGCTCAAACACAAGCTGAAGGCACCAAAAAGCATACCACATTTGCCATTTTTTAAAGGAAGAAAATTAGTTATGAACTTTTCTGGAAAATTAAGGGTGAACTTTATAAGTTACATTAGTCATGCAGCTCTGCTCTGAATACGTGAGCTTTTGTTCAAATTTGGAATGTTTTTCCCATACCAGTCAATAGCAACTCAACTTGAAGCTTGAAATAACTTCATGTAACTTGGGAAGAGGTCAACTGCAGGTCAAAATGAGGCTAATTGGAGGTCGCATTGACTTCTGAGGGAACTCAGATGGAAGTGTCCCAAACTGATCCCAAATGCAAGTTGGGGTCACCTGAAAGCATGCCACATTTGCCCTTTCTTAGAGAAGAAAAATAGTTATGAACTTGTCTGGGGCATCGAGGGCGTACTTTATAAATTGCTTATCTTTCTTCAGCGGTTACATTAGTCAAGTAGCTCTCGTTTGAAATGACTAATGAAGTAAAGTGACAGCATTTTTCTGAATCTGTATTTTTATGCTATGGGTGGTTTAATAATAGAATCAAGCATCTTTATGCTTTCCTAATAAATAGTTTTCCACCTACCTTGCATTAATAATACAGAGTGTGCATTCCAAGAAATATGGGCCTAATTAGCGTTAATGTAATGCACACTTTCCAAAAGACAATTTTTTTTTCTTTCTTATTTTGGCAGACGCAGGTAGGAAACAAGTCAAGATTATATAGTTTGAAATTAAATGCTCAATTAATGATTGTGAAAGGCTGGACTGTCTGGGAAATACTTAAGATGACATATTGATATCATCCGTTCTTTGCATGGTATGAGAAACAAATAGATTTTACTTTTGACAGCTCATCCTTTGATTAAAATACTTCCTGAAAAACACATCCTTTCATGTTGACATCATTGGGCTAATTAATTAAGAAAAAACAAGCAATAAGCAAAGGACAGTAACCTGCTGCGGACAATCAGCGATCATCTGTCATTGAAAAGTAAATCTGCAGTTACGTAAGTTACTGAGCGTTTTGTGTTATAGCAGTCTTTTCCACCACTTTGTTAAAGTGTAGCTCAAGAATTTTTTTATTTTAAAATTATAGGGAAGGGTGAGAACCTTTGTCCGGTTTTTATGGCTGTGTCCCTGGGGAGATGCCACTTCACTGTTATGCCTCAGTGACCATGATCTGTGGGACAGGCAATAATGGAAGCACTCACCTGTAGCAGTAAAAATGCACTAAGGTTCCATCTAGGCTTGAGCAAATTGAATTTGGCATATTGGGACAAACTCCTCTTCTTGGGATGCCAGTCAGTGTGGAGCAATCTTTCTGCAGTTGTCTGTGGGAGCCATCCATCCCCATTTGTGGGGTGCACTGGGGAATACCAGGTTAGAAGAAGGTCTCTGTAATTCGCTGGATATTGGTGCCAAAGCGCAAGTCCCTGCTCCACGCCTGTCCTTTTGCTACAACACTAGCCAACCTGCTGAGGTCAAACCCTCCGCCATAGTGTGCTCACTCCAAAACTAAGGCCTCCACTCGACATTCTTGGCCATTGATCTTTATATCCTAAAGAAGGAATGTCCACACAAATGGGTAGATTTGCTGCACTTTCCAGATGGAATTCAAGGAATGGCATAACAGTAACATCAGATAGACATACAGTCAGGTCCATAAATATTGGGACATCGACACAATTCTAATGTTTTTGGCTCTATACACCACCACAATGGATTTGAAATGAAACAAACAAGATGTGCTTTAACTGTAGACTTTCAGCTTTAATTTGAGGGTATTTACACCCAAATCAGATGATCGGTGTAGGAATTACAACAGTTTTTATATGTGGCTCCCACTTTTTAAGGGACCAAAAGTAATGGGACAATTGGCTGCTCAGCTGTTCCATGGCCAGGTGTGTGTTATTCCCTCATTATCCCATTTACAAGGAGCAGATAAAAGGTCCAGAGTTCATTTCAAGTGTGCTATTTGCATTTGGAATCTGTTGCTGTCAACTCTCAATATGAGATCCAAAGAGCTGTCACTATCAGTGAAGCAAGCCATCATTAGGCTGAAAAAACAAAACAAACCCATCAGACAGATAGCAAAAACACTAGGTGTGGCCAAATCAACTGTTTGAAACATCCTTAAAAAGGAAGAACTCACCGGTGAGCTCAGCAACACCAAAAGACACGGAGGAC
>BLSH010146565.1:2848924-2863128 GCA_018402905.1 Glandirana rugosa
ATGGGTATGAAAAGAAAATTTGAGATCGGAATAGTAGTCAGAACGCGTCAAAATGTCCGAGAGAGGTCGGGACTTTAGAAAAAGAGACTAAAGTGACACGTGACATTCGAAGAGTGTCACGTGTAATAGAAATATATAACCCCGAGTCGTGTCGTACACCCGTAATGGATCCCATCCGACGTACGTGTACGTCAGAATAATCTGACTGTAGTTGTATAGTTCCGTAAAACCAAAAAGTATTGAGGAAGGTCCCGGTCGGGTGACGAACGTAGTCCCGACTCCTGAGGACTCTGTCCTCATAACTTCGTCTCACTAGAGGTGAAAGGGGCCCCCAGGGTGCTGTACATAGCTTTCTGAAAACATCAGATCACTCTGCTTCAATACTCCTGTCTCAGGAGTCCTCAGCCCTGATGCAAGCAGTGGGCTGGCCCTGGAAGGAGTTATGAAAAACCAAAATGCCTTGATATGTTGATGTCAGTCTAATAAGACTGCATGTGCATGCAGCCTACCCTAGGTAATGCCCACATGCTGTGCTGAGCCCCAATATATAAAGATAATGTGCACTGTGAGAAGCTTACAGTGCACAGTGAAATCAGAGAAAAAGATTTCAGGGCTGGAGAGAGCCTGTAAAACTGCGCAAGACTGATGATAAGGCTAGAGTTTAAAAGAAAAGTATGGGTATCTGTTTTTTTTTTATTCATACTTAGCTAGGTGGATGCAGCATCGTTCTGATGCTGCATCTGTCCCCCGGCGCCTCTACACTGAGAACCGAGTGATTGAACACCGATGATCACTCGGTTCTCACAGAGAGCTACTGACAGTCACAGCTCTCTGCTCTGCCCCCTCCTCACTCACTGGAGTGCTGAGCTGTGAAGGGGGCGGGAGCAGCCGGCTCAGGCTCTCAGCGGCTCACCAAGAGGCTGATCCAGGTGTTTGTCCAGGGATCTGGCGGATCTCAACTCCATGGTCATGATAATGTGCAGACTGGACCAACTCTGTGACGTCAGCAGAGAGCGGACTTCAGCCCGCTCTGCTGAAAACGGGTCACAGGAGTGCAAAACGAACTACACTCCTGTGATCCACAGAAGTACAGCCAAACAAGCTTTGGCTGTACTTCTCCTTTAAAGCGGTAGTAAACCCATGCATTTAACAGGTTAAAAACCAGTCACATTTCCGGCACGTAAGGAATGTAACATTCCTATTGGTTGTGCTCTAAACCAAACTGTCAAACCATCCAATGGCTGGTGTCATAGCTGATCACATGTGCAGCATCATGGCAGTTGTAGATTAAACAGAGACCAAGAGGGCAGCTTCCTTGGCTGTAAATGATAGGAGGGTTTACTACCACTTTAAAAATGTAGTAGAACCACCCCCCAAAAAAAATTTACTTTTCTTACAGTGAAGGGTTTCTTCCCATGTAAATATTGCTATGCCTGTAGACATTCAAAGAAAAACACAAAAGAAAAAAGTAGAATTTCAAGGTACCAGCACAGAAATTACGTATCCTATTAGGGAATTCATTCGTTGTAACACTGAGGGAGCAGAGTATGTTTTAGAATGGACGTGTAAATTACAATATGTTGGAAGAACAAAAAGAACTTTGAAAACACGGATCAAAGAACACATAGAGAATATAGTAAAGGGACTTCCTAAGCATAGTGTATCAAGGCACTTTGCAGCAGTTCATGATAAGAACCCAGCACATCTACAATTTTGGGGTATAGAGATACAACAAATCATGGAGACAAAGACATATGGTCAGGACCCTCAGCCAGAAGGAATCCAGATGGATACACACGTTAAGGACCCTTACGCCAGAGGAATTGAACGTAGAATTTGACCTTAACTGTTTTTTGAGCAACTGTTAACATCTTTCATATGGGGTCCCTTAGGAATAATATACATTCCTGTATTATATATGCCAGATAATCAACAATGACATGCAAATTCTACATTATGAATACTTGTCGTATTGCACAGGGTAAGCACTTTATTTTTAGATAGAAGTATCAAATCCTTGCACTTTTGTATCCTAGACAAACTACATTGACACATGCACTTTATAAGCTTAGAATAGCTTAAATTAACTAATAAAATTGTTTGGTTTAACCTACTACACTATGAGAGCCACTTTATCTATTTAATCCCTATATGGCTTGTAAAGTGGCCAATGGTGACAAGTGAGCCATGCAGTCTGGGCTAAGGAGATAAGGAGGAGGTGATTAGGAGTAGAGTTGAGCGAACCAGAACTGTAAAGTTCGAGTTCGTACCGGACTTTAGGGTGTCCGTGTCCCAAACCCGAACCCGGACATTTGAGAAAAAGTCCAGGATCGGGTTCGGGTATTTTTTTGCGCCTTTTGATTAGCTGCAGGGCAGCCAATCAACAAGCGTTTCACTCGTTTGCCCTTAGAAGCCATCACAGCCATGCCTACTAATGGAATGGCTGTGATTGACTAGCGCATCATGTGAACCAGCCTCTATATAAGCTGGAGTCACGTAGTGCCGCATTTCACATCATCTCATACTGGTGTAGGGAGAGGTTCCTGCTGCTGGTGTGAGGGACAGATTAGCGTTATAAAATCATCTCATACTGGTGTAGGGAGAGGTTCCTGCTGCTGGTGTGAGGGACAGATTAGCGTTATAAAATCATCTCATACTGGTGTAGGGAGATGTTCCTGCTGCTGGTGTGAGGGACAGATTAGAGTTATAAAATCATCTCATACTAGTGTAGGGAGAGGTTCCTGCTGCTGGTGTGAGGGACAGATTAGCGTTATAAAATCATCTCATACTGGTGTAGGGAGAGGATCCTGCTGCTGGTGTGAGGGACAGATTAGCGCTATAAAATCATCTCATACTGGTGTAGGAAGAGGTTCCTGCTGCTGGTGTGAGGGACAGATCAGTGTTATAAAATCATCTCATACTAGTGTAGGGAGAGGATCCTGCTGCTGGTGTGAGGGACAGATTAGTGTTATAAAAAATTATATAAATTTGGGCTAAATAGTACATTTGCGTCCAGAATGAGGAGAGCATCAAATAAGGGACAAGGTCGTGGTGCTGTTGGTGCTGCTGGTGTTGGTGATGTGCCAACTACATGCACAAGTGAAACACCTTCCTCAGGTGCGAGTAGCCGACAGCACCTTCAACGTTATATGTTAGGCCCGAATGCCGCTCAATGAATGGTGAGGCCAGAACAAGTACAGGCGATAGGAGATTGGGTGGCAGACAATGCCTCCAGTTCCTTCACATTGTCTCCCACCCGGTCCCATGATGAAAGCTCAGAGTTGGCACCTGAACCCCATGGCCATCGGTCTTTCACCTTAGCACCTTGTAAATCAGCCAAACAGTGTGAGCCCCAAGTCATGCAGCAGTCTCTTGTGCTTTTTGATGACTCTGCAGGTGTGCATTCCGTGGGCCATCCACATAGCCCTGCCCCAGAAGTGGAAGACATTGAGTGCACCGATGCCCAACCACTTCTGTTGCAGGATGAGGACAGGGAAACACCAGCGCAGCGCGTCTCTGATGATGACGAAACACAGGTGCCAACTGCTGCAGCTTTCCTCAGTGTGCAGACTGAAGGAGGGCAGTGGTGAAGAGTGGGTGGAAGATGATGTGGAGGATGATAAGGTCCTAGACCCGACATGCAATGAAGGTCATGCGAGTGACGTGTGCAGTTTGGAGGAAGAGGTGGTGGTCGCACAGAGGCACCAGCACAGCAAAAGAGGAAGCAGGTTGCAAAAGCGGAGTGACCGTCCCCTAGACAGTACACCTGCTACTACCCACCGCACCCAGGGACCTAGCACAATAAAGGCAGCTCAAAGGAGTTCCCTGGTGTGGCAGTTCTTCAGACAATGTGCTGACGACAAGACAATAGTGGTTTGCACGCTGTGCAATCAGAGCCTGAAGTGAGGCATAAATGTTCTAAACCTGAGCACAACCTGCATGACCAGGCATCTACATGCAAAGCACGAGCTGCAGTGGAATAAGAACCTCAAAATCCAAGAAAGGTCTCGGCCTCCTCCTGCTTCCTCTTCTGCTGCTGCCTCGGCCTCTTCCTCCACCTCTACAGTGCCAGTGTCACCTTCCGCCCAGCAAACAGATGATGTGACAGCAACGCCACCATGTCCGCCACCGTCCCCAAGCATTTCCACACGGTCCCATGGAAGCTTACAGCTCTCCATCTCCCAAACACTGGAGAGAAAGAGAAAGTACCCCCCTACACACTCGCGATTCCTTGCCCTTAATGCCAGCATTTCAAAATTCCTGGCCTTTGAAATGCTGTCATTCCGTCTGGTGGACACGGACAGTTTTTAAAACCTGATGGCGGTGGCTGTCCCACAGTACGTGGTTCCCAGCCGCCACTACTTTTCCAGGTGAGCTATCCCTTCCCTGCCCAAACAAGTCGGGGACAAGATCAAGTGTGCACTGCGCAACACCATCTGTGGCAAGGTCCACATAACCACTGATACGTGGACCAGTAAGGATGGGCAGGGATGCTATATCTCGCTAACTGCACACTGGGCAAATGTATTGCCGGGTAGGCCTAAGGCGGATAGCAGTTTGGCGCATGTCCTTCTGCCACCGAGGATTGCAGCGCATTTCTTTGCCTGTTGCCTCCTCCTCCTACTCCGCTTCCTCCTCCTCTACCACCTCCTCATCAGCGTAACACCTTCATCACCAACTTCAGCACATCCAGGGGGAAAAGACAGCAGGCTGTTTTAAAACTGATATGTTTGTGCAGGAGCTGTGGACGGGCATTGAACAACAGAACGATGAGTGGATGTTGCCACTGAGCCTCAAGCCCGGCCTGGTGGTGTGCGATAATGGGCAAAATCTCGTAGCAGCTCTGGGCCTAGCCGGTTTGACGCACATCCCTTGCCTGGCGCATGTGCTTAATTTGGTGGTGCACAAATTTCTAAAAAACTACCCGGATATGTCAGAGATGCTGCATATTCTGCATATGCTGCTATTCAGAAAGTGTGGGCCATCTGTGCGCACGTTCGGCGTTCTCACCCTGCTGCTGCTCGCCTGTCTGCGCTGTGGCGGAACTTCGGCCTTTCCGCTCACTGCCTCCTATGCGACGTGCCCACAAGGTGGAACACCACCTTGCACATGCTGGAGAGACTGTGCGAGAAGGCAGCAGGCAATAGTGCAGTTTCAGCTGCAGCACGCACAGGTCAGTCTCTCTGCAGAACAGCACCACTTCACCACCAACGAGTGGGCCTCCATGCGAGACCTATGTACCATATTGCGGTGTTTCGAGTACTCCCCCAACATGGCCAGTGCCAATGACGCTGTTCTCAGCGTTACTATCCCATTTCTATGTCTCCTTCAAAAAACACTTTGGGCGATGATGGAAGAAGATGTGGCACAGTAGGAAGAGGAGGAGAAAGAGGGGTCATGTCCACGGTTATCAGGCCAGTCATTCACAAGTGGCTCGGAGGGTGGTTTCCTGCACCTGCATAGGCCAGGTAAAACATTTTCAAGCCAGGGAACAGTTCTGGAGGATGAGGAGGACGAGGATGATGATGATGAGGAGCAGGAACCATGTTCACAGCAGGGTGGCACCCAACGCAGCTCGTGGGCATTACTGGAGCGTGGCTGGGGGGATACGGAGAACACAGATGACACACCTCCCACAGAGGACAGCTTGTCTTTGCCTCTGGGCAGCCTGGCACAAATGAGCGACTACATGCTGCAGTGCCTGTGCAACGACAGCCGAGTTGCCCACATTGTAACTTGTGCTGATTACTGGGTGGCCACCCTGCTGGATCCCCGTTACAAGGACAACGTGCCGTCCTTAATTCCCTCACTGGAGCGTGATCGGAAGATGCGTGACTACAAGCGCACGCTTGTAGATGTACTGCTGAGGGCATTCCCAAATGACACCGGGGGCTAAGTGGAGGTCGCCAACTCAGCTGTGGCACCGCCAGCACCTCAGAAAGCAGGGTTAGCATGGCCGAAATTTGGAAAAGCTTTGTCAGCAGCACGCCACAACAAACAGCACCACCAGCTTAAAGGCAACGTCTTAGCAGGAGGCAGCATTTCAGTAACATGGTGGAACAGTATGTGTGCACACGCCTACACGTACTGACTGATGGGTCTGCCCTATTTAACTTCTGGGTCTCCAAACTGGGCACATGGCCTGAGCTTGCCCTTTATGCCTTGGAGGTGCTGGCCTGCCCTGCAGCTAGTGTATTGTCTGAATGTGTGTTTAGCACGGCAGGGGGCGTTACCACAGACAAGCGCAGCTGCCTGTCCACAGCCAACGTGGACAAACTAACGTTTATTAAAATGAACCCAGGCATGGATCCCACAAGACTTGTCTGTGCCTGTACCTTGTGCAGAATAGACATTTATACCGGCCTCACACAGCCATTGGTATACTTAAGTGAACTTAGTCTTTTTTTTTTTTTTTGATATGTCTCAATGTTTTGGGGGGCTACCCCAATTAGAAAAAAAAAGCAAACAAACAAAAAACAGTGATGGCTACCTCCTCCTCCTCCGCTGCCACTTCCACCTACATTGCCATGGTCACCGCCTCCTCAACCTCCTCAACTTCCTACTTTACATCCACCTCCTCCTCCATTTTTTATTTTTTTTATGTGATTTTAAGTTATTTCCCTATCCACATTTGTTTTCAGGGCACTTGTCCTACTCTTACCCCCATTTTGCTTCCTTTTGCAGCCCTCTAGCCCTTTCCAGGACTTTTTTGGAGCCGTTTTTGTGACCAAAAGTTCGGGTCACCATTGACTTCAATAGGGTTCGGGGTCAAGTTCGGGGCCGAACTCAAACTTTTTCGCGAAGTTCGGCCTAACCTGCCGAACCCAAAAATCCAGGTGTCCGCTCAACTCTAATTAGGAGCAGACATTTAAAGCTTCCTAGGATACTAGAGTGCTGTGGCTATATTCAAGTAGCTTTGAGGTGAGAGCATAGAGAGCACAGAGGTGTTGGTGAAAGCACAAGAACTGTGTGGTACTTCTTTAGAAGAGTGAGGCACATCTGCACTGAAGTACTAAGACACCTTATGGAACAAACTTTATTATTTGATGATCAGTTATTACAAAGATGTGTTTATGAATGTTTATATATTCACTATTGTACACAAGAAATCACTTCCTGAACTTTTATACTTTCCTACCGCTATTGCTGTCCCTGACAGATTGGTAACCTGTCTCTAAGCTGTCTACATGCAAAAAGAGCCCTAAACCCAGGAGGCAGGCCGTAAATGGTCTCTGTCTGACCAAAGATGGCTGCCAGACTTAGATGGGCCATCAACATCCAACTGGATCACTGTCCCAGCGACCCAGAAAACCACAGATGAACCATGTTCCTCTTGACTTCCTCTCCTCCTGCATTGATGCTTTGAATGAGCGTCACCTGCAAATAACTTTTGGGTGCCCCTTTGGTATAGCAAGGGTCTTCTGCTAGTTAGTCTATGAGAGGAAGGTATAAAGCAGAAGAATATGTATTCCTCACACCCTTGACATCTTTTCTAAAACTGTCTACATCCCCTGAAAATGGTGGTGGAGGGGAGGGGTCCTCAATGCCTTCACATACAATGCAGGGCTGCTGGTTCCTCCTTTTACGGGAGGATGTCCAAAAGGGACTGGCCATGTGACTGGCAAAGAGTAGTGTCCTCAGAGGATCAGTCATCCATCCTGGAATCATTGGGAGTTAGGAAAAAGGTAAGTATTCTGTATTACACTCCCTCAGAAAAAAATGGGCCTTTGAATTTTTCTATATGGTGAGGAGGAACCTAAAATGTATTTTTAAAGGATAATCAGTGCTCAGCTGCCTTCTTTCCCTGCCATCTTCCCTTCTTCTTCTTAAACATTTTTGATCACTTTGTGTACCAAAAACAATGGTCTCCAGGTATATCTCCACTGCAGTTCTGATTGGACCCCGAAGAAGGGGGTCCAATCTGAAAGCTTGTATTGAAAATTTGAATGTTAATGGAAATAAAAAAAGTATCATGGACAGTACTCAATTGTTTTTGTTGCAAGTGCACTAACATGGCTACAATCCCCTCAAGGATGACTCTGCGAAAGCACTTTGTTGAGGTAGGCAAAGGTCTCTTTCCCACAACCCTGGCCAGACGGTTAAGGGACTCTATGTGTGGAGGCTTTTCAGAATTTGTAAGCCCCCTTTAATGATACGAGGGCCCCAGACTTTTCCCCTTTGATCAGGTTCTGGTGTAGATTTTGGGGGCACCTCCAGCTTTTTTTTTTTTTTCTTTTTTGCATGACATTCCCCTCCATTACAATTCATACAGACCCAAAATGATATGGTTTAAATATTGGGGGAACTACATGTCATTCTCTTTTTTTTTTTGTGTAGGGTTCCCTTAAAATCCTTACCAGCTCTGAAGGGTCTGGGGGAGGGTCCATTGTCATTTTTTTTACACTCTCTTGCCTTGTTTGTTTAGGCTGGGTTCACATTAGCTGTGGCTCACAGCAGGGGTCCAGTGCAACCCTGTTCATTGTTTCAGATGCGAATCAGGTTCGAATTTTTGGCTGAATTTGCACCTGTAATGGACCAGAAGACGCACAGGACCCTTCTGCAATTCGGACCGCGGCCGACCCGGAGGTGTGTGAACTGGCTCCATTGAGAGCCGGTCACACTCTCCTGTCATGCAAATTGGATGCAGGGAAACCAGGGGCGTAACGATAAGGGTTGCAGGGGCTGCAAATGCAACCAGGCCCCATGGTCCAGGGGGGCCTGTGTGCCTCCCTTGTACACCTGAATAGGAGGGATGGTGGGGGTGGCATTTAGAGGACCCAATCTCCTCCATTTTCCTCTATCCAGTTTACTTGTCTTCTGCTGTTCCCAGGGTCCCTGTGTGCTTCCCTGGTCCTCCCCCCCCCCCCCCCCCAGAGCTGCTGTCTTCCCCCCTCCTCTCTCCTGCCAGCTGCTGTAGAAGATGTGCCATGATGGAGAGATGGGAACGGGTCAGTAAATTTGTTATTTACCGGCTCCTTCCTTTTCTGAATGAACAGAGTCAGTGATTGGTACCAATTGGTTCATTCATAACTGAAGCCTAGTAAACTGTTTTTACTATACTTCCATTTCTGAATGAATGGGAGGCTCTTTGCACAGTTATTCCTGTCCATTCATTCTGTGCAGCTCAAGCTACACAGATGGAGATTGAGGGCTGAGGTTGTTTAGACCCCTGATATCTCATCAAAGCCCCCCAACAGAGCTCCTAAAAAAAATGTAATAAATTGTAAACATAAAATTGTAAAAGAAATGAAATGGTAAAAAAATAATGAAATTAAAATAAAAATGAAAAACTGCTGACACCAGTGAGGAAACTATCAGCATTGCAAAGGTTGCAATTGTGACCGGGCCCTGGCATTTGACCACCATGGGGAGGCCTGAAGATGGCAGAAAGGGGGCGTACTGCAGAACTTGTGAAAGGGCCCCACTGTGGTACTGTAATAAAGGGACCCGCGATGGGAGTAAAGGGCCCCAGGATCAGTGGAAAGAGGGAAGGGCCTTGGCTAGGGGTCAGGGGGGCCCTTCATAATTTGTTGCACCGGGGCCCCTGAAGGTTCTAGTTACGCCTCTGGGGGAAACTCGCATACAATTCACATCATTGTGAATCCAGTCTTACATTGCTCTGTCAGCCAAGATTCCTCAGCTGACAGCTGACCGGGATGAGTTATGGTTTTAGGATGCCAGCAGCTTCCAGCCTCCTAACGACCAGTCTGAGGTAAAGCTGTCACATTTAGCAACAATAGTACCACAGCCATTAAATGTTGTATCTCCTGCGGGAAGTTCAACTTGGCTGAGCCTAATCTGAAATGTCTCCTTTTTGACTTCAAGAAGGCCTAATTTCCCAAAATGAGTATTTGGGAAGGTGCTAGGTGCATTGGGAGGCCATTATGAATGAATGCACACGTTACCACAGCGCATAGGTGTGAATTGAGCCTAAGATGCAAAAAAATATGAAAAAGACAAGAACAGGTGATAAACAATATTTCAGAAAACTAAATGTCATCCATTTGTGGTTTACAATGACTTTAATATATTGACTAGGTCAGTGTTTTTCAGCCAGGGTGCCATTTGGTTTTTCCTGGGGTGCTGTGAGAATGAGACCAAGATGGTCCTAGATTAGACATGTGCAATTCATATTTTTGTTTTTTCGAATTCGAAAATTCGGTAATCCGAAAAGCCGAAATGCGGTAATTCGGAAATTTGATAATCGGAAATTCAGAAATTCGGAAATCTGAAAATACGAAATTTGAAGATTTGAAAATCGGAAATAATTACTAACTAATAATAACTTAACTATACTTAACTACTTAAATAACTATCAAATTATAGGTATTGGAATTTCCTTGAAAATTTGGCCGTTAGTGATAAATTTCGGATTTAAGTTCACTAACAGCTAAATTTGAAAGGAAATTCCAATACCTATAATTTAATATTTTTTTTTAGTTAGCTACTATTTGAAATTTTCTTTCTTATTTTTGAATTCCCGAATTTCCAAATTTTCCGATTTTTTACTTCCGAATTTCCGACTTTTCGAATTTCGGCATTTTCGAATTTGCGAATTTCTGATTTTCGAATTTTTCTAATTCCCGAATTTCCGAAACAATAAAAAAACTAATGGAACTAAAACAAACAAATTTTTCGCCCATGCACATGTCTATCCTAGATCAGAGATGGATGAGAAGACTCTGTTGAAAGCCGCAACATTTTTGTATATCAGATGTTTCTGGACTGTTGAGACCTGGTTATTGAAGAGCCATCTAGCCTACTGTAAGTCTTGGAATGCCAGGAGAATCAGTTTACACAGCAGCATGTTTGTAACAAGGGGTCGCAAATGGGAATATATCTCCTGGAGGATGTTCTCTCACAGGCCTCCTGATGTGATGTATGGGGAGTAGAGGAACATCATCTCAGACCTCTTGGTGAGGTGAAAATTAGGCCCCTTTCACACTTGTGTGACCCGATTTTACCACAATTTTTTGCCGTGATTTTGCCACGATTTTACCGCGATTTTGACGTGATTTGGGATCACTACGACTTTGGTCCAACTTTGTTGCAACTTTGGCTCAATGAAAACATGTTACAAAGTCGTACAGAAATCACGTTTATATTATTCAGGTACAATTTGCATGAGACTTTGAGGGTTTAACACTGAAATTTATGGACCTCAAGTTCCATCAAAGTTGGACCAAAATAATGCGGGAACTACTTTGATGTGGGCACGACTTGAAAGTCGTACAGATATTAATGATACTCATTGGAAATAATGGGGAACGACATGTCATGTGACTTTGCCGTCCCAAATCGCAGGACAACTCGCACAAGTGTGAAAGGGGTCTAAACATGACTGATTTCCTGACTGTCTACATCCCCTGAAAATGGTGGTGGAGGGGAGGGGTCCTCAGTGCCTTTACACACAATGCAGGGCTGCTGGTTCCTCCTTTTACGGGAGGATGTCCAAAAGGGACTGGCCACATGACTGGCAAAGAGTAGTGTCCTCAGAGGATCGGTCATCCATCCTGGAATCATTGGGAGTTAGGAAAAAGGTAAGTACTCTGCATTACACTCCCTCAGAAAAAAACGGGCCTTTGAATTTTTCTATATGGTGAGGAGGAACCTAAAATGTATTTTTAAAGGATAATCAGTGCTCAGCTGCCTTCTTCCCCTGCCATCTTCCCTTCTTCTTCTTAAACATTTTTGATCACTTTGTGTACCAAAAACAATGGTCTCCAGGTATATCTCCACTGCAGTTCTGCTTGGACCCCGAAAAAGGGGGTCCAATCTGAAAGCTTGTATTGAACATTTGAATGTTAATGGAAATAAAAAAAGTATCATGGACAGTACTCAATTGTTTTTGTTGCAAGTGCACTAACATGGCTACAATCCCCTCAAGGATGACTCTGCGAAAGCACTTTGTAGAGGAGGCAAAGGCCTCTTTCCCACAACCCTGGCCAGACGGTTAAGGGACTCTATGTGTGGAGGCTTTTCAGAATTTGTAAGCCCCCTTTAATGATACGAGGGCCCCAGACTTTTCCCCTTTGATCAGGTTCTGGTGTGGATTTTGGGGCACCTCCAGCTTTTTTTTTTCTTTCCTTTTTTGCATGACATTCCTCTCCATTACAATTCATACAGACCCAAAATGATATGGTTTAAATATTGGGGGAACTACATGTCATTCTCTTTTTTTTTTGTGTAGGGTTCCCTTAAAATCCTTACCAGCTCTGAAGGGTCTGGGGGAGGGTCCATTGTCATTTTTTTTACACTCTCTTGCCTTGTTTGTTTAGGCTGGGTTCACATTAGCTGTGGCTCACAGCAGGGGTCTGGTGCAACCCTGTTCATTGTTTCAGATGCGAATCAGGTCCGAATTTTTGGCTGAATTCGCACCTGTAATGGACCAGAAGACGCACAGGACCCTTCTGCAATTCGGACCGCGAGCCGACACGGATGTGTGTGAACTGGCTCCATTGAGAGCCGGTCACACTCTCCTATCATGCAAATTGGATGCAGGGAAACCAGTGGCGCAACGATAAGGGTTGCAGGGGCTGCAAATGCAACCAGGCCCCATGGTCCAGGGGGGCCTGTGTGCCTCCCTTGTACACCTGAATAGGAGGGATGGTGGGGGTGGCATTTAGAGGACCCAATCTCCTCCATTTCCTCTATCCAGTTTACTTGTCTTCTGCTGTTCCCAGGGTCCCTGTGTGCTTCCCTGGTCCCCCCCCCCCCCAGAGCTGCTGTCTTCCCCACTCCTTTCTCCTGCCAGCTGCTGTAGAAGATGAGTCATGATGGAGAGATGGGAACAGGTCGGTAAATTTGTTATTTACCGGCTCCTTCCTTTTCTGAATGAACAGAGTCAGTGATTGGTACCAATTGGTTCATTCATAACTGAAGCATAGTAAACACAAAGAAGGAATGTGGGAGTACCCCACATGCATGGACGTTTAACGGCACACCACGAGATAACCAAAGAAGTTCATAAAAAAATATATTTTATTATAATATCCATAAAAAGACAAAGCACATTGTTAACTATTCTAAAATCAATATGTCTATGTTTAGATCTGAATATTCTCCAGATCTGTGGTTATAAATATATACCCAACAACTGTAATACCAGCTACCAGCACAACCATGGTGTGTATGCATAAATGTTGCAATAGGTTGACGCGTTTCACCTCGAGCTTCTTCAGGACCTTATCACAGCATGGGTGTAGGTTGCCGGGATAGCTTAACAAAAAAGACAAAACAATCATATCAATATTAGGACATTATGAAAATTTCATTTGTGCATTAAATACTTTTTTCTACATATTACATGTATATTATCATAGTGCTTACATATGACTCGATGCGACCAGAGAAAGCATTCATGGGGGCGGACATAGGGGATCCTTATACCCCGGGTCTCCAGATCATAGCCAGGTAGAATGAGGGTATAGGTCTAAAAGTATAATATATATGTAAAGTTCAGAGATATTGATTACCTCCTTGTTTCTATGTCTCATTATGGACTCACACCCAAAATAAATTACCTTATTTTTCTAAAAAGTCCAAAAGAGAGCATGGAGAGGAGTAAGCCAAGCTATATCATGCTACCATAGGATTCATCTGAAAAAATATATATGGACAATAAGGATTCCTATATAGTTATTTGATCATGTGCACAGTAGCCCAATGGACATGGATATATGCTTACCCTCTATCAGAAATGAGACCAAACAGTTGGTTGATGACGGGGGGGGGGGGGGGGACCCAAACAAGAAAGGAGGGATGGCAGGTAGTACAATCCAATTATGATAGAGTTCTTTTTACATGGGCATGTTGGTTGTCAACGAGGGCCCTTAATAAATTGATATAATACAATGAGATAATAAAATAAAATAGCTGGAATATAAACTTCACATTAGCTGTGGCTCACAGCAGGGGTCCAGTGCAACCCTGTTCATTGTTTCAGATGCGAATCAGGTCCGAATTTTTGGCTGAATTCGCACCTGTAATGGACCAGAAGACGCACAGGACCCTTCTGCAATTCGGACTGCGGCTGACCCGGAGGTGTGTGAACTGGCTCCATTGAGAGTCGGTCACACTCTCCTGTCATGCAAATTGGATGCAGGGAAACCAGTGGCGTAACGATAAGGGTTGCAGGGGCTGCAAATGCAACCAGGCCCCATGGTCCAGGGGGGCCTGTGCGCCTCCCTTGTACACCTGAATAG
>BLSH010146565.1:2870563-2907961 GCA_018402905.1 Glandirana rugosa
ATTGTGGTCTGAGGGGATATGGTGAGTGACGATCTATTGTGGTCTGAGGGTATATGGGGAGTGAGGATCTATTAGGAGTGAGGGGTATATGGGAGTCTGGTGTTATCTAGCAGTGAGTGGTATAGGGGAGTCTGGTGTTACCTAGGAGTGGGGGGGTATAGGGGAATCTAGTGTTATCTAGAAGTGGGGGGTATATGGGTGTCTGGTGGTACCTAGGAGTGGGGGGTATAGGGGAATCTAATGTTATCTAGAAGTGGGGGGTATCTAGGAGTGGGGGGTATAGGGGAGTCTGGTGTTACCTAGCAGTGATGGGTATAGTGGTTTTGATGTTATCTAGCAGTGGGAGGGTATAGGGGAGTCTGGTGTTATCTAGAAGTAGGGGGTATAGGGGAGCCTGGTGTTATCTAGGAGTGGGGGTATATGGGAGTCTGGTGTTATCTAGGAGTGGGGGGTATAGGGGAGTGTGATGTTATCTAGCAGTGGGGGGTATAGGGGAGTCTGGTGTTATCTAGGAGTCGGGGGTATATGGGAGTCTGGTGTTATCTAGGAGTGAGGGGTATATGGGAGTCTGGTGTTATCTAGCAGTGAGTGGTATAGGGGAGTCTGGTGTTACCTAGGAGTGGTGGGTATAGTGGTTTTGATGTTATCTAGCAGTGGGGGATATAAGGGAGTCTGGTGTTATCTAGGAGTGGGGGTATAGGGGAGTCTGGTATTATCTAGGAGTGGGCGATATAGGGAAGTCTGGTGTTATCTATGAGTGAGGGGTATAGGGGAGTCTGGTGTTATCTAGGAGTGGGGGGAGGGGTATAGGGGAGTCTGGTGTTATCTAGGATTAGGGGATATAGGGAAGTCTGGTGTTATCTAAGTGTGAGGGGTATAGTGGTTCTGGTGTTATCTAGGATTGAGGGGTTAGAGGGAGTCTGGTGCTATTTAACAGTAGAGGTTTAGAGGGGCCGTGTTATCTGGGATTTGGGGGTCTAGGGATCTGGTGTTATCTAAAAATAGGAGCTACGAGGGTTTTGATATTATTTTCTAGTGGGAGGGTACAGGAAGTGTGGTGTTATCTGGGACTTTGGTTACAAGAATCCAAGGTGGTCTAGTTGTATTTGTGAAGGGGTATACAGGTGGGTCTGGCATTATCTATGAGTAGGATCTGGTGCTGTTCATGAATGGGGTAATATTTGGAAGGTGAGGAGTCAATCATTTTCTATATGACACCTTGCATTGTACACCTGTATGATGATCCAGCACACCCTGTATACTTGCACTCACACCTGTAGTGAGTGACAGTCTGATGATCTTTCTTTAATGTAAGTTTATTTTTCTATATTTTATTATGTTATTAAACTTTTTTTTGAGCATAGTGTAGAGAAATTCTGTACCGAACACATATTGTGGGCAGTGCAATATGTAGGAGAGGCTTTGTGTGGGTGTGGCTTGAGTGTGGGCGGGGACACAGGGGGCCCCATGATCTCCTATTGCCCGGGGGCCCCATGAGTTGTTAGTCTGTCCCTGCTACAGGCAAATCTGCTCGCCGCTGCCTGAATGCCCAATGCCCACCATCTAGATGGCGTAAGTGTCGGAGGGCCGAACGGCAGACAGTGTGCAGGGGGGGGGTTGAGGTGTCGCTCGGGGGGTTGTGGTTGTTTGCCACCCCCAAAAGAAAAAACACCACCCGCCACTGACTTTAATTACATTTTCTTTTACTGATTAAGTCCATGTAACTGGTATGTGTGTGTGGTAGGACCAATAAAAGTGGAATATTGATACTTTTGGATTTAAAGTGGTTGTAAAGGCTTAAGGTTTTTCACCTTAATGCATTCTATGCATTAAAGTGAAAAACCTTCTGTGCTGCAGCTCCCCCCAGACCCCCTCCCTTTCTTACCTGAGCTGGATCTGATCCAGCCGCTGTTGCTCTCCTCATTGGACAGATTGATAGCAGCAGGAGCCATTGGGGGGCAGGGCTGAGTCCCACTGTCTGTGTCAATGCATGCAGCAACAGTAAAGTGGCTTTCCATGGGGGCCCCCAGAAGAAGAGGATCAGGATTTGTTCTGTGTAAAACCATTACACAAACAGGTAAGGCATGTTTGTTATTTAAAAAAGAAAATGTAAGGTTTACAACCACTTTAACCCAAACTGAGTCCTCCCTCAAAGGGGCTGACAAACAGTGACTGTGCAGTATAGAGTGGACCTTGTTCTGGTCCTGGGATGCTGCCTCTCTGATAGCCCCAAAAGAGGCCATATAGGAGATATCAAGTTTTTGGGGCTTTGAGGTAGATCCAGCCCATGTGTTCCAAAGCTAGCCAACTCAACTACTCAACAACTGGGAGAGATCCTATGCTGCTATGAAGTTCATCATTGGGGTTAATGTTGAGGAGCGCCTAGTACAAAAGTTCAAGAATCTTCAAGAGCTGAAGCCATGGTTGCGATTGGACTAATGGTGAGATCCAATAAGGATAGCTATATTTAGACTTGATCTGAGCTGTGAGAACTGTAACCTTTCATGTGTCATGAACTTTTGGACTGGGCGCTCCTCAACACTAACACCAATGATTAACTCCATGGCAGCATAGGATTCCCCCAGTTGTTGAGTAGGCTAGTTATGGACTGACTCAGCCTCAAAATGTATGTGAGAGGGGTCCATTTGGGTAGGAGCGAGGGTGGAGTTTACCCATTCATATGCTGCCATCCTTCCCAGTCAAGTTCCTCCACCCCAGACTAGCTCATTCATGTTTTTATAAACCTTGCTTTGTGCAGTGGTGCGCAGTTATGTTGGGACAGCAAGGGGCCATCCCCAAACTGTTCCCACAAAGTTGGGAGCATGAAATTGTCCAAAATTTCTTGGTATGCTGACTCCTTAAGAGTTCCCTTCACTGGAACTAAGAGGCCAAGCCCAACCTCTGAAAAACAACCCCACACCATAATCCCCCCTCCACCAAATGATATGGACCAGTGCACAAAGCAAAGTTCATAAAGACATGGATAGGTGGAGGAACTTGACTGGCCTCAACCAGATAGAACACCTTTGGGATGAATTAGTGCAGAGACTGTGAGCCAGGCCTTCTCATCCAACATCAGTGCCTGACTTCACAAATGCGCTTCTGGAAGAATGGTCAAACATTCCCATAGACACTCCTAAACCTTGTGGAGAGCCTTCCCAGAAGAGTTGAAGCTGTTATAGCTTCAAAGGGTGGGATGCCATTAAAGTTTGTGTGCATGTAAAGGCAGGCGCCCCAATAAGTTTGACAATATAGTATATATATATATATATATATATATATATATATATATATACAGTATATAGATATATATTGTATGTTCTGTATATTTATACAGTATCTTACAATAGTGAGTACACCCCTCAGATTTTTGTAAATATTTTATTATACCTTTTCATGTGACAACATTGAAGAAATGACACTTTGCGACAAAGTTGTGAGTGTACAGCTTGTATAACAGTGAGAATTTGCTGTCCCCTCAAAATAACTCAACACACAGCCATTAATTTCTAAACCACTGGCAACAAACGTGAATACACCCCTAAGTGAAAATGTCCAAATTACACCTAAAGTGTCAATATTTTGTGTGGCCACAATTATTTTTAAGCACTGCCTTAATCCTCTTGGGCATGGAGATCACCAGAGCTTCACAGTTTGCCGCTGGACTCCTCTTTCACTCCTACATGAAAACATCATGGAGCTGGTGGATGTTAGAGACCTTGCGCTCCTCCACCTTCCATTTGAGGATGCCCCACAGATGCTCAATAGGGTTTAGGTCTGGTGACATGATTGGCCAATCCATCACCTTTACCCTCAGCTTCTTTAGCAATGCAGTGGTCATCTTGGAGGTGTGTGTGGGGTCGTTATCATGTTGGAATACTGCCCAGCCGCCCAGTCTCTGAAGCAAGGGGATCATGCTCTGCTTCAGTATGTCACAATACATGTTGGCATTCATGGTTCCCTCAATGAACTGTAGCGCCCCAGTGCTGGCAGCACTCATGCATCCCCAGACCATGACACTCCCACCACCATGCTTGACTGTAGGCAAGACACACTTGTCTTTGTACTCCTCACCTGGTTGCTGATACACACACTTGGCACCATCTGAGCCAAATAAGTTTATCTTGGTCTCATCAGACCACAGGACATGGTTCCAGTAATCCATGTTCTTAGTCTGCTTGTCTTCAGCAAACTACGTGTGGGTTTTCTTGTGCATCATCTTTAGAAGATGCTTCCTTCTGGGATGACAGCCATGCAGACCAATTTAATGCAGTGTGTGGCGTATGGTCTAAGCACTGACAGGCTGACCCCCCACCCCTTCAACCTCTGCAGCAATGCTGGAAGCACTCATATGTCTATTTCCCAAAGACAACCTCTGGCTATGACTCTGAGCACATGCACTCAACTTCTTTGGTCGTTAATGGTGAAGCCTGTTCTGAGTGGAACCTGTCCTGTTAAACCTCTGTATGGTCTTGGCCACCATGCTGCAGCTCAATTTCAGGGTCTTGGCAATCTTCTTATAGCCTAGGTCATCTTTATGTACAGCACCAATTCTTTTTTCATATCCTCAGAGAGTTCATGAGGTGCCATGTTGAACTTCCAGCGACCAGTATGTGAGAATGAGAGCGATAACACCAAATTGAACACGCCTGCTCCCCATTCATGCCTGAGACCTTGTAACACTAACAAACTCGCTTTTGTTGCCAGTGGTTTAGACATTAATGGCTGTGTGTTTAGTTATTTTGAGTTGAGCAAATTTACACTGTTATACAAGCTGTACACTCACTACTTTACAATTTATCAAAGTGTCATTTCTTCAGTGTTGTCACATGAAAAGATAGAATAAAATATTTACAGAAATGTGAGTAGTGTACTCACTTTTGTGGGATACTGTATATATATTATGTATATGTACTGTGCGTATATATATATATATATATATATACACATATACAGGTATATATGTATAAAATATAAATATATATATATATATTTATCCCTTAGTGTTCATAAGGGGGGTAATTAAGGGTCTGGCACAGTACCAGATCCCAAATAGAGGGAGCTTCCTTATGCCTCAGAAACTGTTTAATACCTATTGTACCAGGAAAACAGTGAACCAGACTATTTTCACTTTTCTAATTGGCCCTAATGCATTTTATCAACATGGCTAATTTTTCAGAAATCTCCCTTTTGCTGCAGGACATTTGGGAAAATGAAATCTACTTTTTTTTTTATATTGGTGCTGCTGCAGATCATATTCTTACTAATTGCACAGCGCTATCTAGTGGCTGAAGTGGAGATTCACATCTGCAGGGAACATAGGGATGCCAGACTTGGAGATACCTGCAGTGATATTTAGAGAAAGAGGTAAAGCCATAGATACAAGTGCTGCAGGTGTAGCTCAATGACTGTAGGAGCTGCTGAATTGTATGGGTCCTCTGTTCTTTGCCTCGACTTTGTCAAGAACCTCAGCCCCTCTGACACACCAGCTGAAGTGTATTAATATACAATATCACAGCAATTCACTGAAAGTAATATTTAGTGCCCAATAATAGTGCTATATAAAAAAAGAAAAAAAAAATGGGCACAAAACCAGGTAGTAAGGCAAACATAATATATTGTCACCTAATGGGGTTGGAAACTAGGCAAGCAAAAAAATTGATTAACAATAGTAATAACACAATTTAGCATACAAAGTGATTAACAGTAGGGACTAGGCATAATATGACATTTGGCGTCCAATGAACAGTAGTCAAATTTAGTCTACTGAGTGCTGGAACTATACTGCCAGAGCATGTTGATGGCGACGATGATAGTCCTAGACTGACTGGGTATGCACTGTCCAAAAGAAAAGGAGGATGGCAGCAGAGAGAACAAAGGGAGCTTGCAGAATAATTACTATGGGAAGGGCAGTCCTTTGAAATGTTCTTCTGCCGGTTATCGTTGGAGCCCTTTAATAGCATCTGTGCATTCAACGACAGTCCCAATTAACCGGAACGCAGTATCGGTACAATATAGTTATAGTCTTGGCACAGATGAAAGGTATATGAGATAAAGATTCGGTATAATGCGTTATAGGGCTGGTATAAGTGCAGTCTAGGTTTGGAATAAGTTCGATATAGAGTACAGTATGTATGGATTGGGTATACTTGGTGTCCTGCTCTCAGTAACCCAGTCCCTGTTAGCAGTATCAGCAATGGGTGAGTCGCCTTTTCACCAGTCCAAGAGATGCTGTGGTGACCTCTCACTGTAGAAGGGGGGCCCCCTCTGTCTCTCCCCAACAGCCTTCGATGACCAGTGGTCCAAAGCAAAGGGTGAGTGGACACTCCCTGCTGCAGCGGTGCAGGTGGTGTGATGTGGGCAGTCTCAGGCTCCCAGTCTCAAGCTAGGATCTCCGCTGGTATGGTCTCCCGCTGGCAGAAGAATATCCAGACAGAGGTGCTCTCTCGCTGCCAAGAGGAATAACTTTCCTGGGCAGTTTAATAAAATTTCTCTCTCCACCACTCTTACTTCACAGTGCTTATTGGGATCTGTAATATAAGTAGTTTATTTGTCCCATTATATGGCTGCCATCTCAAACTACAACTCCCAGGATTCTCAGCACTCTGCATAGAAGTCTATGGGCTTGTTTGGCTTTAGCTCTCCCCCTGCTGACTGGAGCAGAATGGTGCAGCATAAAATCAGTATCTCAGAAGAGGGAGAAAGGAATAAAAGGCAATTTCTCCTTCTCCATATTGTTGTAGCCCACACTGAGCTACATATGGTTGAATGTTTTTGCTTCTCAGGGACTCTTGGAGCCACGGAAGTTTCAAAGCACAGCAAGGGTTATTTCTAAAAAAACAGCTGTTGGATTTTGTTAAAAGGAGTTCTTTAGAAGCATGTTTTTGTAGTATCTACATGCAGTAATAGCAGAAATGATTGTTGCAACACGTTTCCATAGATACTTGTGCCAAGGTATATTGCTGGACACTCACATAGATTTTTTATCCTATTGACTGTTTGACTTAAATGTTTAATCGATCCGACTCTGGAAACGATCATTCAATACATTACCAGCTACAATTTCGCTTGTATTGACCCAGTTACTTTCAATGACAAAATTCAATCGTAAGCAGGCAAATTTTGCTGTCAAAGGCAATTGTTTGGGCTTGATCAATTCGATTGCTTGATCGGAAATAGTGCAAATAATTATTTTTTCAAACAAATGTAAGTGATGCCTAATAATAATCACTATTTAAATTTAGAAGAAAAAAAAAAAAATAAATGAATAAAAATGTGTTCCATAGATGTAGTACTCTCCTAGTTAGGCTCCTAGGTAAATTTAGTTTTTGGCTCCACTGTACTGAGTGGAGTGGTTGTTGATCGGGTTGAGTCTGATCATGATTCCTGAGCTGAGAGCTTAATTGCTCCCCCTTGTCTCTGAAAGAAGCTTCCAGAGTATAGAGAAGGATATTCAAATGATCATCTAAATACTTATCATGCATTGGCCAGTCCCAAGGTGGTTAGGGAGGTGATAAATGTGTAGGAGGCCTGAGCAGATTTTTCTTTCCTCAGAAGGAAAGGTTCCAGTCTCATGGGGGGCTACTGCCCCCAGGAGATGGCCAGAGAGACAAGAGATTGCTGCTTGGGCCTCAACGGTTCCTGGGTAGAGAGCCTGCAAAGAATTGCCAAAGAAGTACCCTTCCTGAGGGGCACTGTCTATGAGTCCTGGACTGAGAAAAGGGATTCTTATCTCTTTCACAGGGGATTTGCCTGAGAATGCTGGGCGGCATACAGCTCCTTGGACACTTCTTGGGACTATTCGTTTTGCAGATGTCGGGAGAGAAGTAAGTGCTAGAGGTTGCTACATGGACTGCTGCTGTAGGGTCCTAGATATACTGACCATTCCCTGTTACCTCCAGGAAAATCTGCTATTAGAATATGAGTGAGACCCCTCTCCTGTTAAAGTTCTTCAGCAAAAAAACACAAAAAAAGACAGCCCCTAGACTGAGCCATAATTGTCGGTGTGCGCGGGACTGTGCTTGGGTGACTTGCAGCCCCTGTATTATTTGGGAGAGGCTGTCTATCTTGTGCTGCCCCTGTGGTTGTAAGTGCTACATACACACATCACGTTGAAAACAATCAACGCAACTGAGCATTTTTGTGTGAGTATACAAGAATTTAAGAAGCTTATTTCAAGTGTATTCAAGCTTCAGGCATTTTTATTTTAGCCAATGGAAAGCAGTAGGGGGACAAGCCCAGTTCTTACGGGCTAGGCCTGTAAAATACACCTAAAAGCTTTTTTTCAGGCATTCCCATTGAAATCTGTGGGGCTAAACACGCCCAAATCTGCCTCAAAAGTAGCTTATATAGCTTTTGGAGCTTCACATTTCGAGCTGTAGGTTTCTTAGTGCCCATGCATGCACAGCTACTGTTGTAATACATAGACGTTTGGATCTTGAGCATTTTAGAGCTTCAAGCTCTAAGGCGCGGTAAGAGATGTTAGCTAACTACAACTGAATGATCAGATTGATATGGCAGACCTTTCCACAGTCCTACAGAGATATAAATACAAGGTCTACAGAGATGTGCACACTAAAAAATGTTGGTCATTGGGTGTCCATTTGGATATGCCCATTATCCACAAGGATGATACTATCTTCAGACATCTTCAAAAATTATTACTTCGAGAAAATCGTATTGTCTACCTAGCCATCAACAGTGAGTCTTTTTATATCTAGTCGATAGAAATCATGGACAACTGGGTAAGACTACATAAATCCCTAAAGTATATGTAAACCCAATAACCAAAAACGTTATCATATTAATGTGATTTTAAAAATCACTTTCAATATTATTTAAAGCTGATTTTTAGGTATGGCATTTTTTGCATAATTACATTGGTCCAGCTTGTTCCAAGATACTCTATTGTCAAAAGTATTGGCGTGCCTGCCTTTACACACACATTAACTTTAATGACATCCCAGTCTATATTGAGTTGGCCCACCCATTGCAGCTATAACAGCTTCAACTCTTCTGGAAAGGCTGTCCACAAGGTTTAGGATTGTGTCTATGGGAATGTTTGACCATTCTTCCAGAAGCGCATTTGTGAGGTCAGGCACTGATGTTGGATGAGAAGGCCTGGCTCGCAGTCTCCGCTCTGATTTATCCCAATGGTATTCTATCAAGTTGAGATCAGGACTCAAGGTCCATAAAGGCATGGTCCATAAAGACAAGCAAGGTCCATAAAGACATGGATGAGCGAATTCTGGGTGGAGGAACTTGACTGGTGGCCTGCACGGAGTCCTGACCTCAGATAGAGCACCTTTGGGATAAATTAGAGCAGGGACTGCAAGCCAGACCTTCTTGTCCAACATCAGTGCCTGATATCACAAGTGCACTACTGGAAGAATGATCAAACATTCCCATAGACACATTCCTAAACCTTGTGGACAGGGATGCCATTAAAGGTTATGTGCGTGTAAAGGCAGGCCTCTCAATACTTTTGACAATGAAGTGTAAGTGTGTATGTGACATACCTGTGGAATCTTTGTGCTGCCAGACCTGGTTATGCTGTGTAGTAGGACTGTGTAAATCTTATATTAGAAATACAAATGCTTGGCAGATTAAACACCTCCCTTATATGTATGTTATCTTTGTTTACTTCTCCGGCCTGGGACAATTATCAGCTAAAGCACTAATGGCTCAGTTCTTAAGGAGTGCCACAAGAAAGGGGTAATAGCAGCAAGAGAGGGAAGACAGCAATGAGAAAGGAGAAAGAAGAGGTGGTCTGGGGGAATAGTTCCCTAGGTCTTTAAGGTTTGCTAGCAGCAACTCTGGATTTGTCTTTTTAATTTAAGGGTCCATCCAAAAGTGTTATTTACGTATAGGTAGAGTTTGGTAGACTAAGCAACCTTGGAAGTGTCAGGGAGTTCCTGTAAGACATCTGGCTCAGAGACATGTGCATGTGTATGTTATTGCTCGTAGACCTTTGATGGGCAATTGTTGGGTTGTACTATCCCAAGTGGGGTATATTGGGAGAAAGAGAAGGGGAATATCTGATGCCACGTCCCAAAATAAATCCAAAAAAGCAAAGACAATTACCCCTAGGACTTTTTCCTATGTGCACCGCCATAGGAAATGGCGGTGCACACACTCCAGGCACCACCACTGGACAGCAATAATAGATTCACCTGTGATGCCTGCTGTTTTATGCTCCCATTGGTCTATACTCAACCATGGGCGTAGCTGCACAACCCAGTTCTACTATATATCCACACTCTGTCAATACAGATGGCCAGATGCCTTTTTTCCATGGATGCTGGATGGGTGGAGGGACATGAGATCGAACCACTGCAGTGATAAAGAGATCATACACACATGAATGACACGGCTCACTAGCAGGTATGACATTCTCTCACGCTATCTCTGATCTGCAGAACCCCTCCCTCCTTGCACCTGTCTATACAACCCTTGTCAGATACTCTCTGACTTATGGACATTTAATCACAGGTCCAGTTACATATATTGTTTGCACGGACTGGCCTCCCCACTTCTGCTTGTGATCTTTGTGAGGTCCTGGTTGTTGCATGAGGTTGCCTACCTCTTCCCCTCCTACATTCACCTCGTTCGGCCTCTTGGACCCCTATCACCGGTCCCCTACAACATATTTATTCAATCTTCGTGCATTCCTTCTGGGCCTGTTGTGTTGAGGCTTGGATCTCTTGGCTGAAGGTGTTTCATTACTGAAATAGCTGATACATGAGTAAAGACCTAATGTTTATTTCTCTGTTGTTTAGCCTCCATTATGTATATATTTTAGAATCTAAATTTTTTTTATTATAACCCAACATATCCCTATGTCCTCATTGCCTCAACATAAAAATGTGTATCTATGCTTATATCTACTTTGCACTTAATCTCTTTTAAAGTGGAGTTACATACATGTTTTAGTTTATTAAAAGTCAGCAGCTACAACAATTGTAGCTGCTGACTTTTAATAAACAGAAACTTACCTGTCTCGCGGTCCAGCGAAGGCTGCGCCCGAAGCCTTGCTAGTCTCCCCCCTCCTCCCGACAGCCCTGCCATTCCTAGTGTGGGCACCCGGCCCGGCTTCACGGCCGGGCATGCACTGCGCTGCGTGTTCCTAGTGGCCAGGCAATCTTCAGAGACCTGTGACGTGTCCCAGAAGATTGCCAGGAGGGAGGGGCCGTCCCAGAGGAGAGGAGGAGTCACCTAGTTGGCCAGGCAATGGAAGGAGTTAGTGTGACAGGAAGTACCTGTCGAAACATGGTACACCCCCCCCCCCAAAAATGACATGTCAAATGCGGCATGTAAGGGGGTAAGGGGTGCTTAAATGAAAGTTCCACTTTTGGGTGAAGCTCCGCTTTAATACGTTTTGATATATATCTTATATGTTGATCAATATATTACATAGATCCTACAAATCAACCGCCATTCATCCCCCGAAGAAGAAGAATTGGATTTCCAAAACACTTTTGGGTTTTTCAGCACCTCTGGTGCCAGAGTGATCCTTTGCTTTTTTATACGGTTGCATAATACTGAATGTAATGTATTCCTTTCTCTTCTCTTTTGTATAAATATATCTATGTATTTCTACTAAACTTTTTATGATATACAAATAAATGTCTATATTTTATACTCAGCTACTCCTGTTCACTTGGGGAACCCAATGCCTAAAAAGTCCTAGGGGTAATTTTCTTTGCTTTTTTGTAGACCTTTGACCAGGCAAGCACATCTGCACAGGAATGCATGCGAATGTGCGTAGGGATGCAGGAGTGCATCCACAGTCTCTGTTGGCACCAGACAGTCTAATTAAAGGATGCTTTTTTACAATGTCAGTACTGGCTGGTCTTCAGCTGTATCCTGTTATTGTCCGGTTTGTGTCTTCCATTGCTGACCAGGCTTGCCTTTGACCCTGATCTTGGATTCTTTGTTGCTGTTTACCTATTACTGACTTTGATGCTTCTTACAACTTGATCCTGCCTATGCTTGTGTGTACCTCACTGGCCGCCTGCTGCTGACCTCTGCCTACCCATATGACCGCGCTGCAGTCTTCGATTTGGCTCTATGTTATTATCGAATCATCTGCATCTGTTCCAACCATCGCAGTGGGTTCCTGCCACAAGCCTATTGAGAGCTCTGCCAAGCAATGCATTCTGAATTTGTGACACATGTGGGGTTCCTCCCTATCTCTGGCTGGTCAGTCCTGCAGATCTCCTGTTCCTGGCCCAATGTCCTGCCAGCTGTGCAAAGCCTGCATCTACGGCGGCAAGTTCCACTATCAACATCTATCAGCACTCGTGTTCCTCCTGTCCCTTGGTACTATCTGTTTCACTTAGTGCGGCCTAGGCTGGAGATACAAGAGAGGCCAACTTCATCATCAGGCACATGCCAGAAAGTTTGTCAATATCCTCTACCTCTATAAGTGAGTAGTTTCTGGCTAGTTGAGTCACATGGCGTACCACTAGTAATCCAAACCAATTAAATATATTATGTATTAAGTTATGTTACTTATTTATTGTGTAACAAAATACATTTTCCTTTGGGGTTAATAAAGTATTCTGAATTCTTAATTGTACTGTATCATATGATTTCTCATATTTACTGAACATACCAATAGAATGGACTAGGGAAAGCAAGGATGGAAGGGATGTCATATTTTATTAGAAATTAAGATATAATAATACATTAATAATTCCTGATCTGCAAAGCAGAATAATTTGAGCTAATAAAGATGAATTTATCATTCACAGGTTAGTGCGCCAAGTCTTGTTTCATTACGTTATAAACCACTGGCAATTATAGATTGATTTCAAATATAATTGAAGTAGCATTGGCTGGTGTTGCAGTATGGGCTTATATTCTTCCATTATACATTCTTTTTTGAAAGACCATACATTGCTTTCTTTGTTTCAGCTCTGTTACCAAGTATGCTATGAAGATCATACATTTGATGAGTTTGCCATAAATGTAATAACTGATCACAGAGTTGACCTATTGTTTAAACACCACCTCTGGTGCCAACACAACCCAGAGGATACACCAGCCAAGGAACCCTACAGTTGCATCAGTGCCTCTTCTTCCTCTTCATCCACCTATGGAGGCTGCCTAACATTGGACTTCCTTGTGTATGCCCATGGGGTGTTTGACGGAACAAATCTTCCAGTTTCATGTAGCTACATCACGTTACCAGCTAGGACCTATGCAGCAATCCTTCCTCCTAGGTTAAGATAACCAGACGTCTGTTTCTCTGGACAGTTCCCTGTTTGGGGAGGTTGTCCCCAGCTGCAAAGTGTCCCAAGATGTGGCCCAGTGTTTAAAATTAAAGCAGCCTAGCTTCCCTGCCCAATGGTAAATAACCTGGACCTGATGGGTTTACTAAATATTTTAAGTCCTTTAAATCCATTCTCGCTCCGTATCTTCTAAACTTCTGTGAAACTTCTACAAACGCCTCTTGTCCACCAGACATGCTTTGCACACATATTGCAATGCTTCCCAAACCTGATAAAACTCCAGATACACCGGCCAATTTCTGCCCTATCTCTTTGCTAACTTCTGATATCAAGCTCTATGCCAAAATATTGGCCAGCCGTATGTCCTCAGTCTTTCTTTCTCTAGTTAAGTCTGATCAGATGGGGTTCATGCAGGGTAGACTTGCGTCGGATGCCACATGGCACATTTTGAGAATCCTACACCATGCTGAAGCTAGCAGATCTCCCTCTCTGTTTCTTTCAATAGATGCGGAGAAGGTTTTTGACTGAGTACAGTGGTCATACATGAATAGTGTAGTCCACCCATTTGGCTTTTAGGGCTCTATCTTTTAATTTATTCTAGCCCTGTATTCCTCCCCTTCAGCCCATGTATTTACATCAGGCCTTCTCTCCAAAGCCTTCCAAATCTCCGACTGAGCCAAGCAAAACTGTCCTCCTTCTCCTGCAATTTTTAACCAAATGATTGAGCCTATGGCAGAAACCATTTGGTCACACACTCACATTTCAGGTTTTCGCCTTACAAAAGAGGTCCCAAGTTATCAGCCTCTTTGCTGATGACATTATTATCTTCCTAACTAATCCTTTAAAAGCCCAGCCCATAGATGACTTAAATTTATTTCCTTCTACCATGGGTGGAAGAAAAGAAAATTGCTCAATTCAACACAGTCAGTGATGATGGGGGAATCCCTCCTGCAGCGCTACTGTGTTTGGCTGGGGGGGGGGGGGTCATGGGGAGCCTTCTCTGGCAGAACACAATGACTATTGCTAGTGGAAAAAATCTGACAGGCATTATTGATTGACTTGGGTACAATCAGCCTGCCCATATCTGGATCAAATTTCAGCCTGTCCCTGCTGAACCAGTCAAATTTTGAACCATCTATGGCCATCCCCAGCTCCCACCTGAATGTTTGTGCATAAACCAAGCTCACTAATCACTGCTCAGATATTAGCACCATGTTTGTATACATTGACATCCAGCTGCAGCTCATCCACCCACTCCTAGGTTATCGGATAATAATAATAGCACTCCAACAGCTGCGCTCTCTATTATACACAAATACCCATCATATTCAGCACTCAACAGAAACATCAGACCTGCATTTCTCAAGATCTATAACCACTTATATTACAGCCTTCCAGTCATCAGTTCTCCATTTTCTCTTTCATTAATCCAGTCATCCTCCATGAATTGAGTGCTTTTCATTGTTGGAGGCTAAAGTACAACTTCCATGTATGGAGGAGGGGGGTCGGAAAAGGTAAACAGAGTCAGCACTCTTGATGAGTGTCTGTGACAGGTCCAACTAATCTTATTAACCCCCGCATCACCAGAAGATTACGGTTTCAGGGGTATGGGGTGGGGTCAGAGGACTTTGGATTTATACTGCAGCCAGCAGCACCAGGAACACTTTGCACTGAATACAAGTATTGTCCCTTGTACTGATTTTAAACTTAAAATTAGCCTTTGTATTTGGTACCTAATTAGAATTCAAAATGGGAAGCTGAACTTAGGGCTTTGACAAAGGTTTCACTACTGCATTTCAGTACTGCACCCATTTATTAGCAGCAAACCAGGCGTGGTGGATGGGACCGACATGGAGAGTAGTGGGGACTGATAGAAAGGGACAATGGCTGTGCATTTGGTTGTAAACCCTTGCATATACCCAATGAAGTAATTAGCCTCAGGATCCCCCTGCATAAGTTTTACCTGTTTATATGCATCCCTTTGTCCTCTATATTTATTCAAAGCCCAGAATTTACACAGCATTTCTGAGCTTCAAAAGATAGTGAATGGTCAATGCCCACTTTTGCTTCCCTACTGGAGATTGGTCCAGGACCTTTTCTAGAGGCTTTTTGAGGTGTACATTCTGTTTTGCACCAAGGTATTCCTTTTGGGTCTACTGCACAAGGCCTGACTAAGTTAGCTTAGAAATTGAGGTATTAAAGATGTTGAAACTAAAGAGTCCCTTACAGCTCATCTCACCAACTCGATTGAGCGATATGGGAGCTCTGGCACTTGCAGAAAGATCCCTCATGAATGTCTAATCTTTTTTCGCCTGTATTCATGGTAAGCTCTCATCCTCTCCAGGAGCACTGAATTCCACTCTTCAGTATACCTTTGTCTTCTATTTTTTTTTTCCTATTCTGTTTTTATTGTTGGTATTTCTGAACTGTTTTCAAGCACTATGAATTGTCAAGGGCTCTTGTATTAGGGCTGAACTTTATCAGAGGTCCTTGTTTAACCACTTCCATACTGCGCAAATTCCAGCACTCCTCATCTACATGTAAAAATCAACATTTTTTTGCTAAAAAATGTACTCAGAACTCCCAAACATTATATATATATATATTTTAGCAGACACACCAGGGAATAAAAAGGTGGTCATTGTAACTTTTTATGTCACACTGTATTTGCGCAGTCATTTTCCAAATGCTATTTTTTTTTGGGAAAAAATAGCACTTTCATTGATAAAAAAAAGCAAAACAGTCAAGTTAGCTCAATTTTGCTGTATAATGTGACAGATGATGTTACGCAGAGTAAATAGATACTTCACATGTCACGCTTTAAAATTGCGCACACTCATGGTATGGCGCCAAACGTTGGTACTTAAAAATCTCCATAGGCTACGCTTTACATTTTTTTACAGGTTACATGTATAGAGTAACAGAGGAGGTCTTGGGTTAGAATTATTGCTCTCGCTCTAATGTTCGTGGTGATACCTCACACGTGGGGTTTGAACGGTCTTTAACATATGCAGAAATGACCCACAAATTCATTCGCTTCTGCGCGTGAGCTCGCGGGGACGGAGACGCTTTAATTTTTTTTTTTTTTATTGTTTATTTTATTTTTTTATTTTTACACTTTCCCTATAACTTTTTTTTTAATCAGTTTTATTCCCATTACAAGGAATGTAAACATCCCTAATAGGAAAAGTGTGTGACAGGTCTTCTTTATGGAGAGATGCGGGGCCTCCGAGAGTCATAGAGATTGCCTGGGACCATCTGTCCCGGTTCGCCGATTGCTCGGGCGAGCCGGGAGAAGCAGCGGAGGGTGGCGGGAGGGGGAATGTCCCCTCCCTCTGTCGGTAAGAATGATCAAGCGGCTGAAGAGCTGCTATGATTTTTCTTATGATATAGGGAATCGCTGGCTGAAAAAATGATATCTGGATGATGCCTGCAGCACCATTAAGATATCACCACTGAAAGCAGAGGATGTCATATGACGGCCTGCGGCATGGAAGGGGTTAATATATATACCCTTGTTTATATTCTTTCTTTTGTTTTGCTGTATTTAGGAAAAAACCTAATAAAAAATGTAAATAAAAAAAAAGACAGTGGGTGGGGATCTGACATCACACAATGCACAGCATTGAGCAGAGAAGTGTAATCTGAGACCTAAGTGGAGGGAATGGACACACCCCTTTACACAGTCTCATAAAGAAACAAGCACAACTGAGGCTGTCAATCACTTGCTGTCTGCTTGGGTGGCTGGGCCACCTCCCAGGACTGTCTGGTGTTAGCATAGAATGTCACAAGTGATTTATGCAAATAGCAAAGGGAGGAGTGAGGAGACACAAATCACACTAGATGGTTTGGATTGAGTCACATGCACAGTATAGAAGGATGTGCTTTGTTCATTTTTACAACCACTTTAAAGTGATGGACAGCTATCAGAGTACTGTCTGAGAAGCCTTAATTTACATGCATTTTAGATTTAATTTCATCTTGCAGTGCAACAAAGCAAAATAGAGGGTGATTTTCACAAAATGTTGATGAGTGCAAAATGTAAAAAGTTTGCCAGACGTTTAGACTCCCTCCCACTCATCCTATTATATGGGTACTATTGGCCAATCTGTCTCAGATGCCAACTCATTGTAGCTTAGTTCATTAAACTGTATGCACTTCTGGAGGTCCTATTAAATACATTTCAGCTGTACATAAATAAATACATGCTTTTCATTGATTTACTAGTTATTGCAGGGATTGTCAAGCAGGCTTGTGCCTATTTTATTTCCATGTTTATTATAGTCAGAGCCCCAAAAAATACATCTAAAATTTATATATATGTATTTTTTCTTGGTCATACAATTATAAAACAAATTTAAATGAGTATTACATAGCCTGTTATTCAGCCAGCAGGTAAAGTGGAGATGGAGGTGGAGTCCCTTTTAAAATAATTAGCGTGACTCAAAATAGCCCGTTCATATAACTCAGTCTATATCACCAGAGCAGTCACTCCCTTATTAGATGGCTTAATCCAAGGTTTTGGAGAGAGGGAGCTGCCAAGGCAAGATGCTCTACTGTGTTGCCCCCTGAGATAGCCCATAGTGATCTGGGAATCCTTTGTCCTCTAGTAAATGTTTTTTTTTTTTTTTAATAAATTAATATATCGATAATAATAATAATTAAAAAAAAAACAATAAAAAGAAAAATAAAACAAATTAAAAACAAGAAAGCTAAAAAAGAAATGTATATATAAAAAAAGAAAAAGGTTATACCATTTTTGTAGCCCTATACCAATCTTAGCTTCTTTCCACAGTCAGGTCATACAAGCTGTAAAAGTTGTTGTTAAAGTTTTTGTACCATAAAGAAAGAACAACTTTCCTGAAACTCCAGCAGGTTTACATGTTTTTAGGAGGCATTGATTTCCAACATTTCTTCCGAATACAGGAGATAAATTACTCCGTGAACGAGGCTGGAGCCTGTAGGAGTCCTGGTATCATTTTCCTGTTTGGATTTATCCTTTCTTTCCTGGCTTGTAGAGATATTTACAGCACTCATTTTTCTTTCCAGTTATGTTAGCTCTATTATTGATGAGTTTGCAAGGCAATTTCTTTTCTTCTTCATTTTGGAGTATGATTTTGTCAAGGTGTCAATACCATCTGACGGATCTCAGCAAAATTTATAGACTTGTATTCCCAATATCAGGGTGCACACATTTCTAAAAATAAATACTCTTACTGTTTTCTGTACACTTCCCTGGGCACAAAAAAAATCCCTACAGTAATTAATTTATCGAATATTAAAGCGGAGTTCCACACACAAATACATCTTTATATATTTCAATTCCTCTATGCATGATGAATCACCTTTGGAAGAAAAAAAAATTATACTCACCCTAAGTGCCCTTTTGCTATGCGGTCCCTGTAATCTTCCACTTCCTGATCCTCGGCGCTGTGTATCATTTCCCGCCTCGCCAGGGCTCATGGGAGATGGGAGTCATCATTTCCCATGACTCAGTGGGCATCCCTGAGTTGTAAAATCTCGTTATTTCCAGATGGGAAATGACGCGATTTTGTGGGGGAGAGACATGTTATCTATGTTGCCATAACAACATGACGGGACGTTCCTCCGTCGCTGCCCATTGTTATGGCAATGAGACATAGACTCGAGATTGAGAGGTGCATGCTGGTTACCCAGCATGCACCTTATCCAGGAAGAGACTCGAGGAGGGTGCAAGTGGGCTTCACATGCCCACAGCTAAGATGGGAAGTCTCAGTAAAGAAAAAATCAGCAATGTAAGTACAAAATAGTTAGGAAGACTACTCAGGATTTAAAGCTATCAATTACTTTATTTATGTAATGAATACTAACTAGGTAGATACCAGCAAAAAAAAAAAAATGATGTGAGCGGAACTCCGCTTTAAGACAACTCTCTTTTGGGAAATGATAACTACCAAAGGAACGAGATTCAGACACGAAATCCAGATATTCAATAAGGTCCATGCTCATCACAACCAATATATTTGTCATTTTTAAATATTAAAGTGGATATAAGAAAATAAATACAGCAACTTAAAAATGATGCAGTTTTATTATACAATAAAAACTAGCATAGTGTAATTTAACCACTTCCCGACCACGCTATAGCCAAAAGGTGGCTACAGCATGGCCGTCCAGTTCTGGGAGGGCGTCCATGGGTGTTCTGCGTGTCTGCTGCGGTACGCTGCCAGCATGCTCTGTGATCGCTGTGTCCTTTGGACACAGCTGATCACAGTTCAGGGTAAAGGGCCAATCACAGCGGCCCTTTACCATGTAGTCAGCTGTGTTCAATAATGGCTGATCACATGTAAACACAATTGCCAGTTATCGGCATTCCTCTCCTCACGCTGCCACAGCAGGAGGAAAGGAGAGTCGGTAACCGCAATTTGTGACAGGGGACTTTGACACTAATAATCAGGGCACTGATCATCAACAGTGCCAACCAGTGCCCATCAGTGCCACCCCTCAATGCCAATCAGTGCTGCAGAAAAGACATTGGGATTGATTTACTAAAACTGGAGCACTCAGAATCTGGTGCAACTGTGCATGGTAACTAATCAGCTTCTAACTTCAACTTGTTCAATTAAGCTTTGACAATAAAACCTGGAAGCTTTCTCTGCAGATTTTGCACTCTCCAGGTTTAGTAAATCAAGAGATGAGCAGGCATTCTGTCTATTAATGGTGTCACTGAACGCACTGGATCATTTTGAACTGTCACGTGGAGTTACCAACATAGGTGTTCGCACATAGGGTTACAAGTGTGCCCAGGCACACCCTAATCACCCTGAACTGTGCAGATTCCCCCTGCTGCCTGGCTGCAGAGAAAGGGACGGGGGAATCTCTGTCCTCAGTCCCTTTCTCTGCCTCAAAAGTGAGACATCAGAGGTCTGTTTAGACCCCTGATATTTCACCAAAGCCCCCAGCAGGGCTCCAAAATACAATTGTAAAATAAAATAAAATAAAATATAATATTGTAAAAAAATATAGAAAAACAAAATTGTAAAAAAATATATAACATAAAATAAAAATAAACTACTGACACCGATCTCTGCCCTTCTGACATTCATACACACACACTCATTTGTGTTTGCGCCTTGTGATGCACACCCTAATGCAATAGGCTGTGCACACCTATGGTTACCACATTCACAGTGGGGACTGTTGATGACACAAATGTATATAAGACTTATGTTTAGAATTATTACCAATATGTTTTGATTTCATTCATTTAATTTCACAGTTGTGCTGCACTTACATTGTGTTATTAAACTGCTGTGTATTTGGGTCTTTTTTTTTTTTTAATAAAGAGGACATGGCATGCCCTATTCCTGTTATAATGGATGTTTACATTCCTTGTAATAGCAATAGAAGTGATCAAAAAAAAAAAAATTTAAAGGGAAAAAAATAATGAAAGCTCCCCTGTCCTGTCGTGCTCGCACGCGGAAGCAAACACATGCGTAGGTCGTTTACATACATAAACAAGGGTCAAACTACACATGTGAGGTGTCTCTGCAAACATTAGAGTGAGAGAAATAATTCTAGCACTAGACCTCCTCTGTAAAAAAAGTACAGAAGTTTTGCGCCATTCCACGAGTGTGTGCAATTTTAAAGCGTGACATGTTAGATATCTATTTACTATGCGTAACATCACCTTTAACATTATAGAAAAAAATTGGGCTAACTTTACCGTTGTTTTTTTTTTTTTTTTTAATTCATGAAAGTGTTTTTTTTCCCCAAAAAAATTGCTTTTGAAAAATTGCTGTGCACATACTGTGTGACATAAAAAAAAATTGCTATGACCACCATTTTATTCCGTAGGGTCTCTGCTAAAAAAAAAAAAAATATATATATATATATATATATATATATATATAATGTTTGGGGTTTTCGAGTAATTTTCTAGCAAAAAAATTATAATTTTTACATGTAGGAGAGGAATGCCGTAATTTGCCCGTTATAGAAGCGGATATCAATCGTGAAAAAATTCCTTAAATCAAATTAAAATAGTGTCTATTTAAAAAACAAAGTCCAGTGGCACCTGTGACAAGTGCAACAGATGTTTCACACCACACTTGTGTTGATTAGTGTGTGTGTTGCTTATTTGTGAATGTTGATTCACAAATAAGCAATACACAGACTAATCAACTCAAGTGTGATCTGAAACATCTGTTGCACTTGTCACAGGTGCCACTGGACTTTGTTTTTTAAATGCAGACTTTGATGTGAGGAGGAAACTATGGTATATATACTGGATTTTTTTATACCCATAATGGTGGAGGTCAGCAACTTATAGCAGGAATGTGATATTGTGATGGACATTCGGACACTGACACTTTGTGGGAACCAGTGACACTAATACAGTGATCGGTGTTAAAAATATGCACTGTCACTGTACTAATGACACTGCTTTGCAGGGTAACAAAATTTACCACATCCTTGCTGACAGGAGGGAGCTCTGCATTGTTTACATATACAGAGCTCCGTCCTGTGTCTTTCCTCAACGATCAGCGGGATCAAAAGTTTACATACCCTGGTGATTTTGGCCTGATAACATGCACACAAGTTGACACAAAGGGGTTTGAATGGCTATTAAAGGTAACCACCCTCACCTGTGATCTGTTTGCTGTAATTACTGTGTGTATAAAAGGTCAATGAGTTTCTGGACTCCTGACAGACCCTTGCATCTTTCATCCAGTGCTGCACTGACGTTTCTGGATTCTGAGTCATGGGGAAAGCAAAAGAATTGTCAAAGGATCTGTGGGAAAAGGTAGTTGAACTGTATAAAACAGAAAAGGGATATAAAAAGATATCCAAGGTATTGAGAATGCCAATCAGCAGTGTTCAAACTCTAATCAAGAAGTGGAAAATGGGGGGTTCTATTGAAACCAAACCATGGTCAGGTAGACCAACTAGAATTTCAGCCACAACTGCCAGGAAAATTTTTTGGGATTCAAAGAAAAACCCACAAATAGGACTCTCTGAAAACATGTGGTGTGGCTGTTTCAAGATGCGCAATAAGGAGGCACATGAAGAAAGATGGGCTGCATGGTTGAGTCGCCAGAAGAAAGCCATTACTACGCAAATGCCACAAAGTATCCTACTTACAATACGCCAAACAGCACAGAGACAAGCCTCAAACCTTCTGGTACAAAGTCATTTGGAGTGATGAGACCAAAATTGAGCTTTTTGGCTGCAACCTACATTTGGAGAGGAGTCAACAAGGCCTGTAAAACACGGTGGTGGATCGCTGATGTTTTGGGGATGTGTGAGCTACAAAGGCACAGGAAATTTTGTCAAAATTGATGACAAGATGAATGCAGTATGTTATCAAAAAATATTGGAGGAACATTTGCACTCATCAGCCAGGAAGCTGTGCATGGGACGTACTTGGACATTCCAACATGACAATGATCCAAAACACAAGGCCAAGTCGACCTGTCATTGGCTACAGCAGAATAAAGTGAAGGTTCTGGAGTGGCCATCTCAGTCTCCTGACCTCAATATCAAGAATTTCCAGGAACTGGAGGCTTTTTTCCAAGAGGAATGGGCAGCTTTACCATCTGAGAAGTTAAAGAGCCTCATCCACAAATACCACAAAATACTTCAAACTGTCATTGATGTTAAAGGGGACAATACACGGTATTAAGAACTGGGGTATGTAAACTTTTGATCAGGGTCATTTGAGTAGTTTCTGTAGTCATTATGATTTAAAAAGAGTAAACACAGTTGATTGATAATAAATGGCTTCAGCCAAACAATAATCATGAGTGAAAGAAATGTTGTGTTCTTATTCATATTCTCTGAAAAATGGCCAAGAAATCATAAATTCTGCCAGGGTATGTAAACTTATGAGCACAACTGTATATTGACTGGTTTGCGCAAAACTATGGCATATATACTGTCATTTTAATACATTTTTTTTTCTATGCTAGTAATTGCGGTGATCAGCAACTTATAGTGAGACTGCGATATTGTGGCGGACAGTCTGACACTAACTGCCATTTTTTTGGGACCAGTGACACTAATACAGTGATCAGTGCTAAAAATATGCACTGTCATGGTACTAATAACACTGGCTGAGAAGGAGTTAACAGCTAGAGCAATCAGGGGGTTAAATGTGTGCCTAACCAGTTTATGTGCACACAGTGTGGTAGTTTTATTAAGGGATGTGCTGGATTTTATTTCCTACTTTGCAAGGAAACAAAATCCACCACATCCCTGCTGGCAAGAGGGAGCTCTGCAGTGGCGGCTGGTGCTCCTTTTGGGGATGGGGGGGCGCCCCTTATAGATGGGTTGCCACTGGAGCTCTGATTTGTTTACATAGGGAGAGCCTTGTCCTGTGTCTCTCCTCGACGGTCAGTGGGTGCTGGCGTTCCTTCATTGGCTGGCATTAGCTGATCGGTTTCTGCTGTGACTAATCACAGTAGCAACTTCAAATTTGGCTTTCTTTCATTAGGCAGGCAACCGATCAAACTCGACCAGTGTGGTCGACCTCGAGGGCAAGCCGGCGGCCTGTCTTCTCCATCTTTCCGAACGCCCGATTAAAAAATACAAAACCTCACTCACCATACAACTCCTGAATGCGGCCAGGGCCTGCGTCCCCCTCTGCTGGAAATCTGAGCACCCACCCTCTCTGGCGCTGTGGTTCTCCAAAGTTAACGAACTAAGAGACATGGAAGACCTCACCGCTACTCTTCACAACAAAGAGGAGATCTTTCGAGAGACCTGGAGACCATGGCAGCACTTTATCTTTACAGATGCCTACCTCGCAGAGATTCCGCACTAGAGGCTTCGCTGGGTGATGTTGTGGGGGGCCCGGGCATGGGGCGCGCGGATATCAGTTTCTCTTTTATATTTTTGATGCTTCCATATGTCCTCTTCAAATCTCTTGCTAGCCTTATGGGGCCCCTTCCCTTTCACACCCCCCCCTTTTCCTCCCCCCCCCCCCCTTTTTATTTTTTTTTTTTTCCCCCTCTTCTCTCCCTTTTCCTCCCTTTCTTATCAATACTAATGGCATCAACTTCCACATCCTACCCTGGATGTTTCCTGCACATAGTTCCACATTTCTGGTCTACAAGGTAGTTAGTCTGCGTCCATTTTCAGTCTGATAGGCAGTCCACGACTTTGCCCTGTTATCCAGCTTCATGTCCACCTAGTTTTTAATTATAAGAATGTCAGCTCGACGTGGATAGACATGGATGCTTTCTCCTAAGAATGACCAGCCAGACATACGACTCCTTACTCTTAACTTTATAAGTGCTTTTTCTACCTTTTTCTAATTTTTTCTTTTTTTTATATAATACTGAGAAATGTAATTGTGCTTCTTGCTATGGGTTTAGGCAAAAGCTCTGAATGACAGGATGCTTAGATTCTGTCTCTGGAACACCGTTCCAGTCTTAGCTATCAACAACCCAGCTAATGCAAGATCTATGTTTTCGCATCAAAAATAACTCTTGCTTGTGCAGTTGCCTGTACCATGTTACCTTTTGTGATAAATAAAGGAATTACAAAAAAAAACAAAACTCAACCAGTGTGGAAAAAGGAATTCATAGAATTCCTCTTATGGCTGCCACAACTAATCTATTATTAGTTCTTCTCCTGCAGTGTTCACCAAATCAGCACATGTGCCCAGTGTATACGGTAAAACAACTCCTTTTATGCTGAGTGTCAAAGGGCCCTGAACTCGTGAATGAATGATTGGTCTGGTCATCCATTCTGAAAGCTGGCAGTCTTTGGGAAAGTAGCCTAAAAAGACAAGATTTTTGCACAACATCCCTCTTAACTTACTTTACTACATTTTGGTATTATCACAGGCACAGCTCATGGCTCTGCTGCCATAATCTGGATTGGAACTGTGATCCCCAATGGGTGATAGGCTTGGTTTACACTGCTGAGACCCTAAAGTCATGTGTCAGGGAAATTGTATGCATGGTCAAGCACAAAGATATGCGCAAAGATGTGCACATGCTCATAATAATTCTTGAGTGACAACTAGACATGCCCTAACTCTCGCGCGTGTTCGTGCACATGCGCATTAGCGTGTGCGAATACTTGACACTCACTTGCCTATTTAAAGTGGCTCCAGAGACCATAGGATTGGGACCATAGGTCTATTTAATAGTTTAGGAAAATATGTTTTTAGAAAGGGACTGTACTTACATTGAATCCGAAATCTCCCTTGTGCTGGTGTCGGCTGAAATATTGGTAATGCAAAGTCCTCTGCCCCACTCCCATATCCTGCAGCTGTAATTTTCCAGTGCTACGGACATCAATACCAGTGCTGTTCCTGTAACAGGCACTTCTTTAAGAGGTAAACCTTTCATTCCGCCACCCATCCTCCATTCAAAGAGCACTTTTCATTCATGTAGGCAAAAGTAAAGCTTTGATGGATGGAGGAAGGGCAGAAAGGGCAGCCATAATTGCCACTCTTGATGAGAGCCTACAACAGGTCTAGCACAAGTATTAACCCCCAACAGCTACGGGAGAGCAGAGGACTTCCAATTACCACTATTACAACCAGCTGCAGAAGAAGGGACACATCAGATTAAATGTAAATAATGTAAATGTAATATTAAAACTGTATATCCACGTTTGCAGCCAAAATTAAAATGACAGTTTATATTTGTTACTTGTTCCCATTGTAGCACGCTCTAGTGTGCTAGAAATGTAAATAGGTTTTGTTAGCTTAGGTAAATTTAGGCTTGGCTGGCAGCCAAGCTTGTGTTGAATTTGGGTCAGGGTAAGCGACTCAGGTAGGCTGGATGACTCATCAATCAGCACCTCTGGTACCTTCCTTTACTTGCTGGAACCTTTGAGAAGTTTCCAGAAGAATGGGAGGGAGGTTAGGATGATTTGCCTGGAGTATTGAGGAGGCCCCAAGCCAATACCCAGCAAATGGGCTGGCAGGGGGTAGGCCCTTCTTAAATACTCAGAGTCATGCCAGCAGGGGCGATGTGGAATTTGTGTGGAAGCTGGAGATGGAGTGCTGAGGAGTCTGTAGGTGGCCCTTGAGGGTAGCCCCTTAGTCTGCGGGGGGGGGTGACCTCAAGCCTGGGGCTTGGGTGCTGGAGGGATCCTCTTAAAATACATGAAGGAGTCCTGTCTAGAGGTACAGGAAAAGAGTGAGGACAGCAGGAGCCAGTTAGCATGTCCAGGGAGAAAACAGCCAGGTGGTCGGTGAGTGAGACAGTCTGGTAGGACTGTGGGAAGTAGCCCTGGAGGGCTACTGAGAAAGGCAGCTGTAGCCAGGCAGGCTGGCAGTGCCTGAAGAGGTGGTGCTGGGATCAGTAACTGCAGGAATGTAGCTGGACACTTGAAAGTTTTCTCTACACACCAAAGGGGCCCGCGGTCCCTGCCTGTAAATGGTTTTTGCTTGATCTGGCTGAGCGCCTTGTCAGATCTGTTCCAGCTGGGTCTTTGTTATTTCTGCAAGCAAGTGATGTGCTGGAGGAAGAGGAGTGTATACAGAGAGTGTACATAGTTAAAGTGTCCCTGAAGAAGTTTTGTTCCAGTCAAGTGGGCATCCCATAATCATCCTATTTGCATCCAAGTATATTAAGCCCTAATAAAACAAAAAAATACAAGGTTTTCTGTTTCCTGTCTCAAGTGAGCCTGTGAAAAATGTGGTGTGCCTGGCTGTGCAGGCTGAGGGATCTCTATTCACCAGTGGCTCCTACGGAGGATGCCCTACACCAGGGATCTCCAAACTACTGCCCTCCAGCTGTTGTGGAACTACACGTCTTCATGAGGCAATGTAAAACTCTGACATTCACAAACATGACTGGGCATGATGGGAATTGTAGTTTCTGAACAACTGGAGGGCCGTAGTTTGGAGACCCCTGTCCTACACCATCAACATAGCATAATTTTTATTAAAAAGCTGGTTACTTTTTTAAGTGTTTTTTACTTGCTTATGAATCTTCACCTGCTCTCCCTGCTTTGAAATGTTTAGGAGGGGGCTGTGTAGTGGTGGCTGGTGCTCAATATTTTAGGAGGGGGAACCAACAACACCCCCCCGCACACGAGAGATGGACAGGAAGGTGGCAATCGCCCCCCCCCCACAGGAGACGGACAGGAAGGGGGCGATCAGAGGCCCCCTTACCTTAGGAGGCAGATGATGAGGATCCGGGGTAGGACTGCTACTCCTTGCTCAGGGGCTGTTGCTTCTCCTCCCAGCCAAACAGGAAGTGAGTCCTGAGACCCCAATCGGGTCTCAGGACCCACTTCCTGATTGGCCCGGGAGGACAATCAGGAAGACAATAGCAAATATGAATTCGCTATTGTCACACAACTGGGTGGGCTCAGGGCGCAGTGCTTTGTTACACAAGCCCATCCCTTTTTTAAGCCAATTAGAGCCTCAGGCTCTAATCATGTGGTTCAAAAAAAGACATAGGGGGACGGCGCCCCTTATGGGCGGGCTGCCACAGGGGCTGTGGAATAATATCTAACATAATTAACCCTGTTTTTTTTTTTGTTTTTTTTCTTCATTATTGGCATTTTTCAGGTATGCTGCGTGAATGGGAACACATACCAATCACATATAAATAAACGTGACTGCCAAAGTGGAAATATCTTTTATGTAGAAATCTTTACATAAATCAATGAGTCAGATCAGTGACTACTCCCTGTTTCTTATTTGGCAGTTCCATGCAGGGCAAATTATGCATTTCATGAAATTCCTCCTCCACCCCAGGAGCAGCCGTAGTGTCTTATGAGAAAGCAAGAATGGGTCACATGCCCGTAAATAGGAAATTTTCACTTCTTTCCTGGCAGCGGTGCGAAGCGGCAGAGGAATAAAGCAAAGGTGTCTATATGCGGATGGGGGGGGGGGGGGGGTTGCAGTTAAATGGTCCTTTTAATTTTCCCAACATGGGCAAATTAAAGATTCACAGTTAGGAGCTTTAACATGATTTTATATATGTTCTCTAACATTCTCACACATTACAACAACATTACCCTCAGGCCATGCAACTACAGGGATTTTGCAAGACTGTACAATTTTCAAACACGTTGCAGACTTTCTGCTGCTGTGTGTGATTTGGCCATTGGCTGTTACACGTGTGATGGTGTCTAGGCGTACTTAGCTCTGCTTCTTACAAAGATGAAGCAATACACACCTCTCTCGAATGTTATATCAGAAGCTTGCAAGATGCTTATGTCTCTAGACAATAGCACATACTTACATGTGAAGATTTTGCAATCAGCGCAGTTCTCAGGAGAAAAATATTGGGATGTTTTATTTGGCAATCTGCAGGTTTTCTAGTGAGCTTGCTTTTCCATTTTGCGGTTGTGTCTATTTTTTTTTTCCTCATGTGGGTAATTTTGTTATTTGTTGCAACTTGAGCCGCTGTAGCCAAATTGAACAGCTGGTATGTGTATGACTAAGGCAGTGTCAGTTTTGTCACATAACTACAAACCACATACTGAGGCTGCGAACAGAACAGACCATGGTTGGCTTTTTATACAGAATCAAACCTCCGCCAGTGCAAATACGTTCCACAGAGGGCAGTATGACGCGTATTAATCCAACAAATATAGATTAGTACTAGCAAATGTAACAACTGTTTGAGATTTTATATATATAGCATCCATGTGAAAGATATACCACCAACATTTCAGAAACAGAATTACTGAGTTGGAAAAGGTATTACCCTTCCCTCCCTTATGCAGTGTGGGCTGGTGCTAATTTTTTTTGGGGGGGGGGGTGGCAAACAAACCTGGCCCCCTCACTCCCCTCACCCCACCCCCATCACTCAATCTATCAATCGCTTGCCCGTCCGCCCACCATTCCTGCACTTACCCCTTCCAGGTCGCGGCTTCAGCGGCTTCCCCCTGCATTTCCTCCCAAGTCCCGGCAGTCACTTCTGCTCTCGGCCAATCGGGTCTTAGGACTCCCAGCCAATCGGGTCTCAAAACCAACTTCTTGATTGGCCGGGAGGAGAAGCAGGAAGGCATTAGAGAATATTAATTCGCCAATGTCACACAAGTGGGAGGGCTCGAGGCGCAGTGCTCTGCTCCCTGAACACACCCTTTTTGAAGCAAATTAGAGCCTCAGGCTCCAATCATGTGCTTAAAAAAAAAACGAATTGAAATCCATGCGTCCGTCGCCCTGCATGGAGATTAGACCCCTGCGCCCCTTATGACCTGCTGCCAATGTCCTTGTGTCAGTATTTTATTGAACCTCCTTTTGCTTTAATTCCAGCCTTTAGTCTATTGGGATTTATCTCTACTAACTTTGCACATCGAGATTTTGCGATATTTGCCCACTCTTCTTTGCAGTACTGCTCAAGTTCAGTTACATTTGATGGTGACTGTTTGACGACTGCAGTTTTCAAGTCATTCCACAGATTTTCAATGAGGTTTACGTCTTCGTTCTGACTAGGACATGCAAGGATATTCACCTTTTTCTCCTTCAACCACTGTGTGCTCATTGTTGCTGTGCGCTTTGGGTCATGTCATGTTGGAAGGTAAACCTTCTTCCCATTGACAACTTTCTGGTAGAGGGCAGCAGATTTGTTTCAAGAATGTGATGGTATTTTGCCCCATCCATTTTTCTTTTATCCTGACAAGTGCTCCATTCCCTGCTGCAGAGAAACACCACCATAACAGGATATTACCACCCCCCCATAACATGATATTACCACCCCCCATGACAGGATATTACCACCACCCCCCCCCTCCCCATAACATGATATGACCACCTCCATTTTTTACTGTAGGAATGGTGTTATTAGGATGGTGAGCGAGCTGTATTGGATTTCCACCAGATATATTGCTTGGTGTTGAGGCCAAATAATTCTATTTTAGCCTCATCTGACCATAACACCATTTTCCACATGGCCTCAGAATCTTTAAGGTGCATTTAAGGTGGTCAGATGAAACTAAAATGTAATTATTTGGCCTCATTGCCAAACACTATATCTGGCTGATTTCCATGTCATAATGCACACCATGTTTGAAGGTCAAATGGCACATCACCCCAAAAACACCCCCCATACCAACAGTGATGTTTGAAGGTGGGAACATCATGGTGTGGGGCTGTTTTTCAGCATATGGTACTGGCAAACTTCATATCGTTGAAGGAAGGATGAACTGAAAAGTGCACCAAGACATACTTGATAAAAAAATCTGCTGCCATCTACCAGGATCATGAAGATGAAATGACGGTGGACATTTAAGCAAGACAATGATCCCAAACAAAAAGCCAAGGAAACTCTCAATTGGTTTGAAAAAAGGCTACAATGGCCCAGCCAATTACCTGACTTGAATACAATAGAAAACCTATGGAAAGAACTGAAGATCAGAGTTCATAGAAGAGGCCCATGGAACCTTCAAGATTTGAAGACTGTTTGTGTGGAACAATGAGCCAAAATCACACCTGAGCAATGCATGTGACTCATTTCTCCATACAGGAGGCGTCTTGTAGCTGTCGTTAGATTTCAGTTAGCGTGTTCAATTCTATTTCCCTGTGTTGTTCCATTTATTACACATAACTTAATTTCTTAACATATTTGTTTTGGTGTCCTTGTATGTATGTATGTATAGATTGTATAGGTTCTTATCGACATGTGGTGAAAATTTCATGTCAATACTGCCACATTTCTACCACACCCCCAATTACATGGACTATAAGGAATAAATATTCAAAAATCATTAATCAATAAGTTTGTATTGGAGTTTTTCACTTTAACTAGCAAAAAAAGGAAGACATACAGTATGTGATACATCTCTCACAACACACACACACCATCGAGTTAACATATATCATAGATATAAAAAAAACAAAGGCTATAAAAGGAATTATACTTTGTAGAGCATTTTAGACCAGAAATGACAAATGCTAAAAGGATAAAAAGCAGAGAAGGGGGAAAAGTTTAATTCCTGACATAGATGAAAGTGCAATTCAACCCAAAAAGAAATAGGGTTCTATGGCTGATGCAATTAGTACAATCCTGGTTCAAAAAGATCAATCAGGGCAAAAATGACATCTCATTAGATATGAAGATACTATCACACCTGAGCATTTTGTAGCTTGAATATGCTTGAAGCCTGAACTTACAAAACGCTGGAGGGGAAAAAATCAATGATTCTCTATGGACATGGTTCACATCTCCACTCCAAAACGCCTGAAGCTCAAACAATATTTGGGCATTTCTGGATCATTTGTATTGCCATAGATATCAATGGAAAAGTGTAATTTGCTCGTATTAGCGCAACTTGCGCTTCTTTGGGTGTTTGCAAACGCGCAACAAAACATGCGACAAAAAGCTTGGAGAATGCCCAAGAACGCTACACTCAGGTGTGAATGCAGCCTAACAGGTGAACTAGAAGAATAAAGAGGAAAGACAAAAGAGTAGAAAAGAGTAATGCTGGCCATACACTGGACAAAAAATCTTTTGAAAATCTGTCATTTGGACAGTTTGTTTGTTTATCGTCCAGTTGATGGGCACAAATTGAAAATTGGTTGTAACATTTTTGAGCCAAAAAAATCGAAGGAGAGGTTTGGAAAACTTCAGTGGAATGGACGATCAATTGAAACAAAACAAACAAAAAACGTATTCATTTATGTCAGTTGAACGATTTTTTAATCAAATTTCGGTCATTACATGATGGCAAAATATTTGCTCTCACGTCCATGTGTTTGTTTTTTAAAAATTAGTTTGTCCAATTTTTTGTATAGTGTATGGCCAGCCTAAGATAGAAACTAGGGATGCACTGATACCACTCTTTTTAGCAACGTGTACGAGAACCAATACTTTTTTTTAAGTACTCGCCGATACCAATTACCGATACCTATTTCTGGCATTTAGGGAGATCAAGATAAAGGGGGAGCTGGTAGGGGGGTCTCCATCATCTATCAGTGTGCTGTGTAATATTACGATCTGGATGAGACCAAGTGATGAAGAAACACAGTACTCCCAATAATCAGCACTGTTGGCTGCACAGCTACGAGGACCATGCTGTCATCCTACATCCGCCTCCTTTTCCTGAGCCAGAAGGTACTGCATCGGTTTTAAGTAACAGTGCATTTTCACAAGTTCCGATACTTGTGTAAATGTCTAGTATTGGTATCGGTGCAACCCTAATGGAAACTCGACCTAGATTCCATCCCTCCCCCTCACCATTTATGTCATTGAAACCTGTAAATCGCAAAGCCATGGATTCTAAACTCTTTTGAACCTGGATTATTTTTCCTGAAGCAGGCTAATCAATTCTTCATTCAACATAATCCAGGTGAGCTTCCGCTTCATAACATCTATGTTTACAACTGAAGTCGCTACAGAAATTTTGGCTGCCAAAAACACATAAAAGATTAAGATTTGCATATGTTTAGAAACATCATAACCAAGTTTGTTCAGAAGTGCAACTTGTGCCTTTTTGGGATATTAATAATCCTTACTGAGAATATTAGGGTGAAAAAATCATTGGTTAAACTGATTTCACCCCTACTTGTCCTTTATACTTGCTTTTGAAATATCAAAAGCAAATATTTAAAGGTTGGGTGAAAGGTTTATTGCGCTATAATACTTTTGCTAAATAGAGGTCTATACCCCTTATACTTTTTATTCAAGGTCTATACATCATTTCAAAAAGGAAAGATGACTAAGGGGGAAAGAGGAAGGTTGCTTCAAATGACTGGGTTATATATATGAGGGCTGTATGGAAAGTATTGCAATAGTGGGCATAACTTTTTATTAACTTACATGGGTCCTTCAAATTTCACATGTTGGTAACTCTTCTTCTTTTTCATTGCAGGTAAATTATGAATTCCAAGCAGAAGTAACGTGCTTTCTGTGCTTTCACTGAGTTCGACATTGAAGCTCTCCAACATCCACAAAAGGTTACTGGATGTTTTCAGAGTTGACACCATGGACACCAATGAAAAGACATTGCTCTTGTCAATGGTGTAATCTTCTTAAACATTCTGTAGCCTTCTAATGATGTCAGACATCCTACACCCCTCCTTCTTTAAGAACTCAATGATGGCAAAATCAATGGAAATAAGAAGTAACATCATTAGGTAAATAGAAAGTAGTAGAGACACTCATGGGCCTTGAGCATTTGAGCAGGAGTATGTGTCCAATTCTGTCCACTGTTTTAAAAGCCTTGACAAAGATGGACAACAATTCATCAAAACGTTGAACAGAATAATGGTATTGAGTGACTAGGTGTCCCGTAGCCGCACATCAAGTCAAGATCTGCTGTATAGTAATGAATGGCTCTCAACCTGGACCCCCACCAAGCCATACCCCCAACACATTTCACTCTGCCCAACAGAACTTACTCATGGGGATCCCCATGAGTGGATTGCCGAGAGACTGAGCCAGCTGTCAGTTCAGGCTTCTGGGCAGATTCTGACCATATGGTTGTGATCTTTTCAGAGCCTGGACCGGCTCTGGGAAGTAAGCCAACAGCAGGCTTTACCCGCTGTAGGTTGAAAATGGGTCACAGGAGTGCAGAGTGGACTGCATTCCTTTGATCTATAGAAGAAGTATACTTCTCCTTTAAGCTCAGTAACAATGAAAGCAGAAGAGACAGAGCATAGTACAGCCTATCTGATTTTAAATTGTTCTGCTAGTACAGACTATCTGTCTGGACATAGAGGGGTGTGGGTGGCACTCTTATTGGGAATATACTGTAAAAATAAGGCTGGTTGTGATCGGTGGCCAATGACTGTATATTGAAATGGGGGGGGGGGGGGATTACCGCAACTGTGGGGGCCCTATGCACTGATAACTCTCCTCAATATGCCACCACTTGCTTCATAGAAAGAAGTTGGATCAACATTCTGGATCAAATGTTCCTGCACTATCCTTTAGCGCTCGGGTCTCCAAGCTATGGCCCTCCAGTTGTTCAGGGACTACAATTTTCAGCATGCCTAGTCATGTCTGTGAATGTCAGAGTTTTACAATGCCTCATGGGATGTGTAGTTCCAAAACAGCTGGGGGTCGTAGTTTGGAGATCCCTGTGTTTAGTGGTTAGAACTTTGTATACCCATAGTTGTAAGAGATTTGATGCAGTTTTGAAATCCCATTTTTATGTGCTTAAACATAAATACCACTGAATCAGTAAAAATTATTATTTTTCTAGGAAAGCTAAGTACCTGACCCCATCTATTATTCTTTATGTATTTTTACCAGCATGACTACTAACATATATTCATTTTACTATAGATAACCATGCTGATTGGTTCCTGATTGCTGTATCTCACTGGGTTTATGTCAGATATGGCATTGTCGTAGAACTAGTGGCTGGAGTGGGTGCAGTGGCTGTTATATCTGCTTAAGGACATTTATTAATTAATCTGTAGCACAGCGCATCATGCTAAGAAATGTAAATATAGGGATTGCGAATGGCAGTGTTAAAGAGTTGAACAGCAGTAATGATGTATATAGACATAAGAAGGTATCTGAATTCCTAGGGTACTGAAAAATCTATAGGTCATTTTTCTCCTCTCATTCTAACCAATTGACTGCATTTATTCATAATATTATTATTATAATTAGTATTATTATTATTTCACAGGGTTTATATAGTTCCCAAGTAAAGGATAAGGGAAACTGTACAGTTACAATATAATTAAATACAAGAGGCTTTAGGAGGAACCTTCTTATAAGAACGCACAATGTTCAAGGGAGCGGCAAGTCTTATATATAAATAATAATTGTAAGAGATGAGTTTATGGAGCAAGTAGAAGTTCAACTTTTAATTTTAGAAAATAGGATTTCCTGAGGAAAAGAATTTTCAGAGACTGTCTAAAGATGGACAGAGTAGGAAATAGCTTGCAGGTCGGGGTACAACGTTTCAGAAGATGGGAGAAACTCTGGAGAAGACCTGGTGTCAAGCATGGGAGGAGGTGACAAGGTGGTTGAAGAGCAGAAGATCTTCATCAAATTAGAGTGGACAGTTGATTAGTGATTAGCTTAAAGAATATATTTTTTAAAATTTCATTTTGCCTCTCGGGGGGTCAGGAAGGAATTTCTTCCCCTGCTGGAGCAAATTGGATCATGCTTTGCTGTTTTTTTGCTTTCCTCTGGATCAGCTGTTGGTATAGGATTGTGTATATAGCAGTGGTCTCCAAACTTTAGCCCGAGGGCTGGATGTGGTCCATTGTTTGCCTTTATCTGGCCCTTGGGGCACTACTCCTCCAACTGACACCAATTATGGGATGCCATTCCTTCCACTGACACCAGTGATGGGGCACTATTCCTCCCACTGACACCAATGATGGGGCACTATTCCTCCCACTGACACCAATGATGGGACACTATTCCTTCCATTAAAACCAACAATGGGGCATTGTGTACTCCCACTGGCCACAGTATGGCCCCTTAAAGCCTGGGGAACAGTTAACTGGGCCTTTGTTTAGAACGTTTGGAGACCCCTGGTATATAGGATTAAATTATATTTTTTTAATTCTCTTTTTTCCTATTATTGGTTGAGCTAGATGGACTTGTGTATTTTTTTCAGCCAGACTAACCATGTAACTATATAAAGATTGTTTTTATATGTGGAGTCTGTTTTTGTCTTCTCTTATTTCTTTTATGTTTTACTGATTGTACCAGGGATCCACATAAGATGTGCAAAAAGCCACATACTGTTAAGTTTTCAGTGTCTCCTAGGGAATATCAGGTGTGATCTTCACACTGTGCTGGTGTTTTTGAGATGGATATTCTCATTAAATAATGGTCAGATTCTGATATAGAATATAGGCTGATATAGTCGGCCTGGCAACCATAAAGCAACAGGCACTGCGGCAATATTTTGACATTGTTTAATGCATGGTTCAACAAGTGCACCTTATTTTGAACCCCAGCTGATGATGCCTGCACTGCTGCACTGGTGACAGTATGTAAAAAGGAAAAAATGTTAAAAAGAACACTATCTGATTTCTTAATTTTTCAAAAAACGTGACAAAAAAATTACAACTTCAAAAAACTCACCATACCTCTTGCTAAATACTGAGACTGTCTACTGTCCAGAAAGGGGTAATTTGGGGGATATTTATACTGTCCTGGCATTTTAAGGGCCTCAAGAAATCAGTATATCAGGATTGATCATTTTTAAAATATATATACCATAGTTTGCAGATGATATAACTTTCACACAAACCAATTAAAGCAGAGTTTCACTCAAAAGTAGAAGCTCCACTTATCTGCTGCCCCCCCCCCCACGGTGCCACATTTGGAGAGATCCCTCGGAAGTTTGGCCCCCCTCCTCCTTCCCCCACCATTCAGAATGCGCAGCGAGCTTCGTGCATGTGCAGTAGGGAAACTGTGAGCTGAAAGGCTTGACAATCGCTTTCCATTACAGGCAATGGCGGCAGCGGCACCCGAGAGCCGAAGAAAACATCAGCTGGGGTGCCGACATCGCTGGATTCCAGGACAGGTAAGTGTCCAAAGACGTAACAAAATAAATTTTGACCTAAATGTATGAAGATATTTGAATAAATTGGATATATTTTATAACAGAAAGTAGAAAATATTGTTTGTTTTTTTGTTTGTATACCAAACAATAAAAAGCACAGCGGTGATCAAATACCACCAAAAAAAAAGCTCTCTTTATGTGCAAAAAAGGATATGAATTTTGTTTGCATACCGTGTTACGTGTCTGCGTAATTGCCAGTTAGAATAGTGCAGTGCCGAATAGCAAAAAATGGCCTGGTCATGGTCATGAAAGTGGTAAAATCTTCCATTTGACTGTAGGGCAGGAGCGGCCGGTCCATAAGGGGTGCAGGCCCCCTAGTTTGCATGTGGGGATGCATGTGGGGCCCTGGATTTATAGGTTTCTATGAGGGTTTTTTTTTCAAGCCACATAATTACAGCTTGAGGCTCTAATTGGCTTTAAAAAGTTTGGGCTCGGGGCGCAGAGCACTGCGCCCTGAACCCACCCAATTGTGATACTAGCGAGTCAATGTTCATTATTTTCTTCCTGTTTCTCCTCCCAACCAATCAAGACAGGAGGCAGATAGGGTTGGCTGGGAGGAGAAGCCAAGGAAATCGTGAAGGGGCTGAGTGCGGGGGAACTGTGGAGGAGAGTCTGAGTGTGGGGGACTATGGAGGGCTGAGTGCGGGAGACCATTGAGGGCTGAGTGTGGGAGACCATGGATGGCTGAGTGCGGGAGGACTGTGGAGGGGTGAGAGCG
>BLSH010146565.1:2937067-2956310 GCA_018402905.1 Glandirana rugosa
TGTTCTGTAAAAGGCTTTAAGATCGGGGGGTGAAAACGTTTCGGAAATAATTCTTTCGGTGGAACGGGGGAATTGGCCAAGGAGTTAAAGGCTTTGCAAAAGTGGGGGGCTAGAATTTCGGAAAATGTCTTGTAGTATATGTTAGGGAGGCCGTCTGGGCCTGGACATTTGCCTGGTTTCAGGGATTTAATAGTGTGTAAATACTCCTGGGGGGCAATGGGGATTTCCAAAGCGGAAATGTCATCGTCTGAAAGTGTAGGGATGTTCGCCTCTGTGAGATAGCGCCTAATAAGTTGGGTGCGGGGGGAGTCAGGGCCAGTCTGGTGGGTGTCGGATGGCAGGTTGTAGAGTTTGGTGTAAAACTCTGCAAAGGAGTTAGCAATTTGTCTGTTGTCTAGGATTTTCCGCCCCAACCGGTCCTGAAGAAAGGGAACAATGGCCTTAGTCTTCCTGCCCTGTAAGAAAAATGGCCAGGAACTTGCCATTTTTGTTGGCATGTTCGTAGAACAACTTGGAAGTCAGCAAGTATTTTTTCCTCGTTTGGGTCTCAAGTTCTTCAAGTAGGGCTTTCCTTGTCTGTGTGAGCTCAGCGTAAGTGGAGGAGGCGTGGGATCGTTTGTGGGATAGTTCTAATTTGCGGATTCGAGCTATAAGGTCATTAATTTTGGCCTGTTTGATTTTTTTAGTGTGGGCTGAAAGTGCTATACATTTGCCTCATATGGTGCATTTGTGGGCTAACCAGACCATGAGCTCTGGAGTATTTATGTCAAAGTAAGTTTCCAGATCTGACTGCAATTGGGTTTTAAGTGAAAGATCCGTCAATAAGAAATTGTTTAACCTCCATGTCTTATCTATGGTGTTTTTCTGTGGGAATCTTAATGTTAGGGTGACAAGGTTATGGTCTGCCAGAATGGCGGGTTCGATGGTTGCGGAGTATAGGTGTTGGATGTCGTTTTGGGATAGAAATAGATAATCTAAGCGAGAATATTTCTGGTGAGGGGGGGAGAAAAATGTGAAGTCTTTGACGTTAGGATGGAGGGATCTCCAGGTGTCCAACAGGGATAGGGAGCTGAGTTGTAGCTTGATTTGTTTGAGGGCCCGGTACGGCAGGGAAGAAGAGCCAGAGGAAGAATCAAGGTTCGGCTGGAGGGGGACATTAAAGTTCCCCCCCAGCAGGACCATCCCCTCATGAAATGGGATCAACTTGTCAAATGTGTCGCGAAAAAAGGCAACCTGGTGGCAGTTTGGGGCATATAAATTCACCAGAGTGACAGGCCTGTCATAAAGTGTGCCCTTAACAAATAAGAATCTGCCATTAGGGTCAGCTAGTTGATCTTTAAAGGAAAATGGAAGATCTTTAGAGACTAAGATGGCTACATCTTTGGATTTGGAGATATTGGAAGAAGCATGAAATATAACTGGAAAGTGATTATCTGAGCATTTAGGGATAGAGGGACCCTTAAAATGTGTCTCTTGTATGAAGGCTATTTGAGCGCGGAGCCTATGTAGCTCTCTGAGGGTCAAAGAACGTTTCTCGGGTGTGTTTAGCCCTCTCACGTTCACAGAGACTACTTTAAGGGTGTTGTAGTTGGGCATTATCAGAGATAGGAGAGCAGCTGGTCACGGGTTGGGGGTAGTGGAAGGTAGGGAAGTTGGGGAGGACAGGGATTGGTAAGGATGCAGCAAGGGGGGAAGGGGGGATGGAGGGTGTTTGGGGTAGGAAATAGAGGATGGGTGGGACGGTGGTTGAAAGAACCGTCTCACTAGAAACACCTCTAGGGGTACAGTCCGGGTAATCCGGGCTGATGAGGGGGTAAGTGGACCAACACGGGGGGAGACGGCCACCAACAGGGGGAGACAACAAAAAAAAAAAAGAAAATTGTGGTACTCGGCTAGGGGAGTACAATCAAAAGCAAACAAGGTAACAGTAGGTCTGAACTTAAACCAAAACTTAAGCCGTTAAACTTAACATATAACCTTCAGTTGAGGCCTCAACCATTGTGCTGTGTGAGACATAGGGGAAAGCAACGCAAGGGAGAGGCCTCCCGTCTCAAATGATAGCTATTGGAGGAGGGGGAAGGAGGGGGGAGCCAACGACCGAACATCCGAGACCGGACCATGCCCAGGAACTCACGTCCCGGACATGGCACGGGCCGGCGAGCAACTCCCCGGAGCACCGGAACCCGCCCCCCGGAGAAGCCGGAGACCGAGGAATCCAGGCCCCGGCACGGCCATGCTCTCCCCCCCCCCCGTCCCCCAGGTTAAACCATGCAACAGCAAATAAACTTGGTAAACGTACGTTCGTGGAGAACCTGCAGAAATGAGGATAGGGATACAGATAAGTCAAGAGTACGGAGGGGAGGGGAGGGGGAAGAGGAAGATAAGTCAACAGAGTCAGAAAAAGGGAGAGAAAGGAAGCAAAGTAAACAGAGGGACAGTGTGGAGCAGGCTAAAATGAAATCGTAGACATATTCCCAATACATTAAGTGAGGGAGAAAGATGCATAGACCATCCAACATAACCCAGTTGCGGACTCTTTAGTCTGTGCTTTAGTCCTCAGAGTGAGGTGCAGCCACCCTGGGTCAACCGGATCGCTATAAGAAGTGACATGTAGCGTGAAACTTGAGCGACCAAGGCCCGTGGCTTCCGAAGTGATTGTCTCTGTGATACAGGGTCCTGGTCTGAAGCGTGAAGTCTGATTTAGCTCAGTCCGGTGCCGGACCATTGTGGTCTGCTGTTGGAGTAGACTAGATGAGGGGAGAAAGCGCAACGAAGAGAGGGGGGAAAGAGAAGACATCAAGGGGAGTAAAGGTGGAAGGTAGACTTATCTGTAGTCACGCTATGCCAGTCAGTTCTCAGCGGGAGGATCTTCAGCCGGAGCCGGGATCGGAGCTGAGCCAGGTCCTCTTCTGGTGCGCCTGTAAGGAGTCATGTTGGAGCGCCGACCTGGCGTGCGAATGTCCACCAGGGCAGGAGCAGGGTCAGACCATGCGGGTGGGATAACAAACTCCTGATACCAGTCTGGCACCGGAATGTCAGGGAGGCCCGTGAAGTCGTAGAGCTGGAGCAGATCCGCTGGGGTGTGAAGCGTGAAGGAGCGGCCGTTTATGGTGACACAAAGGCCAAAGGGAAACTTCCACTTGTATATAATCCGGCGCTCCCTCAGAGCAGAGAGGATTGGACGTAAGGCTCTTCTGTGCCCCAGGGTAATCTGTGAGAGGTCCTGAAAGATCTTGACTTCGGTGTCATTAAAGCGAATCTCCTCCTGATCCCTGACTCTGGTTGCAATCTCCTCCTTAATCTTGTAGTTTGCAAAACAACAGATAATGTCCCGTGGAGGGTCTCCATCTCTGCCTCTAGGCCTCAAGGCCCTATGGGCACGGTCAAACTCGATCGGGGTGTCTTGTGGCTGTTCAATAAGGTTGTTGAATAGTGACTGGAGGGCCATCGGTATCTGGTCATGCTCCACGGTCTCCGGGATGCCCCTAATTCGGAGGTTCTTCCTGCGCCCTTTGAGCTCGAGGACAGCCTCGGTAAGTGCTCCTTTGATGTCCGAAGCGATATTCTGGAGATCGGTCATCTTGGGGACCTGCTGGATTAAGTCCAGAAGTCTGTCCTGGTTCAGAGCAGGAATCAGTTGGGCTGGGGGATCCTCCGGCCTGCGCGCCATGCCTGCGGATTTCTTTGCTGTCCCAGAGGTGGAGGCCTCGGCGGTCCTTGGAGGTTGCGACCGGAACAAATCCGGGAGATTGCGACTGGACTGTGTTGGTGGGGTTTGTGAGAAGGGCAACTGGCGCCCTATTTTTCCCATAGCCGATGAGAACCAGCAAAATAAGCCTTAAGTCTCCCCCTTGGTGCCGGAGCTCTCAATTTAGGCTGCCATCTCGACCACGCGCTTATTTATTCTTTTTATACTAGTAATAGCGGTGATCAGCGACTTATAGCAGGACTGTGATATTGTGGCAGACATTCTGACACTAACTGACACTTTTGACACTTTGCGGGAACCAGTGACACTAATACAGTGATCAGTGCTAATAATATGCAATGTCACTGTATTTACACTAGCTGGGAAGAAGTTAAATATTTAGGGCAATCAAAAGGGTTAAATGTGTGCCCAGCCAGTGTTTATGTTTTCGATGTGTGCTGCTTTTACTAGGGGAAGTGATGGAATTGAGGCTTTACACAGAATCTATCCCTTCCCCCCTGCCAGAACGGAACTCTGCCTTGTTTACATAGGCAGAGCTTCCAGTCTCGGGTGCCAGCAGACATTGAGTGCTCGACACCTACAGATCGGTTTCTGCTGTGATTAATCACAGTAAAAGTGGCCAGCCGGCAGTGTCAGTGTGTTTTGGGCAGGATAAAAAAGCAAAATGTGCACTATTGATTCTGGGCTGTACTATGGCTCTGGGCTGTAGAGCTAACATACACATATGTGGTATCGCTTCGATCTTCAGAAACAGGAGAATTTAGTTTGGGTTATTTCTGGGTGGAAAGTTATGGTAGTGCAGTGCTGCCCTCTTGAGGGTTGCTTAAAGAATCAATTCCCACTTGGATCTCCCCATTCTGAGAGTCCTCCACCACTCCTGACACTCTGGATTCACTCATATTGTAATGTTCCATTGAGAAGTACACTCTTCCAGTAATGGAAACCACACCACAGTTAGAGTTTACTTAACTCTTATTTCTGCAAGAAATGATAACCTTTGAGTAACAAAATATAGGCCATGCCTCTAAGATTAATTGATTAACAGAAATTGTTGACATCAATATCATAATCTTTCACATCCACAAGTTAACCTTATAATTCTGGCGAACAAAAGGAGCAGTTAATTTAGTAACTTCCGCCACTCCCTGAATTCTCCAATCACAATAGTAGCTGCAAAATATAATTACTCCAACTGAGTTTAAACAATACCCAAGGGCTCACTGAGAAAAATGTGATTTAGTAATATTTACTGAAAATCAGGAGAAAAAATAATAAGGTAAAACCTTACACAAAAATAGATGACCCAAAGGATAAATTGGTAATACGCAATGGATTGTAACTCAAGTGATAATGTTCTACGAAATACACATACGAAATATAACCAGATAGTAGTTAAATTAGTGTTGTATAATCACACTAGATAACTATGAATTTCTATTTATATTCTCCTGTTCTAACTTAGAGAGTTCTTAGGAGATGATGTAATACCAAGTAAATAGCCCTGAGTATATGATTGGCGAGACGATGAGTAGATTTATTTGCAGCAATCCTGTTTTGTAGAGTTCAATCAATCTTCTGCCGGCTATTAAAGTTAGGTACCTGAAAACACTGTGTCCTTCTAATCCTTGAGATGAGGCACAGTAGAGGTTAAATTCCACTAAGCTAAATAGCCTTTCAGTGATCACTGACTCAATGAAAAAACTGGTCACAAACGGCAATCCAGTGTATATTAACTGCAATCCAGAATGTATTAAAAGGTTGCTGAATAACCAGTATCAGTACTCTTATAGGTGGGCTTGAGCACGCTCACCAAAACCAAAGGACTGAATGTAGATAAACGATCCGGCCACTCAGATGAGGATGGTGGTAATGCTGGGACCCTTACTGCATGATGACTTCTTGCTTCTGGGAGGTAAACAGCTTCCACTGCCCTCCTTGCAGTTCTCCTGGATCGACAGGTGCAACTGCTGCAATGGCTACTGTTGCTTCAATGCAGACTCAGATGAGGATATGCTGGTTCCGCTGGTCACTCACTGTATTGCAGGGGTGCTGCAGCTAGCCGGGTCACTTGCAGAGAATTCAGTCGGCTGGAACGCTGTAAGTAGGCCGCAGGCCTAGCTCCGGTTACAGGGGCACACAAGGTCCCTCACTGATCGAGCATGCCGTCCCAAGAGACTGCTGCCGGCTCCTCCTTCCACTTAAATAAGTTCTTCCCACAAAGCACTGCACCTCCCAGAAGCCTCTAATGTTGCACAGCCCAATGGGAAATGGAGTCCTTCATACCAGAGTCTGCTGGCTGTTTCTTCTCACCACACTACAAATCCCACAATGCTTCATCCTCATTGCAATTACAGTCTTGTTCCACAAACGAACACTAGAGGGAATCCTCCATTTTGGCAATGGGCACAATTGTCTGTATGCCAGAGGAATATTTCTGGGCTCCTGGCTACAGTAGCATGAAATATACAGCTAACTTTAAAAAAAAGAAAGATTTTTTTTTTACTATTTTGCACCAGTTTTCCTTTGATAATAAAAGTAATCCGGAGATATCTATTACCATTTATCACCAAATGAAAGCCCAATTTGTCCTGAAACAGGGCACGCTATAATCCACCTGGATGCACAAAGTTGTTATGATGATATGTACGATTTTACTAACATGTGTCAAAGTTTCAAAATTGTGCTTAGGCATTTAGATTTATTCTACCCTTAGGTGTGAAGAGGTTAAATGTCAGTTTTAACAACTTAAAACAGAGTTCCAGCCTAGAGGGGAAAAAAATTAAAAGTCAGCAGCTACAAATACCGTAGCTGCTGACTTTTAATATAAGGACACTTCAAGCCTCACAAGGTTTCCAACTGCGCATGTTCTTTCTGAATGGCCCCGTCTTCTTCTGGGATACACACAGGTTCCAGAAGGCGGCGGGGGGAAGGAGGCGGGCTGGATGCAACCGCAGAAGTGACGTAACCTCGCCAGGGTGACATTGAATGGAAGCCCTGAAGAAAAAAAGGTACCAAAAAGAAAAAAAATATTACCAAAAGCGAGGGGGGTGGGGTGGTCAATTGTTTATAACAGAGATGTCTTTTTGTCTGGAACTCCGCTTTAAATTACTTTCCTGGCTGCAGCAAGATTTCTCGCATCCTAGCACCAAATGTAAAGTTCAGGGATCACCAGTGCAGACATATAATATAGAAAAAGCCTTTACTTTCCAAAGACAAACAAAATAATGCTGAATGCAGCAAAGTGAAAAAAAAATCTCTTTTCTTCAGCACAACAGCAACACAAAGTCAACCTGTCTTCAGCACAAATAAAACAAGATCCTGGGATTGATTTACTAAATGCAAATAGACTCTGTGCTTTGCAAGTGCAGTTCCCCAGAGCTTAGTGAATATGGTGGGAGTGCTGCTGCTTTCCATCATCCAATCATGTGCAAGCAAAAATGCTGTCTTTTTTTTCTTTTTTTATTTGTGCCTGGTTGGCTATTCATTACAAAGTGAAGCTTCACCTCATTCACTAAGCTCTGGGGAAAATAAGTGCAAGTGCCCTTGTAAAGTGCACAGTCTATTTACCTTTAATAAATTAACTCCATTGCCTCATTTACTCAGGGCTTTTACCCACAGGTGGGCTATCGCAGTCCATAGGGTCTCCCCAGCAGAGCTAGACCTCACAACAGTGCTCAGTAATTCAGCAGCTGAAACACTTTCTCCAGACATCTGTCTAAATCCAAATCTCCTACTAACCCACACATATTCGCTAGATTTTCCTGAATATAAATCTCTTCTGTGGGCACATTAACCCTCTACTGCCCCCTAATGGAACCATAACCCAATTAAGGGTGGTATAATGGCCACTCAGGACCATCCCTGATGCCCTGTAGAAATCATATCCCCTTTCCTCTACCCAGAGGGCTTTACCTCAGTCCATCCAACCAGTCTGGTATGCACAAGCTTTCTATGCTGCCTGTTAGAGTTGAGCGAACCCGAACTGTAAAGTTCGGGTCCGTACCAAACTTTGGGGTGTCCGTGACACGGACCGGAACCCGGACATTTGAAAAAAAGTTCAGGTTCGAGTTCTGGGTTTGCGTATTTGATCACGCATGTTGAATAGCTGCAGGGCAGCCAATCAGCAAGCGTTTCACTGGTTTGCCCTTAGAAGCCATCACAGCCATGCCTACTAATGGCATGGCTGTGATTGGCCAGTGCATCATGTGACCCAGCCTCTTTATAAGCTGGAGTCATTTAGTGCTGCATGTCACATGCTCTCTGGGTAGTGTAGGGAGAGGATGCTGCCGGCGCTGTGAGGGACAGATTGCAGATATAATAACATCTCATCCTGCATTACAGAACGATCTGATTGTGGACTAGGTAGAGATTACTACTACTTCTGCTTTTAGGGACAGATTGCAGATCTAATAAAATCTCATCCTGCATTACAGAAGGACCTGACTGGACTAGGTAGAGTCTACTGCTTAGAGGGACAGATTATTGTTCTAAAATCATCTTCTGGTTCCATAGGGTCAGGTTCCTGCTGTTGCTGTAAGGGACAGATTATTGTTCTAAAATCATTTTACTTCCTTTTGCAGCCCTCTAGCACTTTCCAGGACTTTTTTACAGTCATTTTTGTGCCGAAAAGTTTGGGTCTCCATTGACTTCAATGGGGTTTGGGGTAAAGTTCAGGTCAAGTGCGGTACCGAACCCGGACTTTTTCCCGAAGTTCGGCCGTACCAGCCGAACCCGAACATCCAGGTGTTCGCTCAACTCTACTGCCTGTGTCTAGCAATGCCTTGTCAGGGAGGTGGTTCACAAGCAAAGTACATTCAAATTGCCCCCCACCTAGGTCAAGACCTGTGATGTTCTGCAATTCAGCCATTCAAACACTTTCCCTGGACAACTGTCTCACTCTCAGACTTCAACAAACTCACACATGGTCCTTAGAGTTTCCTGAATATAAACCCCTCCTGCAGGTACATTAGCCCTCTACGGTCCCCTAATGAGTACCATAACCAATATAAGGGGGGAGGGGGTATACTGGCTGACCAGGGCCCATCCCTGATGTCCTGTACTTGTCTTTTCCTCCCAACATCAACCTTGAGGGTTTTACCTCAGTTCCTCCAGTCAGTTTGGTATGCATAAGCTTTACCGTGCTGCCTGTGTCTACCAACGACTTGGCAGGAAAGTGATTCACAATCACAGTGCATTCAAACTACCCCCTACTTAGGTTGAGGCATGTGGTGCTCAGCAATTCAGCAGGTCTCACTATCAAACTAGACAACTGTCTCACTATCAAACTCACTTGCTCACATGTTGTATGGAAATGGAAATTCCAGAAGATATATTGTATATTGCCCTTCCAGAACCTATCCTTGAAGTCCTATTCAATATATATATTTAAATATACACCAAATTTTCAAAAGTATTAGGACTCCTGCCTTTACACCCACATGAACTTTAATGGCATCCCAGTCTTAGTCCGTTGAGTTCAATATGAGCTGGCCCACCCTTTGCAGTTATAACAGCTTCAACTCTGTCCACAAGGTTTAGGAGTGTGTCTATGGGAACGTTTGACCATTCTTCCAGAAGCACATTTGTGAAGTCAGGCACTGATGTTGGATAAGAAGGCCTGGCTCGCAGTCTCCACTCTAATTCCTCCCAAAGGGGTTCTATCGGGTTGAGGTCAGGGCTCTGTGCAGGCCAGTCAAGTTCCTCCACCCCAAACTCACTAATCCATGTCTTTATGGACCTTGATTTGCGCACTGGTGCGTAGTCTTGTTGGAACAGGAAGGGGCCATCCCCAAACTGTTTCCACAAAGTTGGGAGCATGAAATTGTCCAAAATATCTTGATATGCTGACACCTTAAGAGTTCCCTTCACTGGAACTAAGGGGCCAAGCCCAACTCCTGAAAAACAACCCCACATCATAACCCCCCTCCACCAAATGATTTGGACTAGTGCACAAAGCAAGGTCCATAAAGACATAGCTGCTCTGGCTCCCACCTGTCTCTCCTAGATGGAGCCCTCCTGACTCCTGGCAGCGACCTCCCCTGTCTTCCAGGGTAGAGCCCAGAACTGTAGTCATGTGTCTCCTAAAAGCCCAGCACACACCTGCCCAATTAGTGTGCTGGTGGTTCTCAAAACACAGACCCAGTATTGGAGATTTCAGTCCATCCAGACTCTAAGAAATCTCCAGGTTCCAGGTCCCAAACCAGCTTTTACCAACTGATGAGGAAACTGAAAAGTCAGTTTCCTCTGAATGATACAAATTCCCTGGAGTCCCTCAACCTGCCTGGATCAGAATCATGGGTTATTACCTCTTTCCACATAGAAATGCAACAATAAATATATATATTATATGTAAACATGTAATCTATGACAAAGGATTCCCAGAGCACTATAGGTTGTTGTATACTTTCACACTGCAGGAGATGGTGCAGAATCTATTTGAAGAGTTTCAGCCACTGAAATAAACTCCAATGATCAGTTGTCAAGCAGTCCTAACTGAGAGCTGAGGCAAAAAAAAAAGGTGGGGTGGTCTTTTTAGATCCAGTTTCAATACAATTATGGTGGGAATGAAAGTATGTTACTGATATAAAGACTTCAGGCATGTGATTCATTGACTAAAAAGTCTTTGACTTGTAAGTAAAGCAGTGCCACCATGTAGAGTCAAGAACTAGCTGCAAAGAAGATTCTAAAGGTTGGCTGAAGCCACTTACCTATTTGAAACCATTTATTTTGACTGTTTTGATTGGAGATCATCTGCAATTCCACCATGTACTTCACTTCAGTAGTATCTGCATGCAGTAGGTCAAGCATGCATGTGCCCGCACATAAATGCAAATTTTACCTATTATAATTGAGAACAAACTAGAACATAAAATGACTGCAGCTGCAAAGTGATCTGCATGTTTACATTTAAAAGGAACTCATCCAACTCTATAATTTCCAGGTCTTTTACCTCTTCGCAAGTTGGCTGTGAGAAGATATGAAAATAACAACCTGTCTCCAGCAAATTATATACAATTTATTCACAATATACAATTTATGTAAATTATGTTAAGCTGCCGTAATGAATATCTGTCTGCTTTTCGGCAAGTCTGTAGAGCTGTGGTTGCCCATCAGGTATACAGGCCAGAATGACAGGTACAGGACTCAGGAGTCTTAGAGGATAATTTTATCTACCTGCCAGTGTGTAGCGGCCCAGCTATCATAGATTGGAACATGGCAAAATATAAATCATCCGTGCCTTTTTAGTAACAGACAGCAAATCAAGTGGAAGTTGAAACATGTTATTTATAAGACGTCAAAGTACACAATGCCTCTCCAATCTGAGCAGCAGTTTCTGGAGTAGGGCTAGGAACACGAGGATCATAATGTATTTTTAGATCAAATGTGTCTTTATTATGATTCAGTTTTTATTTTTTTTTAAACATATTAATCATTTTCTGGAATCACTTATGATTCCTCAGTTTGTTTTCCTAGTATGTTCTGATGCCAGGTTCTTGGCATTTATATTTGAAATGGGCCTGCATTCTTTGGTGCAGAGAGGTTCTCAACACAGGTTACCATTAAAGTTGGGCCCTCTGGTTTAGTTCGCGCCAGAACTCTCAAAAATTGCAAAAGTTCGGACCCGAACTCCGAACCCCATTGTAGTCTATGGGACCTGAACTTGAAAAATCAAAAGTGCCCATTTTGAAGGCTTATATGCAAGTTATTGACCATACAAAGGGGTGCCCGTCTACTGCCCTGGGGGGCATGTATCAATGCAAAAAATGTTTCTTAAAAGGATCGGTTTTACAGGAGCAGTGATTTTAATGATGCTTAAAATGAAACAATAAGAATGAAAAATTCCTTAAACCATTAAATATAGTGCCTGGGGGGGTCCCCTTAGTCTGCCTGTAAAGTGGCGCATCTATACCGTGTATAGAACCTACTGCAGCAAAACTGACATTCATAAAGAAAAAAATGACATTTAAATTGTAGGCAATACAATACAATTTCTGGCAATAGAAAAATGTTAAAAAAAATGCCAGGCCCTTTGAGTCTGGTATGTGTATTAAAGGAAACCCCATGCCAAAAATTAAAAAAAAATGGCATAGGGTCCCCCCAAAATCCATACTAGATCCTTATCCGAGCATGTAGCTGGGCAGGTCAGGAAAGGGGAGGAACAAGCGAGCATCCCCCCTCCTGAACCATACCAGACCACATGCCCTCAACATGGGGGGTGCTTTGGGACAGGGGAGGCTTCACTTTCAAATAGGTAGAAAACAACTCTACTCTTCTCTGTCCTGGTGGGTAGGTCCATACAGTCTACTTGCAGGGAAAGCTAAAGGGATCCAGGCTACATGTATATCTAATTATGTACCACAGGGGATCCAAATCACACAAATCACACAACCCAGACCATTATTTACCTTGTGATCTGTAAGTAGTACAAAAAAATGCAATCTTGGAGACCACACAATTGGTCATACACAGACTAGTGGCCTTGGTATGGACAACCATTGAAACCAAGGATGGCCTTTCATGTTACGGTAGCTGATACCTCCTGGAATAATGTATAACAAAAAATGTGAAATGCTTGCAATATATAGAAAGTGGTGAAAAGAAGAAACGTTTAAGTACAGATTGACCTTTATGAAAATAGAGCACTGTGCTCCATTAGTCATCTTAGATTTGTAATAATTTTCAGTGTTTTTTAGGCATTTGCAGATGTGACACATTCTGAATGTTCGGTAAATCCTATGGCCTCAGAACACCCGAGGATGTATATCTGCATTAAATCCCAATCCAAAGTAGGCAAAATCATTGCAGGTCATAACTCCTTCAAGGCCTTTATGTACCATAATGGCACTTGTGGGCCAGTGTTTGGAGCATTAGGGTTACAGGGAGCAGCAGAAAGCTGCATTTGTTGCTTTTTCTTTTTTTCTTTTCCTCATTATTAAAATATTGATCCCCAGAATTTTTCATTTTTTTTAATGTTGGTATATATTCCCCACACAGCGCAACTCTCAAATAAAACACAGCAGTTTAATCCAACATTGTTTGAGGCTTGGTTCACACCATTGCGAATTGGATGCGGGTTCCCTGCATTCAATTCGCCATAGCAGGAGATTTTGACTGTCTCTCTATGGAGCCGGTTCACACATTTCCGCAGCAGGTCTGGTGTGTTTTGCACAAAAACGCTGTGCGACTTTTGGTCTGTTTCAGGTCCAAATTCAGCCCAAAATCTGGGCTAAAATCATACCTCAATCAGTGAACCAGGATGCACCGGACCCCTGCTGTGAGCTGCTGCGTGTTTTGGTGTGCACCCAATCTTACTTGTTAGAATGAAGTAAATGGATGTTAACCAGTTAGATCAAAGTATACTGTAAAAAGACAATGGGGTTGATTTACTAAAGGCAAATAGACTTTGCACTTTACAAAGTGCAGTTGTCCGCTGCAAGTGCAGTTGCTCCAGAGCTTAGTAAATGAGGTAAAGCTTCACTTTGCAAAGAATATTCAATCACATGCAAGTACAATTTAAAAAACAGCATTTTTGCTTGCACATGATTGCATGATGGAAGTCATCAGAGCTTCTACTCATTTGCTAAGCTCTGGAGCAACTGCTCTTGCAGAATGCAACTCCACTTTGCAAAGTGCACAGTCTATTTGCCTTTAGTAAATCAAACCCAATGATCTTCTATGCTTTATGCCAACTCCAAAGGTTGGTAACTAACAGAGAAAACATGAGGAAAAAGAGAGGAGGTCTATCTAAGGACTAAACCAATTTGCCCCTACATGCAGGTAAACTAGAATATGCCATTTCAGAAATACAGTAATAACACATTGTAGTTACAGTGGATTGCCACTAGATGTCAGCACAAAGATATTTAATCTCCCTGGCGGTATTCCCGAGTGTGGCTCGGGGTGGAATTTCAGTACCAAGAGCGGTAACCCCGAGCCACACTCGGGATTGCATCGCTGGATCCAGGCAATGTTACTCACCTTGTCCCCTGGATCCAGCGATGTCCTCCCGCGGTGTCAGCTTGTCTCCCCGCGGCCAGATGATTCCTGTGTGCCGGGCTCCGTTCCCTGCGAGCGTCGCGTCGCACGGGGACGGAGACCGGCGGGAAATTCAAAAAGTTAAACACACACAGTACATACAGTACACTGTAATCTTATAGATTACATTACTGTATGAAAACATTTCACACCCCCTTTGTCCCTAGTGGTTTGCCCAGTGCCCTGCATGCACTTTTATATAATAAATGTCATTCTTTCTGCCTGGAAACATGAGAATGTCCATAGCAACCAAAAAGTGTCCCTTTACGTCAAAAGTGTTTTTTGATCAGCTAGAAAACAGCGATAGTAAATAAGAATCATTTGCAGAATTGAGTGATACTGATTTTTGGGGAAATTTATCATCAGCAACTGAAAGTGACGATAGCGACAATTCTGCAACTGAGCAAATTTCTGCGTTTTTGGTTTGATTACATTATTGCATACATTTTATTACTATTATATTATTATTTTTGATAATTATTTTTAGTTATTTATTATATTATAATTTATGATTTCATTTTTCAAACTTTTTCATACCCGGGATGTCTACTAAACTCTTGTTTGGACAGATTTAAGTGAGTTATTCCTAAGAATTACAGGCCTACAATATAAAACGCCACACTTTCATGCAAAATAATTGTACCGCTTTTGGAACAAAATTCCAGACAGAATCATACCGCCAGGGAGGTTAAACATTACATAATAAAATCCAGTGCAAAGATACACGAAAAGTGTTCCAGAACACCTTGCCTATTAGCCTAGAAAATTGACATTTTCAAAATTGACTCAGGTGCGTTTGGCTTACCTATAATCCTAAACTTGGTTAGAATATTGTGATGCCGTTCCTGAAAATAATAATGGGTATACACTACAAGTAGATGTACAGTAAATGAGAAATGAAAAACATTTAGTTTGTAAAAAGCATTGTTTTAAACCTTTTTTTCAACTTGTTTGTAGAACTTTAATAAACAGTGCAATGGATTGAAACAACACATTGCAGGGCATGTTCAGAAGACACATCAGCACACATGCATTATATGCAACATAATTGCATTTTTTGATTTGTAAAAAAATGATTTTAACCACTTCACGCCGGCAGGGAGCGTACATGGACATCCTCCGGTTTCAGTGGTTATACCAGGATGATGCCTGCATCTACAGGCATCATCCCAATACCGATCTTTTCAGCCAGCGATTTTGAACAAGGCAGAAGTGATCTGAGGGGCTAATTAACCACTAGATCACTTCTGCGGGTGGAGGAAGGGCATCCCACCCCCTCCCCGCCTCTCCCCGTTTCTCTGGTCCCATCGGGGAGCCAGGGAGCGAAGCAGCTGGTGGCGATTGCTGCCCTGTACAGAGAAAGCAGAGCTGACCTTGTTCCCCTCTCTCTCTGTAACCCTGGAAACCAGGAGCAATGAGATGAGTAGTTCATCACTTCCAGCTTTGGCCCTCTGTTTACCTGGCCAGCAACAGCCAGGTAAGTAGCCGATCAGATCGATCTGTATCTGAACGGCTACATGGGAGGCAAGAGGAGAGGTTTGGGGTCTAATAGACCCAAAATATCTCCATAAAGAGGACCTGTCATGGCCCATGCTATCACAAGGGATGTTGCTCATCCCTTGTGATAGCAATAAAGTTAGTACAAAAAAAGTGGAAAAAAAAATAATAATAAAAAAAAAAAATTAAAGCGCCCCCATCCTACCATGCAAATGCGAATGTATACGTTACTCCCGCACGCATATGTAAACAGTGATTCCACCACACATGTAAGGTATTGTCTTGAACGTCAAATCATAGGCAGTAATTCTAGCACCAAACCTCCTGTGTCACTCTAAACTGGTAACCTGTAAAGGCGTTTAAAGCATCACCAATGGAGAATTTTAAGAACCATAGTTTGCCGCCATCCCCTTAATCAAAAGTGGTCAAATCACGCTCATGTGCTAGGGAAATAGGACCGCCATCCAGGTTGTAGAGAACTCCTATCCTCCTCCTCCATGCAACCTAATGCTATGGGGGCTTGGTATCCACTGTTGCTAAACCCAGTATGACTCAGGTGTCCAGGCGTATTAGCAATCCATATGTTTTAAAAAGAGAACACTCTGCATAGTGTATTAAAGTTGATAAAAAGGTTTAATAAGAGAAATAACACTCAAATCAGTAGAACGATTGAGGCATAAAAAATGCTGGAAACAGCACTTCCTCCAGTAGCCAAAATGGGCGACAATGATTTACGCATGCGTGGTTGCTTGTGTACATGGCTCTGCCCAATGTGTTTCATCACATATGACATCATCAGGGGCACACCACATAAAGTGGAACTAAACTCGCTCAATCAAAATGAACTATTTTTAATCTTTATGCTGTTAGCATTAGTAAATAGATAGGAAGGTATATCATATTTATCTTTCACATTACATATTTTCAGTTGCTTGGTTTCTGGCCTTGGCCAAAATTATGTCATACATCCCAGGCGTCTTCATGGTCATTTTTTTTTCATTCATCTGGAGGAGGGGCTTTCTCAGCTAAGCCCACCCTCCTGCCTGCATGCCCAAGCTAAGGGCAGATGGATAAATGCTACATGATTCATCTGCCCTTACTCAAGGTGGCCGCATCTAGAAATGCTAGGGGGGTGTTTTGCAAGGTGATTTCTCAACAAAGTAAAGCATGGAGACATGGGGAGAGTTTGCTGTGTATATTAAAAATGAATTAAACAGCGTTTTCAGGTTGTGGCGCTCAGAGGCAGTTTAGTTCCACTTTAAAATATTTTCTCCGTCTTGTAGCATTGAGAAATGAAATGAAATGGAATGCTGCCGTATTGTTTAAAAGTACTTTGTATTTTTACACAGAATTTGAGAAGCAAAGTTAATATTTCATCGTTCTGACTACATTATAACTCGCCTCTGTTCAAGGTCACTGCTATATAAATATGATTTTACTTACCCAGGATGAAAGATATCTGAATTGGCAAACGGGTAGCTTACTGAAATACAAGGAAATCAAGCCCAGCAAGAAATTAATTGGTAACTGGCGCTTCAGGACATTCTAAAACATCATGAGGCGTAATACTCCCATTGTCGGAGGTTAACACAATGCAGTTACTTACTTGTCTGGGCTGTTTACTTTACCAGTATCAGTGGGAAGCCACAAGATGTTTAATTAAATTATTATTTCAAGGTTAAATAAAAGGCAATTTAATATATGGTATTTTTTCTAATACTGTCAGCCATTAAGTAGAACTGGAATTAAGTAGAAGAAAATATTATCTGTTTCAGTACATCCTCAAAGCTTTATATTTGAGGCCCCAACTGACATTTGTGGCCCATTGTGTTATACTGTTGAATGTGCATTAATGTGCAGTATTTTGCATGTTTATGTGTGTTGCATTAACCACTTCAGCCCCGGAAGGATTTCACACTTTAGGACCAGAGCACTTTTTGCGATTCGGCACTGCGCCGCTTTAACTGACAGTTGCGCGGTCGTGCGACGTTTTACCCAAACAAAATTTGCGTCCTTTTTTCCCACAAATAGAGCTTTCTTTTGGTGGTATTTGATCCCCTCTATGTCATTTCTGATCGCCGCTATAAACAAAAAAAGAGTGACAATTTTGCCAAAAAAACAATATTTCTTACTTTTTGCTAAAACAAATACCAAAAAATATATAAAAATTATTTTTTTTTTAATCAGTTTTGGCCGATTTATATTCTTGCTCATATTTTTGGTAAAAAAAAAAATTGCAATCGGCGTTTATTGATTGGTTTGCGCAAAAGTTGCTGTGTTTACGAATGATGAGAATTAATTTATGGGTTTTTTAGTTTTTTTTCTACATTTTTCTGGTAATGGCGGTGATCTGCGATTTTTAGCGGTACTGCGATATTGCGGCGGACATGTCAGACCATTTTGACACTTTTTTGGGACCATTGGCATTTATACAGAGATCAGTGCTATAAAAATGCACTGATTACTGTGTAAATGCCATTGGCAGTGAAGGGGTTAACCTGGAGGGGGCGCTCTAAGGGTTAACTATGCCTACATACTTTTACTAAGACCCCTTCACACTGCAGCGCTGCTAAAACAGTGCTAAAGTGCTGGACGTTTTTGCTATGCTTTATTGGTGCTTTTGTGCCAGTTTTCAGGCACTAGCAGGCCACTGTTTGGGGTAACAAAAAAACCCGTTTTGCAGTGCTTCCAAAGCACTTTCCAGGCACTTTGGAAGCGCTGACTATTCATTTCAATGGACAGGGATGTTTTTGAAGTGCTATTTATAGCGCTTCAAACCCGCCCCAAAGATGTTGCTTGCACGACTTTTTCTAACGTTCCGCAAGCGCACCGTCCCCCGTGTGAAAGCACCCATTGAAATTAATGGGAGGCGGCTTTTAGACGCTTTTAGAGGCTATTTCTAGCGCTAAAATGCCTGAAAACTGCCTCAGTATGAAAGGAGTCTTATAGATGATCCTCATGCGCATCTCAAAATGTTGGGAGATACACTATATTACCAAAAGTATTGGGACACCTGCCTTTACATACACATGAACTTTAACCACTTCAATACTATGCACTTAGAACACTTTCCCACCAGACCAATTTTCAGCTTTCAGTGCTATTGCACTTTGAATGACAATTACGTGGTCGTGCGACGCTGTACCCAAACAAAGTTTTTATAATTTTGTTCCCATAAATAGAGCTTTCTTTAGGTGGTATTTGATCACCCCTGCGGTTTTTATTTTTTTGTGCTATAAACAAAAAAAAACAAAAAATTTTGAAAAAAAAAAAAAATCTCTATTTCTGTCACAAAACTTTGTGAATAAGTAAATTCTCTCCATTACTGATGGGCACTGATGAGACTACACCGACAGGCACTGACGTGGCAGTACTGATTGGCACTAATGAGGTGGCACTGATGAGGTGGCACTGATGATGAGGCACTTATATGCAGCAATGATGAGCACTGTTAGGCGGCACTGATAAGCAGCACTGACAGGCACTGATAGGTGGCACTGATATGCAGGTGGCACTGATATGCAACACTGATGGGCACTGATATGCAGCACTGACAGGCACTCATAGATGGCACTGATTGTCACTCATAGGCAGCACTGGGCACTGATAGGTGGGCACTAGTAGGTGGCACTGGTGGGCACTGATATGTGGCACTGGTATGCACTGATAGGGGCACTGGTACACACTGATAGGGGCACTGGTGGGCATATGTACTGAAAGGGGCCCATTCCCTGGTTGTCTAGGGTGGCATCTGAAGGTGGCACTGAGTGCCATTCATATTGGGCACTATGCCCCTTATCCTAGGGGGGCGCTGTGCTGATAAATCAATATAAATAAATATTGATAAATCATCAGCACAAACCCCCCTGTCAGGCTTTCCTGTGTTACACTGTGACCAGCCGTGATTGGTCATGGCTGATCACATAGTAAAGTGCATGGTAAAGACTGACCCCCCACACCACCGATCGCCGATATGCACCCCCCCCCCCCCCGGGCGCACGG
>BLSH010146565.1:2997664-3020500 GCA_018402905.1 Glandirana rugosa
CCCCAGAACATAAACTCGACTCGTCCGTAAAGTGGACTTCGACCACCCAGTGGTCTTCGTGACACTTCTAGATACTTGACTGTGATAAGGTGGTATCTAACCAAGGTGAAGATGTAATGTAGTCTGACAGTGAAAAAATAACGTACCTCCAAAAGGGACATATACACTATAATATACATCTCAAATAGACACACGGATTCCCCGTCATCAGGACAGTCAACCCCAAGCTAATCTCTCAAGACAAGTAAACGTGTAATATGTGACACACGTCTTAATAATCCGTTTACTCATAAAACTGGTGTAGTAGGAGAAAGTAGTAGGCTTTCGAGCCTATACAGCTTGGAGTAAGACAACATGCATAAAGAGGATGATGTGGTCAAAATACTCATTTGCCTAATAATTCTGCACACAGTGTATAATGTGCAAATGAACAGAACTCTCTAATCGAACCCCAACTGACAGGACTACTGCCCCTTAGGCACACAGATAAACTCTACATATAATATCACATATACAGGGAAAACCTCCATGCAATAAAAAAGTGACAGTCTGATGTAATGTAGAAGTGGAACCAATCTATGGTGGAATAGTGTCAGTTCATAGATCTTCACAGTGCTTCTGGTGACCCACCAGCTTCAGGTGAAATGCCTGCTCAGCTCAAATACAAGACCCCAATACAGAGTCATATATACAGTATCTCACAAAAGTGAGTACACCCCTCACATTTTTGTAAATATTTTGTTCTATCTTTTCATGTGACAACACTGAAGAAATGATACTTTGCTACAATGTAAAGTAGTGAGTGTACAACTTGTATAACAGTGTAAATTTGCTGTCCTTCTCAAAATAACTCAACACAGCCATTAATGTCTAAACCGCTGGCAACAAAAGTGAATATACCCCTAAGTGAAAATGTCCAAATTGGGCCCAATTAGCCATTTTCCGTCCTGGGTGTCATGTGACTCGTTAGTGTTACAAGGTCTCAGGTGTGAATGGGGAGCAGGTGTGTTAAATTTGGTGTTATCGCTCTCACTCTTTCATACTGGTTACTGGAAGTTCAACATGGCATCTCATGGCAAAGAACTCTCTGAGGATCTGAAAAAAAGAATTGTTGCTCTACATAAAGATGACCTAGGCTATAAGAAGACTGCCAAGACCCTGAAACTGCACTGCAGCACGGTGGCCAAGACCATACAGCAGTTTAACAGGACAGGTTCCACTCAGAATAGGCCTCGCCATGGTTGACCAAAGAAATTGAGTGCACATGCTCAGCCTCATATCCAGAGATTGTCTTTGGGAAATAGATGTATGAGTGATGCCGGCATTGCTGCAGAGGTTGAAGGGGTGGGGGCACAGCCTGTCAGTGCTCAGACCATACGCCGCACACTGCATCAAATTGGTCTGCATGGCTGTCATCCCAGGAGGAAGCCTCTTCTGAAGATGATGCACAAGAACGCTCACAAACTGATTGCTGAAGATAGCAGACTAAAGACATGGATTACTGGAACCATGTCCTGTGGTCTGATGAGACCAAGATAAACTTATTTGGTTCAGATGGTGTCAAGCGTGTGTGACGGCAACCAGATGAGGAGTACAAAGACAAGTGTTTCTTGCCTACAGTCAAGCATGGTGGTGGGAGTGTCATGGTCTGGGGCTGCATGAGTGCTGCTGGCACTGGGGAGCTACAGTTTATTGAGGGAACCATGAATGCCAACATGTACTGTGACATACTGAAGCAGAGCATGATCCCCTCCCTTCGGAGACTGGGCCACAGGGCAGTATTCCAACATAACGACCCCAAACACACCTCAAAGAGGACCACTGCCTTGCTGAAAAAGCTGAGGGTAAAGGTGATGTACTGGCCAAGAATGTCTCCAGACCTAAACGCTATTGAGCATCTGTGGGGCATCCTCAAACAAAAAGTGGAGGAGCGCAAGGTCTCTAACATCCACCAGCTGTGATGTCGTCATGGAGGATTCCAGTGGCAACCTGTGAATCTCTGGTGAACTCCATGCCCAATACGGTTAAGGCAGTGCTGGAAAATAATGGTGGCCACACACAACAATGACACTTTGGGTACAATTTGGACATTTTCACTTAGGGGTGTACTCACTTTTGTTGACAGCAGTTTAGACATTAATGGCTGTGTTGAGTTATTTTGAGGGGACAGCAAATTTACACTGTTATGCAAGCTGTACACTCACTACTTTACATTGTAGCAAAGTGTCATTTCCTCAGTGTTGTCACATGAAAATATAGAATAAAATATTTACAAAAATGTGAGGGGTGTACTCACTTTTGTGAGATACTGTACGCCTCTGATAGATTCCTCCTAGGGGAGGTGCAGCACATACTCCTCTTCCTCTCATCTCGGGGTATAACCACTGCTTATCCCTCCTTGTTCCTCAGTCATCAGCATAACATACCATAGAACAAGTACTATATAGAGAAAAATCTGTGCTAGTGTGTTTATCAAAACTGTAATACAGCAGCTATGCACTTAAACCTAAATACCAGGTTAATTATATGTGTATATCCTAAAAGTGCAGCACTCAATAAAATAACATGTGCAAAACACCATATATGACATAGTGCTGAACCTTTTGAATAAGCAAAAAATTTCAATCAAAATTTCATTAATCAGTTCAAAAAGTGTCCTTGTGCAAAATATACTAAATTCACAAAATGCAAAGTTCATTAATTGGTTATTAAGGTGCTCTTGTGCAAACAATTCATGTGTTCCGGTATCCTGCGCTGCATAAATCAATTCTGATGGCACAGTGCTTAAACATCCACCGTTATATGGTGAAGGTGTCACAATGGTGGATGTTTAAACACTGCACCCTCAGAATTGGAGGGAGAGATTGTGCCTTTATTGTGGCCAGGCAGGTCACTTTTTAAAGTCTTGTCCTACCCTTCCGGGGGGACGCTTGCACCTGAGATCCTCTAGGGGACAGACTATAGGTGGACTTGTTACATCCCCAGTCATCCGTAAGGATAAACCCCTGGTTCCGGTTACCCTGTCTTGGTCTTAGTCGTCCATCGAGATACAGGCTCTAATCGACTCTGGGGCTGCAGGACTGTTCATAGATAGTGCCTTTGTGTGTAAGCACTCAATTCAGCTGCATCTTCAGGCCACTCCACTTGCCATTGAGGCTATTAATGGGAGATCTCTATAGCCTGCCCAGGTGACTCATGAGACTTCTCCGTTGACCATGGTCGTAGGGGCTGTTCACCATGAGAAATTCCAATTCCAAGTCATTTCCTCTCTTCATTTTCTGGTAGTTATTGGTTATCCTTGGATACAGAGGCACAACCCCTCTTTTTGGCTTCATACTGAGGTTTTTCCTGGTCGACACAGTGCGGTAAGACATGTTTTCAGAAAGTGGCTAAGGTTTTGTGTACTTCTTCACTCTCCTCCCTGGCGGAGGAGTAACATGAATTTAGCAATGTCTTTGATAAAGGTCAAGACGGTAGTTTGCCTCCACACCGGTCATATGATTGCGCAATTGACCTTCAGCCTGGTGCCATACCCCCTCTTGGCCTGGTTTACCCTTTGTCTGTCTCGGAGGATAAAGCCATGGAGGAGTATGTTGCAGACACACTTTCTCGAGGGTTCTTCTGCAAATCCTTGTCTCCTGCTGATGCTGGCTTCTTCTTTGTGAAAAAGAAGAGTGGCGAACTGAGACCTTGTATTGATTATAGGGGTCTCAATCGCTTCACGATTAAGAATGCTTATACGATTCCATTGATTACCGAGTTGTTTGACCACCTCAAGGGAGCAACGGTTTTCACAAAGCTTAATCTGAGAGGGGCATACAATCTTGTGAGAATCAAGGAGGGCGATGAGTGGAAAACTGCATTTAATATCAAGACCAGGCCATTATGAATACCTCGTAAGGCTGTATGGTCTTTGCAACACTCCGGCAGTTTTTCAGGACTTCATCAATGATGTCCTTCAAGATTTGTTGCAGCAATGTGTGGTGGTTTATCTCAACGATATTCTCATATATTCGAAGTCCCTAGAGAGCCACCACATAGATGTCTGCTGTATGCTTCAGAGGCTGAGAGATAATAACCTGTATTGTAAATTGGAGAAGTGCGTGTTCTATTGTGAACAGGTTAAATTCCTGGGTTATGTGATTTCCACTGCTGGTTTTTCGATGGACCCAGAGAAGCTATTGCCAGTTCTACCTTGGCCACGACCCATGGGTTTACGTCCACTAGAACTGAAAGCCCTGACTGATATGACCAGAAAGGACTGTAAACCTCAGAATTGGTCTCCGGAGTCCAGTAAGACCTTTGAAGTTCTCAAGGCTGCCTTTGTTTCTGCTCCTGTGTTGGCACATCCCGATCCTACATTACCCTACATCCTTGAGCTTGATGCATCTAAGACTGGAGTTGGTTCCCTTCTGTCTCAACGTCCCACCTCCAAGAGCACTATGCATCCTTGTGGCTACTTTTCAAAGAAGTTGTCTCCTGGGGAATGCAATTACGAGATTGGGGACAGAGAGTTGTTAGCGATCATTTTAGCCCTCAAAGAATGGAGGCATCTCCTCTAGGGTACCACTGTTCCGGTTCTCATTTTGACTGACCACAAGAATCTCACATTCTTGTCTGGGGCGATGGGCTCTGTTCTTGTCAACCTTCAATTGTAAGAGCCAATGCACTGCTGCAACAGTTTTCCTCCGCTTTCAAGATGGAGTACGTTCCTGTTCCTGTGATACCTCCTGATCATATTCTGGCTATGGTTCATACCAGTCTCACTTCACCTTTGGGTGACAAGATCCTTGCTGCTCAGATCTATGCTCCTGCTGAGAAACGTTGTGATTGCTGCTTTGTCCCTGAGAGTCTCCATACTGCTGTGCTCCAGACTTACCATTCTCCCAAGACTGCTGGTCACCCAAGGAAGAATCAACTCATGTGGGCTATTTCCCAACAGTTCTGGTGGCCTAGTCTCCACGCTGATGTAGCCGCCTTCATAGCAGCCTGTTTCGTGTGTGCTCATAAAAAACACCACAACATCTTCTAGTGGGTCTTCTACAACCCATACCCAATGGAGAGCGGCCTTGGGCCCACCTGTCTATGGATTTTATTGTGGAGTCACCTAACTCTCAGGATAACACAGTTATCCTTATGGTGGTTGACCGATTCTCACAGATGTCACATTGTATTCCACCTAAGAAGTTGCCCATGTCCAAGCAGCTGGCATCCATTTTTGCTTGGGAGATCTTTTGCTTGCATGGGCTTCCCAAGGTGATCGTCTCAGACAAGGGTAGCCAGTTTCTCTCCAGGTTTTGCCAAGTCTTTTGTGCACAGTTAGGAATTCAGCTTTCCTTCTCTTCTGCGTATCACCCGCAATCCAATGGGGCCGCAGAATGAGCCAACCAGTCCTTGGAACAGTTTTTGCGTTGCTATATTTCTGACCACCATAACAACTGGTCTGGCCTGTTACCTTGGGTGGAGTTTTCTCACATTGGTGCCATCAATACCGCCTCCCAATTCTCTCAGTTTATGGCGAATTATGTTTTCCAACCAGCCATGTTGCCTGACTCATTTGTTCCACAGATAATTTCTGCATTAGAGGAGCATCTCTGTGGTCTTTGTTCCACTTGGGTACAGGTCCGGGAGTCTTTGCGACATGCCAATGATAGGTATAGACGCCATGTTGACCACAAACGCCTACCTGCGCCTTCTTACCAAGTTGGGGAGAGGGTCCGGCTGTCTTCTCGCAACTTCCAACTCTGTGTTCCCTCACTGAAGCTGACACCATGGTTTATTCGGCCTTTCCGTATTCTCTGCAAGATTAACCCTGTGGCTTACGCATTAGACCTGCCTTCTAGTATGCAAATTTCTAATGTATTCCATGTCTCCTTGTTAAAACCTTTTGGTATGCAACCACTTCACCACCTCGGTACCACGTCCTCATCCTGTTCAGGTTGAGAACCAAGAGGAGTATGAAATACAATCTATAATTGACTCCCGTAGGTTCCGTGGGCGCATACAGTACCTAGTTCATTGGAAAGGGTACGGTCCGAAAAAAAAATTTTTTAGGTCTTATCCTCGGATGTACATGCTCCTGTTCTCCTCCATGCTTTCCATAGACATTTCCCCCTCAAACCTGGTGGCCCCCTGAGGGGGGGGCTTTGTTGAGGAGGGGATTCTGTCAAAGCTAGGCTCAGCCCTCCCTTCTCTGAGCAAGCTGCTCAGCTGAGGGTTAATTGCCTTCGCCTGGTCAACATCTCTGGATAATCTCTGCTGGGTTTTCCTGTGAAAGACTTTTGCCTGTTTGACATTCCTTCTGGTTTCTGGATTAAAGACTCTGCTCAGCTGACTTGCCTTCTGGCTCCAGACCCTGCATGCTGTTTGTTTGACCTCCCTGATCTCTGGATCCCTGTTTGCTAGCTTTCTCCGACCATTCGCCCTGGCTACCAAACCTTGGCTATGTTTTGACTTTGTTTGCTCTGTTTGTTCTATTTTACCATTTTTATTAAATAGTGTGATTTTTACTGCACTTCTCTCTCAGTCTGATTCATGGTTCCTGACATTTTTGTGATACTATTCACCAAACCTTTTAGACACACCTCGTATATTATGATAGAAGCACAAGATAGCACCAGGAGAAGGATGAGAGGGGAAGTGGGAAAGGAGGAAGGGAGTTGTGGGCTTGGCCAGAGAGAAAGCAGTGGGGACCTTGGTGTGAATGCCATGAAGCTGTGTGATATGCGGTAATTGGCCTTCACACACACCAGGTGTCCAACAAAGAGCAGTAGGTGGGCAAAGTCAAAAATTCCCCATTACAAATTCAAACTTTTCACTATCTTACTAAAACACTATTTATAACATTTTTGATTAGCTCATTTAAAATGGCAAGTATTTAAAAGAAATAAAAAAAGGAAATCTATATTTGGGCATATTTAAAACAAAATGACGACAAAGATTTCTCTAAGAATAGGAATACCAGGTGTTGGCTGTTTGGCAGCAAATGCATCTCCACTGGGTGAGCATGGATGGTGAATGTGTTTAATAACTGTGGAAAACATTTACCTGAGGTTTTGCCAGAAAAACAGTGAGTTATTATAAAATTATTTAAGCGGAACAGCTAAATTCACAGCTGAAGTACATAAGTGTGAACTATCTGTCCAAAAAATGTGTAATTTTGTTCATTATTCTAATTCAAACATGCCATCAGACATCATAGCCTGCTCCTGACCTTACTTTTCAACTGCACTTACAGTGATATAAGTTGGTCAAGAATCGTCCTGGCTTGTGATTAGAAATACACTAAGGAAGCAACTCTGTGACCTCCTTTCCTATCAGCCAGCTCCCTGTGCAATGCACTAGAGTGTGATTGGCTTGTAGAGCTGCCCTTTTCTCACGGTCTAAATTCTGCTGCTTAGGGAACTACATGAACAAATAAAAAAGAATAGATAGAATAAGGTACTATTTAACCACTTCAATACCGGGCACTTTTACCCCCTTCCTGCCCTAGCCAATTTTAAAGGGGTTGTAAAGTGGCAAATGAGGTTTAATGTAGAAAAATGTAAAATAATGCATTTGGGTACCAAGAATATGAACGCAAACTACTCACTAGGGGCAGAGCCTCTGGGGGAATCTAGGATGGAAAAGGACCTTGGGGTCCTAGTAGAGAACAGGCTCAGCAATGGCATGCAATGCCAATCTGCGGCAACCAAAGCCAACAAAATATTGGCATGCATCAAAAAGGGGATAAGCTCCAGGGATAAATCAATAATTCTCCCCCTCTATAAGTCTCTAGTGAGGCCGCACCTGGAGTATGCCGTCCAGTTCTGGGCACCAGTCCTCAGGAAGGATGTCCTGGAACTAGAAAGGGTTCAGAGAAGGGCAACAAAGCTAATTAAGGGACTGAAGGACCTTAGTTATGAGGAAAGATTATGGGAACTGAACTTATTCTTTCTGGAGAAGAGACGCTTGAGAGGGGATATGATTTCAATGTACAAATACTGTACTGGTGACCCCACAATAGGGACAAAACTATTCAGTGCAAGGGAGTACACAAAGACACGCGGCCATTCATTAAAAATGGAGGAAAGGTGGTTTAACCTTACGTTGGGTAGAGGGTTCTTTATGGTAAGAGCATTAAGGATGTGGAATTGTCTTCCACAAACAGTGGTTTCAGCTGGGAGCATGGATAATTTAAAAAAACTATTAAATGGGCACCTAAGAGACTACAACATTGAGGGATATACAATGTAAAAACACTCACATAGGTTGAACTTGATGGACTTGTGTCTTTTTCCAGCCTCACTAACTATGTAACTATGTAAAGGCAGAAGGTTTTTTTAACTTAATGCATTCTATGTATTAAGATAAAAAGCCTTCTGTGTGCAGCAGCCCCTCTAAAACTTACCTGAGGTCCCGCTCTGTCCAGCGATGTCCATGAGTGTCTCAGCCTTCCGATATTCTCCGTTGATTGGCTGAGACACAGCCAGGGCTGGATTGGGACAAAAATTTGGCCCTGGACTTCATCCAGACTGGCCCACTTTAATTTTACAAACATGCACAAAAACAGTATATAAACTATACGCAATTGTGCATGTATGGGGATGGATGGGACGGCCGAGCACGGATGGGATGGCAGAGCACGGATGGGATGGCTGAGCACAGATAGGCATGGATGGAATTGCTGGGCATGGATGGGATGGCTGAGCACGGATGGGATGGCTGAGCACAGATGGGATGGCTGACCACAGATGAGGATTGATGGGATTGCTGAGCACAGATGGGATGGCTGAGCATGGATGGGGATGGATGGAATTGCTGAGCACAGATGGGGATGGCTAAGTATGGACGGGGATGAGGCAGGAATTGGCACAGATCAGTGCTGTGGGCATTACAGATCCTGCCCACAGCGCTGCTGCATCCGATCTCTCCCCTCTCCTCTTCATTGTACTGATTGGTACAGAGAGGGGAAGAGATGAACCGGGCATGCGCCGGTTTACAATTGATCGCTCCCTCATTTGACAGAGCGATCACGTAGCAAAGGACCGCTGCCATCGGCCCTTTACTGTGATCCGTTGGGTCCGGAGGACCCGTCGGTCACAGATTTTCCCAGGTGCTCGCCCCAGGGGGCACGCAGGAGTACGATTCTGGGAGGGCGTACTATGACGTCCTTCCAGACCCATTATCCGATGCAGTTGTAATTTTTTGTCACAGTTTTTTAGTAAATCAAGAAATTAGAAAAAATTTTTGCACAATTTTTGTTTTTTCCATACTGTCACCAGTGCCCCGAACCCGATCCCGGACATTAAAAAAAAGTCTGATATCGGGTTCGGTATTCGGGTATATGCTGCCTTTTCTATAGCTGCTGGGCAGCCAATCAACAAGCTTTTCACTAGTTTGCCCTTAGAAGCCATCACAACCATGCCTACTAATGGCATGGCTGTGATTGGCAAGTGCATCATGTGACCCAGCCTCTATATGGGGCTGGAGTCACGTAGCGCAGCGTGTCAGATCGTCTCAGACTAGAGTAGGGAGAGCTTCATGCCGCTGCTGTGAGGGAAAGATTAGCGTTCACAACCATCTCAAACTGCATTAGGGAGACCTTCATTGCGGCCCTGTGAGGGACACATTAGCGTTCAGAATCATCTTATAGTACATTAGGGAAACATTCCTGTGGGTGCTCTGAGGGACAGTTTATCGTTCTAAAAGCAACTACTACTGCATTAGGGCCAGGTTCCTGTTTGTGCTCTGAGGGAGAGATTATCTTTCTAAAAACAACTACTACTGCATTAGGGCCAGGTTCCAGTTGGTGCTCTGAGGGAGAGTTTATCGTTCTAAAAACAACTACTACTGCAAAAGGGCCAGGTTCCGGTTGGTGCTCTGAGGCACAGTTTATTGTTCTAAAAACAACTACAGCTGCATTAGGGCCAGGTTCCTGTTTGTGCTCTGAGGGAGAGATTATCTTTCTAAAAAGCAGCTACTACTGCAATAGGGCCAGGTTCCGGTTGGTGCTTTGAGGGAGAGTTTATCTTTCTAAAAACAACTACAACTGCATTAGGGCCTTGTTCCTGTTGGTGCTTTGAGGGACAGTTTATCGTTCTAAAAACAACTACTACTGCATTAGAGCCAGGTTCCTGTTGGTGCTTTGAGGGAGTTTATCATTCTAAAAGCATCTCATATTGCAGTAGGGACAGGTTCCTGTAGGTGCTATGAAAGACAGATTATCGATTGTTCTAAAATCATCTCATACTGGTGTAGGGAGAGGTTCCTGCTGCTGGTGTGAGCGGTGTATTTCTTGCACAAAAATAAAAAGTGCATCTACCATTTTCTTTTGTTGTATTAATAAATAGTGCTGCATAGTACATTTGTGTCCAGAATGAGGAGAGCGTCAAATAAGGGACGTGGTGATGGTCGTGGTGCTGCTGGTGTTGGTGGTGTTGATGAAGCTCCTGTTGCAAGGAGAGGATGTGGTGCCAGCTACACGCACAAGTGAAACACCTTCCTCAGGTTGCCGACAGAACCTTCAACGTTGTATGGTAGGCCCGAATGGCGCTCAACGAATGGTGAGGCCAGAACAAGTACAGGCGATAGTAGATTGGGTGGCTGACAATGCCTCCAGTTCCTTCACATTGTCTCCCACCCGGTCCCTTGATGAAAGCTCAGAGTTGGCACCTGAACCCCATGGCCATCTGTCTTTCACCTCAGCCCCTTGTAAATCAGCCAAGCAGTCTGAGCCCCAAGTCATGCAGCAGTCTCTTTTTGATGACTCTGCTGCTGTGCTTTCCGTGGGCCATCCACATAGCCCTGGCCCAGAAGTGGAAGACATTGAGTGCACTGATGCCCAACCACTTCTGGTTCAGGATGAGGACATGGAAACACCAGGGCAGCACGTCTGTGATGATGATGACGAAACACAGGTGCCAACTGCTGCGGCTTTCCACAGTGTGCAGACTGACAAGGAGGGCAGTGGTGAAGGGTGGGTGGAAGATGATGTGGAGGAGGATGATGAGGTCCTAGACCCCACATGGAATGAAGGTCATGCGAGTGACATGTGCAGTTTGGAGGAAGAGGTGGTGGTCACACAGAGGCACCAGCACAGCAAAAGAGGAAGCAGGTTGCAAAAGCGGAGCGAGCGTCCCCTAGACAGTACGCTTGCTACTACCCACCGCACCCAGGGACCTAGCACACCAAAGGCAGCTCAAAGGCATTCCCCGGCATGGCAGTTCTTCAGACAATGTGCTGACTACAAGACACAAGGGGTTTGCACACTGTGCAATGAGAGGCTAAAGCGAGGCACAAATGTTCTAAACCTCCATAATCAGGCATCTAAATGCAAAGCACTTGCTGCAGTGGAATAAGTACCTCAAAATCCAAGAAAGGTCTCGGCCTCCTCCTGCTTCCTCTTCTGCTGCTGTCTCTGCCTCTTCCCCCACCTCTACACTGCCAGTGTCACCTGCCACCCAGCAAACAGACGATGTGACAGCAATGCCACCATGTCCGCCACCGTCCCCAAGCATTTCCACACGGACCCATGGAAGCTTACAGCTCTCCTTCTCCCAAACACTGGAGAGAAAGAGGAAGTACCTCCCTACCCACCCGCGATCCCTGGCCCTGAATGCCAGCATTTCAAAATTCCTGGCCTTTGAAATGATGTCATTCCGTCTGGTGGACACGGATAGTTTCAAAAACCTGATGGCAGTGGCTGTCCCACAGTACGTGGTTCCCAGCTGCCACTAATATTCCAGGCGAGCCATCCCTTCCCTGCACAAACCAGTCGGGGACGAGATCAAGTGTGCACTGCGCAACATCATCTGTGGCAAGGTCCACATAACCACTGATACGTGGACCAGTAAGCACGGGCAGGGGCGCTATATCTCGCTAACTGCACTCTGGGCAAATGTAGTGGCGGGTGGGCCTGAGCCGGCTAGCTGTTTGGCGCATGTCCTTCCGCCCCCCAGGATTTCAGGGCATTTCTCTTTGCCTCCTGTTGCCTCCTCCTCCTACTGCGGTTCCTCCTCCTCCTCTACCACCTCCTCATCCGCTCAGCGTAACACCTTCACCACCAACTTCAGAACATCCAGGGGGAAATGACAGCTGGCTGTTTTAAAACGGATATGTTTGGGGGATAAACCCCACACTGCGCAGCAGCTGTGGACGGGCATTGAACAACAGACCGACGAGTGGTTGTTGCCACTGAGCCTCAAGCCCGGCCTGGTGGTGTGCGATAATGGGCGAAATCTCGTAGCAGCTCTGGACCTAGCCGGTTTCACGCACATCCCTTGCCTGGCGCCTGTGCTGAATTTGGTGGTGCAGAAATTTCTAAAAAATTACCCGGATATGTCAGAGCTGATGCAGAAAGTGCGGGCCGTCTGTGCGCTCTTTCGGCGTTCCCACCCTGCTGCTGCTCACCTGTCTGCGCTGCAGCGGAACTTCGGCCTCCCCTTCCTATGCGACGTGCCCACAAGGTGGAACTCCACCTTGCACATGCTGGAGAGACTGTGCGAGCAGCAGCAGGCAATAGTGGAGTTTCAGCTGCAGCACACACGGGTCAGTCGCTCTGCGGAACAGCACCACTTCACCACCAATGAGTGGGCCTCCATGCGAGACCTGTGTACCATATTGCAGTGTTTCGAGTACTCCACCAACATGGCCAGTGGCGATGACGATGTTCTCAGCGTTACTATCCCACTTCTATGTCTCCTTGAAAAAACACTTTGGGCGATGATGGAAGAGGATGTGGCACAGGAGGAGGAGGAAGAGGGGTCATTTCCACGGCTATCAGGCCAGTCATTCACAAGTGGCTCGGAGGGTGGGTTCCTGCACCAGCATAGGCCAGGTCAAAAATTTTCAAGCCAGGGGACAGTTCTGGAGGATGAGGAGGACGAGGATGATGATAAGGAGGAGGAGGAACTGTTTTCACAGCAGGGTGGCACCCAACGCAGCTCCTGGGCATCACTGGAGCATAGCTGGGGGGATACGGAGGACACTGATGACACACCTTCCACAGAGGACAGCTTGTCTTTGCCTCTGGGTAACCTGGCACACATGAGCGACTACATGCTGCAGTGCCTGCTCAACGACAGCCAAATTGCCCACATTTTATCTTGTGCTGATTACTGGGTGGCTACCCTGCTGGATCCCCGGTACAAGGACAACGTGCCGTCCTTAATTTCCTCACTGGAGCGTGATCGGAAGATGCGTGACTACAAGCGCACTTTGGTAGACACGCTGCTGAGGGCATTCCCAAATGACACCGGGGGCTCAGTGGAAGCACAAGGCGAAGGCAGAGGAGGAGGAAGAGGTCACCAACGCAGCTGTGGCACCGCCAGCACCTCAGGAGGCAGGGTTAGCATGGCCAAAATGTGGAAAAGCTTTGTCAGCAGCATGCCACCACAAACAGCACCACCAGCTGATGGGCAACATCTTAGCAGGAGGCAGCATTTCAGCAACATGGTGGAACAGTATGTGTGCACACGCCTACACGTACTGACTCATGGGTCTGCCCCATTCAACTTCTGGGTCTCCAAATTGGCCACATGGCCTGAGCTTGCCCTTTATGCCTTGGAGGTACTGGCCTGCCCTGCAGCCAGTGTATTGTCTGAACGTGTGTTTAGTACGGCAGGGGGCGTTATCACAGACAAGCGCAGCCGCCTGTCCACAGCCAACGTGGACAAGCTAACCTTTATTAAAATGAACCAGGCATGGATCCCACAAGACTTGTCTGTACCTTGTGCAGAATAGACATTTAGACCGGCCTCACACAGCCATTGGTATCCTTGTTTTTTTTTTAATATGTCTCAATATTTTGGGCCTACCCCAATTCTAAAAAAAACCCCAAACAAACCAAAAACAGTGTTGGCTACCTCCTCCTCCTCCTCCACATCCTCGTCCTCCACCGCCACTTCCACCTACACTGCCAAGGTCACGGCCTAGTCAACCTCTAGGCTCCTACTCCACATCCACCTCCTCCTCCCATTTTTTTTTTATTTGATTTTAAGTTATTTCCCTATCCACACTTGTTTGCAGGGCACTTGTCCTACTCTTACCCCCATTTTGCTTCCTTTTGCAGCCTTCTAGCCCTTTCCATGACTTTTTTACAGCCATTTTTGTGCCCAAAAGTTCGGGTCACCATTGACTTCAATGGGGTTCGGTGTCCGGGGTCAAGTTCGGATCGAGTTCTGTACCGAACCCGAACGGTTTCACGAGGTTCTGCCGAACCCGACGAACTCGGACATACAGGTGTCCGCTCAACTCTACTAATATGACATCCTTGAAGGTGCACAGCCCTGAACACACGCTGTGTGACTGTGGGGCCTTGCGCCCGCACGAATGTCAGATTTGGAGCAGCATCTGTGTCCAACAGCCACTGCGTCCCAATGCAACACCAATGGGACTGCATGGATGGGTATGCACAGAACACCTATGCATCTCAATGCGGATAAATGCAGCCCTCCACAAGCGTACACTTTAGTACACCTCGTGTGAAGTTCCTTTGTTGAACTTAATTTTTGAAGTCTTGCTTTGGCATGTTAGCTTTTTATTATTTGTTGCTGTCGATGGTCGGGCACCCCTTTGATGACAATAGCATTATAGGAGCAAATGCAGCATGGACTGTCTACATAGATTTTTATACACTTTAATAATACATTAGAGGATTTTTTTCATGACTACATAATAGAGTTAAATGTAAGCACTTTATATATGCCTTCACTTCTGCTTCAACCTATTAGTATAAGACGAGTCATAACACAACAAAATGTAACAATAATTAATAAAAAGCTCTCCAGTGGTAACTTTGTAATAATAATAAATGCCGTGCTAAATAAAATACATCAAACAAATTAAGCTGGAGTACACAAAACCACAGATTTATTCAAAGTGATGTTCATTAAAACCAGCAAATTCAATTATATTAAATGACACAAACATTGCCAATGAGAGAAGATGAAACTGTGGACATATAGAACCAAACAATACCAAAGCATGAGACGTTTTACAGGTTGATTAAGATTATTTAAAGCTGAACTCCGGGCTATTTGGACCAAACCCACCCTGTTTGCACTCTCCCCACCTTAGGATCACCCCTGCAGTATTAAACAAAACATCTCTATACCTTCTAGTTTTCAAGGTGCCGGACGTCATAGGTTTTCTTCACTCTCTTGTTCCTCCAGCTGTGAGCAGATCCTAACCACCACAGATATCAACATCACATAAAGGCATGACAATGCTTATATTGCAAGGTTTTATTGAGAGTCAAGGGTGAGGGGTGGAACCTTGACATCGTGAGTTCACAGGAAGTGGGTTAAATGTCGCTGGACACCATTCAACCCAAGGAACAGGCAGGGTTGGACCGGGGAGTGGGAGGATCTGCAGGGAACAGCACTAAAGTTTGAGTAAATATAAAATATTTTTTAGACTTTGCCTAAGTTGGGTTTATTCAATTTATGCCCAAGCTGACATCTGGAATTCTCCCCAAGTCAAGGATAATCGCCTATTAGACAGTTGTCACCATAACAGGTGTCCGCATCGGAAGATATACCCTTATGTCTCGTTTCTGACAAACTATAAAAGGTTGGATTTCCGATTACTTTTTGCTCTGGAGACAGCGGTCACCAAAACAGAATCTTTAATACGTCCTCGCTCTAAGCAAAACTTAAAAAGTTTTGGCTTTACATACACTAAATTCATAAACATTTTCAATCAACATTCACTCAAGATTCATTCATATTTCCTATTGTATGTAACTGGAAATCCCATGAATCATGGGTAAAAGTTGTTTGAATCTTGTGTGAAAACATCTATAAATAGACCCAAAGTTAGAAACTTTAATCGTTTCACTTTAAACTCTAGTACTATGCAAACCATTTCAGCCAGAATTCAGAAAATACCCCACAGGGTAATTGGCAGGTATATGGTAGTGGCTGAGCTTATGAGAGGGCTCCTGCCCAATACCCCCTATAGTTGGTGTGCAGTAGAGTCAGATTCATTCATTATGTTGTTCATTTTGTTTTGTCATGTTCGTTATGTTAGAATGATTAGTTTTCAGAATTAGTTTCATATATTGGGATTAGCTTAGTATATTCGTTTTTCTGAATTGGTTTGGTTTGGTTTGGAAGCTATTTCGGAAGATTGGCTATATTAATTTTAACGTGTTCATTTGTCATTTCGGAGATTACTTATGCACTCTGTTTGGGTTGGATGGAGGTGGATAAATCAGAATCACGGAATCATAACATAACAAATGGAACAAAATTAATTTCGGATTCATTCGATATGTTATGTTTCATAGATTTTGATGGATCCACCTCTCTCCAACCTTCTTGTATTTATTACAATATGTTTTCATTTCATATATAGTACATTTTTTTATAATAATGAAAAATGGTAATGCAAATTAAAAATGAATCATTTCAGATCATTCGTTATGTCGTTACATTATTTTGTGCTCAAATGAAACTAATTCATTTGTTGTTTCATTATAATTTATTTCAGATTCGTTGAAATTTGTTACTAATGTTAGTCAGAGATTCAGTTACCACCGAATTTCCAAATAATTAAAATTTTGTCCAAACTTCTATTCCTAACAAAACAAATTGCACATGTCTAGTCTGCAGTAGATTCTAGCATGGTGGGTATGTAGAAAAGAGTCTGGATGATGCTGAGGACACTCAGACTGGAATTTGTGTAGGATGGTGGCTTATAGATAGAGCACAAGAGCTTGCAGGTGCAGGAAGCAAAGCCATAGTCAAGAAGAGCCAGAGTCAGCAACGACCAAGTAGCAGAGGTACCAAATAAGAAGAGAGGAGCAGGGTCAGAAGTCGAGCCAGGGTCATTATCAGGAGAGCCACAGACATACCAAAACAGCAGGCAGGAGACAAAGTCAGGATACAAGTCACGGTCAACAACAGAAGATCAGAATAAAGTAGGGTCAAGAAGCAAGCCAGGTCCGATACAAGATACCAACTCTCCTTAGCTGTACTGAGCTTTAAATAGGGCTCTAGACCAGTGTTAGACATGCACACTAATCAGTCCAGTGCAGGAATGCCTACACAATCTTGACTCTATATACTGGTCCACAAGTTGCACCATGAACAAATGCAGATCTTCAGGCATGGCAATGCATTCGATATTCCTTACAGTCACTAGGAATGCCATTCCGAAAGCCTGTACAGTGTTATTTCCTGTATAACAATTTACATTCAAATTTCCAAGGTGGGTATGCATTTGACATGCACACCTGCAGTGGGTGTGTTTGGGAATAACTCTCAGCATCACAATCAGGGGTTCTCAGTGAGTGAGGCGAAATGGTGAACTACACGCATGCCTGTATGAAAAACCCAATCCCTGAGCATCTCAAAACTAATTTTAAAGTTCCAACTGGAGTTATCCTTTAATGAGCATAAGCAGAACTTTAAATATAAAAGTATTGATCCCTTCCAGTGCCCTTATTAATGACATTGAGCTTAATTGGCCACTCAGAAGAACTTCTGTACACAAAGCCCCCATCTATCTTATCTCATTGACAAGCGAAGAATGCGGATCAATCCTGGTAATGTCTGAATTTTCCCTTCCTCGGTAAGACCAGGAGCTGCTCAATACTAAGGTAACCAGCAATTGGTCACAGCCCGGTACACACAACTCAAAGCTCCTAATGCAGCGCTGTATCCAGAGAATACGGTGATAATATAAAACCTAAATGTTAATTCCCGCTTGAGGGACTCCTAATCGAGTGGCAGGAGGTGACATCAGTGAAGTGTTAAATTACTTGCAGGGAGCATGGTTCCTGGAGGTTATTGTACCTAATCTGCTCGTACCTCGAGTGACACTTCATACAGGGCGACCTCCCACTGTGGGTTTAATTAGTCAAAGGTGTCTTCCGATTAAAGTGGAAGCATGCTGGTGCGCGGTAGTTGTTCAAAATACAGCACTGGTTATATTTAACTTTAGGTAATTAAAGGGAATTTGGCATTTGTGAAGCTAAATTGCTGTTGTAGTAGACTGATGCAGATCAGAAAATGATTTCAGTTTTCCCATACATGCCGGCATTGCACGTCACCATCAAGTCTACAGTTCTAGTGTCTTTATTTGAAAAGGTATTTCGAAAGGGTAGCGACCCTGGGGTGCAACTGGGAGAAGGTGAAAAAGTGTGGTCATTCTTTAACAGGAAGTACCCATTGACGTATTATTCTAATAAAAGGTTCATATTTAAAAAGATTGAAAAAGACCAGCTTGGGCTAATTTAGCTATGTATACAGTATAAATATAATGAGATGTAACTCAAACACTCAAAGCCCAGTACTTTTCTCCATTGCCTTTTCCTATGTATACGCTTTACCATACCTGGTTGAGCCTGCTGGTAGCTGGATATCACTGATGGAGACACAGGGGTTGATTTACTAAAGGCAAATCCCCTTTGCTCCACAAGTGCACTGCTAGTGCTCCACAAGTGCACTTGGAATTGCAGTCGCTGTAGATCCGAGGCGGACATGCAAAGAAAATAAAAAACAGGATTTTTGCTTGTACATGAATGGATGATAAAATCAGCAGAGCTTCCCCTCATTTCAGATCTTCCCCTCAGATCTAGAGCAACTGCACCTCTAATGGAAGAAACACCTGGGAAGGTGTTAGCTGCCTCAGAGGTGTGCGGGGCGCTGCTGAAGGACTTTGTTCTAAGGTAAGTATTTCATAATGAGCTAGTATGCCATGCATACTAGCTCATTATGCCTTTGTCTTACAGGTTTTTTTTGTTTTTTCCCCAGGGTTTACAGACTCTTTAAGGAAACACAAATGCAATCTATTACCCGATTTTTGGGGAAAATATAGAAGGTTTCGTCGAGTAAATAGATACCCAACATGTCAAGAGTTGCCAGTGAAAGAGTGATCAATTTCACCCTGGTACCCTGAATTTTCCATAGGTAACCTTTTTAACCACTTCTGCCCCGGAAGGATTTCACACTTTAGGGCCAGAGCACTTTTTGCGATTCGGCACTGCGTCGCTTTAACTGACAATTGCGCAGTCGTGCGACGTTGTACCCAAACGAAATTTGCGTCCTTTTTTTCCCACAAATAGAGCTTTCTTTTGGTGGTATTTGATCACCGCTGTATCATTTCTGATCACCTCTATAAACAAAAGAAGAGCGACAATTTTGCAAAAAAAAAAACAAATTTCTTACTTTTTGCTGAAATACAAATCCAAAAAAAAAATACAAAAAAACATTTTTTTTCATCGGTTTTGGCCGATTTATATTCTTCCTCATATTTGTGATAAAAAAATCGCAATTGGCGTTTATTGATTGGTTTGCGCAAAAGTGGCTGCGTTTACGGATGATGAGAATTAATTTCTGGGTTTTTTTTTTGTTTTATTTTTTTTACTAGTAATGGCGGCGATCTGCGATTTTTAGTGGTAGTGCGATATTGGGGCAGACATGTCGGACCATTTTGACACTTTTTTTGGGACCATTGGCATTTATACAGCGATCAGTGCTATAAAAATGCACTGATTACTGTGTAAATGCCATTGGCAGTGAAGGGGTTAACCTGGAGGGGGCGCTCTAAGGGTTAACTGTGTTCCCTGGGCGTGTTCTAACTGTATGGGGGCTGCCCTAGCAGGGGAAGGGAAGTGATCACAGCTTCCATGAAGAGGAAGGCTGTGATCACAGCCCTTCCCCCTCTCACAGAACGGAGGTCCGTGTTTAGTTACACGGACCTCCGTTCTTTCAGTGCGGGGGGGGGCATTGCAGGTAGCCGGCAGCGATCGAGTCCGCCGCACCCGCTCCCTGGCCCCCCTGAACGCAGTGAGCATGCGGGCGCGCCTCCGGCAGCACGCGCTCACAGTGCACGATCTCGCAGCCGCCGTCATATGACGGCGGTTCGCGATATCGAGCCACTTCGTCGCCGTCAACCTGCGGTTGACGGTTGGCAAGTGGTTAAACCCCAAAGTTACTCTAGTGCTCTTCACTTGCTTGCGGATCCCACGCCAAGCAGCTGGTCTGCTGCATTCAGAACACAGGAGGTCAGCTGCTCTAAATGAATGCAAAGCATCCTCTGATTGGATGAGGTCCTGAGAACACTTTGGCCTCATGCACACTGGACGTTATAATGTTATAAAAATGGCAGTAGCTTTGCAGTGAGTTTTTCAACATCTTTCAAAGTTTTTGCTAAAACGCTTTTAGAGTTTTTAAGCTTTTTTTTTTTTTTTCAATGGCATCAAAAACGTTAAAAAAAGTTTTTCCGCGTTTTTCAGTGTTTTTTGACGTTAGAGCATTTTTACCGCTGAAAAACTCCTCTCGGAACTCACTAGTTTTGTTTTGTTTTTTTTACAGCCAAAAAATGTCCCAGCCGAAAACAGTTGATTTACTAAAGGCAAATCCACTTTGCTCCACAAGTGCACTTGGAAGTGCAGTCGCTGTCGATCTGAGGGGAAGATCTGAAATGAGCTAAAAGAAGCTTCTCTTCTATGGCTGGGCTTGAAAGACGCCTTGTTTGTTAAAGATCTTTCTGAGTTTTTCTGACACTCCAGCTACTTACAGGATAACTGTATTACTCTTACACAAATAATGGGGTTATATAAGGAGGACAGGATGAACTTTCACATCTGCCATCCTGCATTTGGACAACCGCCACCTACACATTTACATGATGATTGGATTAAGGTGTTCTAAGATGTGAATAAATGCTGGGGTATCCTCCTGACACTCTAGAAGAAGTGGCTTAGCTAGCAAAAAACACCTTTCACATCTTTCCTTTCTCGTTTCTTTCCCCCCAGTGATACCAAAAAAGAGATGGGGTGTCAAGTTTGGACATCAAGTGAGACTTTTTTTGGACATCCGGCACTCCTCTCTCATCACACAAGGTGGGGGCATTCATATTCCATATGAATGCCCATGGTTTTGGAATAGGATGTCCAACAATCTCATACAGGTGTGATGGTCATATACGCATAAACTATTGTCAAATACACTATATTGTCAAAAGTATTGGGGCGCCTGCCTTTACACACACATGAACTTTAATGGCATCCCAGTCTTAGTCCATAGGGTTCATTATTGAGTTGGCCCACCCTTTGCAGCTTCAACTCTTCTGGGAATGCTGTCCTCAAGGTTTAGGAGTGTCTATGGGAATGTTTGACCATTCTTCCAGAAGCGCATTTGTGAGGTCAGGCACAGTTGTTGGATGAGAAGGCCTGGCTCACAGTCTCCGCTTTAAATCATCCCAAAGGTGTTCTATAGGGTTGAGGTCAGGACTCTGTGCAGGCCAGTCAAGTTCCTCCACCCTAAACTCACTCATCCATGTCTTTATGGACCGTGCTCGAGCACAGAAGCGAACACACACGTAAGTCACGCACACACATGTGAGGTATCGCCACAAATTTTAGAGCAAGATCAATAGTTCTAACACTAGACCTCCAGGCCAGTCAAGTTCCTCCACCCCAAACTCGCTCATCCATGCCTTTATGGACCTTGCTTTGTGTACTGGTCCAAATCATTTGGTGGAGGGGGGATTATGGTGTGGGGTTGTTTTTCAGGGGTTGGGCTTCCAGTGAAGAGAACACTTAAGGCGTCAGAATACCAAGACATTTTGGACAATTCCATACTCCAAATTTATGGGAACAGTTTGGGGATGGCCCCTTCCTGTTCCAACATAACTGTGCACCAGTGCACAAAGACATGGATGAGCGAGTTTGGGGTGGAGGAACTTAAGTCCTGACCTCAACTCGATAGAACATCTTTGGGATGAATTAGAGCAGAGGCTGCGAGCCAGGCCTTCTCATCCAACACTGGTGCCAGAGCTCACAAATGCTTTTCTGGAAGAATCGTCAAACATTCTCATAGACACTCCTAAACCTTGTGGACAGCCTTCCCAGAAGAGACAAAGCTGTTATAGCTGCAAAGGGTGGACCAACTCAATATTGAACCCTACGGACTAAGACTGGGATGCCATTAAAGTTCATGTGCGTGTAAAGGCATTTGTCCCAATACTTTTGGTAATATAGTGTATTTTGTCTGTTTTACTGGTGCTGGCCTTAGGAGCTTGTGAAGGAAAAGAAACACTCTTTGACAATAATGAAATCAACTGAGGAAAATTTTAAGGAAAGAGGCAGATCCGATGTTTCGAGGTAACCTGCAGCCTAAATGAGAAGATCAAATATAGATGTTTCTGTTTTTAGAACTGTAATGGATGTCATAATATAAAAATGCAATATTAAACTAATCACAGACCCTGCTTTTCTAGAGTTCAGGCTGCACAATAAATTCAATTCCTAACTGAAATCAATTGTTGGTGAGCCTGAACATTCACAATATGGACATTCTCAGAATTAGGATCAATGGGTTTTAATCAGGCTAATGTACATATGTGGAAGAACATCATTGATGTTTAACTGACATTTTAATGAAGTAATATTATTACACTGAAACATGGAGCTGAGGTCAATTTCACTTTTTTCTTGAAACAATAGACATAAATTCAGCCTCTCTGCTTAAATGTACCGGTATATACTTTTCTAATATTCATAATATACCACGTAGAATAGTTTGCAGTATATACAAGCCAAATATTTTTTTTTTTTTTTTGGGTAGTGTAGGAAACAGTTTTTTTTTTGGTCCCATTGAGAAGATTCCCTGACACTACCTGTCCCAGAGAAAAAAAAAAAGTCACAGCAAATATCTCTAAAGTGAGGGGATCTTCCCTATGGGACAAAAATACTGTTTTCCCAAAAAGTACTGTTTTCCTATCCTTAAAGAGGTTGTAAAGCCTCACGTTTTTTCACCTTAATGCATTCTATGCATAAAGGGGAAAAATCTTTTCTTTTGCAGCTGCCCCCCAGACCCCCCATTTACTTATCTGAGCCCGATC
>BLSH010146565.1:3073802-3092802 GCA_018402905.1 Glandirana rugosa
CGTTTTTGATGCAGTCTAGTGCTTTTCCCCCCCTCTTTTTTCTTAACCTTAAGGGCCAGTTCCGGTGCATTTTTTATGCTTTCCGGTGCATTTCTGGTACGTTCCGGTGCGCTTTCCGGTGCACTTTTGGTACTTTCCAATGCGTTCCAGTACAGTTCAGTGCAGATAAAATGCAGCATGTTCTACTTTTTTTTCTGAAACTGGAACGCACTGAAACTGACCACACTGGTGTGAACTATGCCATTGAAAACCATATAACCTACTTTCCATGCATTTTTATGCATAAAAAAATGCCCTGGACCGCATGAGGTGTGAAGTGGCCCTTATCGCGCAAAAAATAAAAAAAACGCAGAGGTGATCAAATAACACCAAAAGAAAGCTCTATTTGTGGGGAAAAAAGGACATACGTTGTATTTGGTTACATCATCGCACAACCGCGCAATTGTCAGTTAACATGACGCAGAGCCGTATTGCAAAAAATGGCTTATAAAAACTAGAAAGGGGCTTTGGTAGAGAAAAGATTATACAAGATACTTCCTGAAAACCTTGCAAATCATTGAAAGAACAAGGTACAGCCTCTAACCTCCATCTTCCTTCCCGGTATTTTGATTACTACTAAATCATGGCGCTCTGAGACACGTGAGCACCCTAGAAAATAATCTAAAGCAATGGAATATTCATACAGTAAATAAGGCAATATAAATCTACAGACTCCTATAACATACAACTGTATATTACCATATATTTCTGTAATCAAGATTTCTGTATTTAATCCCCCGGAATTCTCTTGGAGTTTACATTGCAGTAAGTCTCTGTAGACGGGAATTAGGCCTTCTGAATTATGCAGCCGGAGAGAGATACCTTAAAAGTAATTTAGACCGCGGCGGAGACAAACAATGGAGCACCGGATAGGACAGCGCACGCGGGCTAAATCCCCAACCACTGGCAGCTCTGTATTATAGCACAGACATTGTTGTAGAATGACTTTAAGAGGATTACTTTCTCCTGCCACTTCTGGTCTGTATTCAAACTGCTTTTTATTAAGAGTTTCCACAACCTAAATATAGAGCAGAGAGGACACTTTATATCTGCTGCTCCAGCCAGCCAATAGATAGAAACATAGAAACATAGAAAAGTGACGGCAGAAAAAGACTGAGTAGTCCATCGAGTCTGCCCCTTTTTATTTTTAATTTTTTTATTTTTTTATTATTTTTTTTTACATTAACCTTGTTGTGTGACTATGGATTTATGTTTATCCCAAGCATGTTTGAGGCCATTTACTGTTGACTGTCTCACAACCTCTGTTGGTAGTTTATTCCAATCATCAACAACCCTTTCAGTAAAATAATACTTTCTAAGATTAGTTTTGAACTTCCCCCCCCAGTTAGTTTGAGGTCCCCGTGTTCTTGATTTTGGTTTCATATTGAAAAGACTGCCCCCCTGAACCTTATTCACCCCCTTGAGGTATTTAAAGGTTTCAATCATGTGTGCGGTGAAAACACGAAAGGACCTGATATACTTTATCCGTAACGTCAGCTATTACATGAGAAAGCAAAGTTGCGTGATGGTGTTACCTGTTTCCCTCGTGAAAAATTTGTATTTTTTTTTTTTAGAGTTGTATTGGCACCTTGACCAAGAAAAACTGCCTATGCAGGTAGAGGGTGCTTGTAGATGAAAACCCAACTGTGCAGCTTTGACTAAAGTAGGAAAATGCCCTTGCTATAGGTGTACCTCCTGAAGACTGGCTGAAAAAAAACCTCCCAGACGTGGCATCATCCCGTCCTGCCTTGTTGCAGGGATGTTGCTAACACACCCCCACCATTACAGGAATGAGATCTCAAACCCCTGCACGTGTGCGGTTAACTATCTCCTCCTATCAGAGCTGAGAGTTATTGCGACCAGCTAAAGAAATAAGAGGAGGTTTGAATCTGAGAAAGAGCTTGCTCCTGTAAAGGTGGGGTGCAGCAGTAAAGGCTACAAGGCACGATGGGAGGATTATATATGTATATCCCAGATGCAGCTAAAAAGCACACCAATGGTAGGTATCAGCCCCAACATTTGTACAAAGCAAGATCCACAAGGAAAGTGAGGAATGGAGAGCACCGGGGCTTTGTGATACCAAAGAGAAAGATAATAGCACGTTGGAAGAGCGGGCACTTTGGAGGAGTGTTCCCCCATGCATGGATATTCTTTGGATGCAAGAACTGTTATAGCAATAAGCTATCTATGAATTGGACTGCACTTTATATTTAGCACTGGAACTTTATGAATTGGACTGCACTTTATATACAGCACTGGAACTTTATGAATTAGACTGCACTTTATTTATAGCACTGGAACTTTATGAATTGGACTGCACTTTATTTATAGCACTGGAACTTTATGAATTGGACTGCACTTTATATACAGCACTGGAACTTTATGAATTGGACTGCACTTTATATACAGCACTGGAACTTTATGAATTGGACTGCACTTTATATACAGCACAGGAACTTTATGAATTGGACTGCACTTTATTTATAGCACTGGAACTTTATGAATTGGACTTCACTTTATATACAGCACTGGAACTTTATGAATTGGACTGCACTTTATTTATAGCACTGGAACTTTATGAATTGGACTGCACTTTATATACAGCACTGGAACTTTATGAATTGGACTGCACTTTATTTATAGCACTGGAACTTTATGAATTGGACTGCACTTTATATACAGCACTGGAACTTTATGAATTGGACTGCACTTTATATACAGCACTGGGGCTTTTATAACATTAATTCATTTTCACAAGGAAAATATTTTGCACAATATAATTATTTTTGCACATTAGTTAAAGCATGATTTACATTGATATTTATTGCACGGTATTCTTGAAAATTGATGCCTAATTATGATGATAATGCATTGAGTGGAGTATTGTATATTGGTTAGACAGAAAATTGTTCCCAGCTACTAGCACATTAGCACTTTAAAGTGGATGTAAACCCACCACCCACCCAGTATAAACTAATGACACTGTATTAATGTATATATACATGCAAGACTCCTGCACCTATCCCTACCTTTCAAATGTCCTTCCTGTAAGCACTAGCAGCTCTGTAAAACTCTGAAATCAGAGGATGTCTGTGTTTGCTGGAGTTTGGTGGGTGGAGTTGTGATGTCACAAGCCTCCCTACCCACCTCTATACTGAGACATTGAGGAGGGAGGGAGGGGGAGTGTAAAACTTTCTCTGCTGTGTGAAGGAGATAAGCAAATTGCTTGTCACTCACAGAGCAAGGGGCGGATCGACTGTGTATTTCCCTGTTAGTCGGACTTTCTTTTCCTGAAAAAAGATAAGCTCATTACTCACAGTTGGATTAACTCTTTGTGGCAAGACTGGGCACAGATGATATGACATGCTATATTCTACCAGGCAGAATTATTAATTACATTTTTTTTTCGGGTTTACATCCACTTTAATTTGGATACATTGCACAGTATTCTTAGGTAGGATTACTGAATAAGGACTATTGCATTAATGCACTTTAAGTTGATAGATGGGACACCAACTATGGCGAAGGGTAGTCACATATAAGTGCACACATTCACAATACAGCGGCACTAAGCTGCGCTATTTAATTGAGCAAGCGCTGTTACACACAGGATTAACCACCCCAGTGTACATCATATCATGAAATAGCATAAATACAATTTTTTTATTTGAAAGTATTAAAATATCCCCTGTACATGCTATTATGCGGGGAAAATACTATACAAATAGTAAACACAGTACATGAAAATAAAGGAAAAAGGGATGATACACCGTAGAGCAATATATCTGATTGTGCAATTCCAAGAAGTCCCAACGCATTTCAACCTAGATGGTCTTTCTCAGGGGATTGCCCTTGGGTGACAAATCAGGAGATTTAAAAGGTATAATAGATAGTTATTGGTAGAGCGCACATAGACTGCATCCAAAAGGTTGAGGATATAGGGGTGGCTGTAAAAGAAAATCCACTTGAACGGCAATCTTAGGGCAGCTGAAGTGAAGAAGACAGATGTACTTCTGGGAGCAGGAGACAAAAAAACGTTGTCTCCTTTAAAAGGTATAATGAATATACATACTTATGAGGATACAAACATACCCATAACGAAAAAAAGAAAAAAACATAAGAGGTCATCATTTAAGGTCTAATGGACTTACATAAATGAAGTATAACACACAAAGCAGGTTATATGATGTTGAAGGTCATCAAGGTTGGAGAGATTAAAGAACAAGGACACGGGATAATGGGATGGGTACAAAAGCCCAGCGTATGTGTCATAAAGCAGGAAGCAACGCCGCCGCCATGTTGGAAACTGGCGGGCAACTGGAAAAAGACAGCGCTGACACGCAGTGAACCAGGGAAGCAGCATACCTCATTTCCTGTGGGATGCAAAAGGAACTGAGCTCCACTCACACCCTCAGATAGCCCCCTCTGGTGGGACCAGAGGGGGCTACACATGCCAGGGTCACATGGACTGGGAAAAAAAAGAAGGGAAAGGAGGAGAGGACAACATCCTCCATCCTGGAGGATCCCCAACATTTGCAATAAATAAATACAGACAAGACAACACAGTGACATAAAACACTAAACCAAAACAAACAACACAATAGACAAAAAAACAGCAAAAATAGAATGATCACGAGGTGTTATGATCGAACGGACGTAAAACCTTCCAAGAAGGGTTTGAAACTGGTAATTTCATTGAGCCCCAGGGGTTTGGTGGCTCTGAGCCAACAAATTCACTGAGTTTCCTTTTGAAGAAGGATCAAGAGCCCAAAACAGGAGGCAATGACGAACATTGATCAAATGTCTACCAATAGTTGAAAAGATGTCCCCTGAATTCGCCAAGTTGATATGTTCTTTAATTCTAGGCCAGAATTCGCTCTTTATCTTGCCCACATAAAAAGCTCCACAGGTGCAACAGAGTGTTTTGGTCATAGTTTTTATCCATTGGGAAGTGTATGCACTCTGGAAATTCTAATATATCTGCACCACTGGCAAGAACCACAGACTTTTATACCCCAAGATTGTGTGGAACCAACTAGAAAAGACTTGTAGGTGCTAGAAACTAGCCTGTCCCTGATGGACCGGGCCCTCCTATAAGTAAATAGGGGGGCAGAAGGGATAATCCTAGCTACAGTATATTAGGGTCTGCCTGTATTTGGATATTTGCTCCCTAATAAGTTCATGTTGGGAAATAAAAGTTATGATAAATCTCAGTGGCTGCCCTGCATTCAGGGCTGGTGCAATGGTTTTTGGCACCCTAGGCAAAACCTAATTTTGCTGCCCCTCCCATTGGCTCCACCTCTGACTCCATCCCCTTTGCCGTGCCCATATGAAAGGAGGCGGCGCTATACAGGAAGCATCGGCTCTGCTCCTTCTAGTGTTGGCTCCAGTGCTGCACCTCTAATTACACTACTGGTCGGACAGAGCAGCTGCCTGAGACTGAGTTAGGTACATGCTGCAGCCTGCAGAGCATACAGACGTGGGAGGAATCCAGCAGCCGGGTGCCCTTACCCAGCAGTGCACACTAGGCGGCTGCCTAGTTTGCCTAGTGGTAGCACTGGCCCTGCCTGCATTGTTTTTAGACTTCCTTTGATCCTTGAAGAGAACTTAAGTACAAGGTTGCTTAAAAGCCCTGTTATAAGCCCTGCGTAAGCAAGAATTGGAGTATCCCCTTTCGAGAAGGTGGCTCTTCAAATCGTTTGCCGCCCTCTGAATTTTGTGTCATCACTGCAATTACACCGCAATCTCAAGTATTGGGAGTAAGGAATGGAATGCAGCAATGGCTAGGGGTGAAAACTGTCAGCCCTCAATATAGTATTGCCAGTACAAATCGCTTGGGACACATATGCTGGGCTTTTGTACCGATACCTTATCCCCTGTCCTTTTTTCTTCAGTCTCTCCACCCTCGGTGACCTTCAACATCATATAACCTGTCAGTCTATTATAAGATGACCTCTTATGTTTTTTATTATTTCATTATGAATATGTTTGTATCCTCATATGTATGTATATTCATTATACCTTTTTACTTCAGAAAATCTCCTGATTTGTCTCCCAAGGGAAATCCCCTGAGGAAGACCATCTAGGTTGAAACGCGTTGGTTCTTCTTGGACTTGCACAATAAAACATATTGCTCTCTTGTGTATCATTCCCTTTTCCTTTATTTTTCATGTACTGTGTTTACTATGCGTATAGTCACTTCCCCGCATAATAGCATGTACAGAGAATATTTTAATGCTTTCAAATAAAATATTTGTTTTTATGCTATTTCATGTATTATCTTTAACTTTGGTATCATAAAGCCCCGGTTCTCTCCATTCCCCACTGTGGATCTTGTTTTGTACAGGATGGGGGATGTCATCTCATGGGGATTTTTCATCCAGGCTTTGGTAGGTACGTACAGTGGGTATAGAAATAAAAAAAAAACCTTTAAAATAATCACATTTTGTTGCTTTGCAGCCTGAAATGAAGACGGACACAGCTTTTTTAATCCAGCTGTATTTACTCAGTTCAACTTATAACATCCAAGTGAAAGATACAACACCAACATGTCAGAAAAAAACAAAACGAATCAAAAACAGAATCACTGAGTTGGAAAAAGGCTCCCCCCCTCCTAAAAATAACTTGCAAACTCAATCATGTGTAGCTAATCGCCTTCTCAGTGGCACACAAAGCCAATTGACTTTCAACTGTGATCAGCTGTGATCATTTTGATTAGCTCAGCGTGAAAAGAGCTTTTCTGGAACATTTCAGTCCCTGATAGTGCAACTGAAGCAAACAATCAACTATGGATGGCAAGGCACCGTCACCAGGATCTCCGATATAAAGTTGTGGACATGCACAAGTCATGAATTTGATACAAAGGCTTTATCAATGCCTAGAAGCACAGTGAAGTCTGTTATTAACCCCTTCCACCCCACGCACAGTATATTTACTGCGGCAGTGTTGATGGGTCCCGCGAATCGGCGTAAAATGACGGCGATTTGCAGAGTGGCCGCTAGGCACGTGCCCGCCGCACTCCCGAGGAGTGTGCCTGCGGCTCGGGCGGAAACCGATGTCCGCCGGCGAGCCGCGATGAGCGGCCAGAGCCAAAGAGCAGGGAACCGCTGATGTAAACACAGCGGTCCCCCACTCTGTCAGTGCGGGCATAGGAGATCTACTGATCCCTGTCACTGGGATCAGTTAGATCTTTTATGTCCATAACAGCCCAGCCCCCCCACAGTTAGAACACGCCTAGGGAACACAGTTAACCCCTTCACTACCCCCTGCAGGTTAACCCCTTCACTGCCAATGACATTTATACAGCAATCAGTGGATATTTAAACTTCTGATCGCTGTATGTCATTGGTCCCAAAAAAGTGTCAAAATGGTCCGACATGTCTGCCCCAATATCGCAGTACCGCTAAAAATCGCATATCGCCGACATTACTAGTAAAAAATGAATAAATAAATAAAAACCCCAAAAATTAATTCTCATCATCCGTAAATGCGGCAAACCAATCAATAAACACCGATTGTGATTTTTTTTTTTACCAAAAATATGAGGAAGAATATAAATCGGCCAAAGCCTTGAAAAAAAATGTTTTTTTATATTTTTTTTGGATTTGTATTTTAGCAAAAAGTAAGAAATTTGTAGTTTTTTTTGCAAAATTGTCGCTCTTCTTTTGTTTATAGCGGTGATCACAAATGACGCAAAGGGGATCAGAGGGGATCAAAGACCACCAAAAGAAAGCTCTATTTGTGGGAAAAAAAAGGACGCAAATTTAATTTGGGTACAACGTCGCACGACCGCGTAATTGTCAGTTAAAGCGACTCAGTACCGAATCACAAAAAGTGCTGTAGTCCTAAAGGAGGAAATCCTTCCGGGGGTAAAGTGGTTAAGAAGTGGAAAGAATTTGGTACAACACTGACCCTCCCTGGATCAGGACTTCGCTACAAACTGGATGAAAGAGCCAGGATGAAACTGGTCAGAGAGGCTTCGATGAGGCCTAGAGCAACTCTGAAGCATTTGCAGGAATTTATGACAAAGAATGGTCATTGTGTGCATGTGACAACAATATTGCAAATTCTACACAAATGTGCCTTCTATGGGAGGGTTGCCAGAAAAAAAGACACTCAAGAAAGGCCACATTCAGTCACAATTGGGCTTTGCCAAAACACATTTTGAAGATTCTGAGGCCACATGGAAAAAGGTTATGCTCAGATGAGACTAACATTTAATTATTTGGCCTCAACACCAAACGATATGTCTGGCGGAAATCCAATACAGCTCACCCTCCAAACATCACCATTCCTATAGTAAAGCCTGGAGGTGGTAATATCCTGGTATGGAGGTGCTAATATCCTGGTATGGAGGTGGTAATATCCTGGTATGGAGGTGCTAATATCCTGGTATGGAGGTGGTAATATCCTCGTATGGAGGTGCTAATATCCTGGTATGGAGGTGGTAATATCCTGGTATGGAGGTGCTAATATCCTGGTATGGAGGTGGTAATATCCTGTTATGGGGGTATTTCTCTGCAGTAGGGCCTGGAACACTTGTCAGGATAGAAGAAAAATGGATGGGGCAAAATACAGTCAAATTCTTAAGGAAAATCTGCTGCCCTCTGCCAGAAAGTTGTCAATGGGAAGAAGGTTTACCTTCTAATATGACAATGACCCAAAGCACACAGCAAACATGACCCCACATTGGTTGAAGGAGAAAAAGACGGATGTCCTTGCATGGCTTAGTCAGAGCCCAGACATCAACCCCATTGAAAATCTGTGGAATGAATTTCAAATTTAACTGAACTTGAGCAGTTCTGCAAAGAAAAGTGGGCAAATATTGCAAAGTCTAGATGTGCAAAGTTAGTAGAGACAAATCCCAACATCTCTGTTTTTTTAAATTTATTTATTGACATGTTGGCGTTATAGCTTTCACTTGGATATTATAAGTTGCACTGGTAAATACAGCTCTCTGTCTTCATTTTAGGCTGCAAAGTAACAAAATGTGATTATTTTAAAGGGGGGGGGGGGGGTGATTATTTTCCATACCCACTGTAAATGGCCTACAGCTATAGCAAGGGCATTACTCAACTTTAGTCAAAGCTGCAAGATACCCCTTATGTGCATAGGCAGCTTTTTTTGGTAAAGGTGAACTGCTTAAAAATGTTGTTAGCTTTTAATATCTAGCTTTGGAACTAATGGATGTCCCTGAACAAAACCACATTGGATTTTCCAAGATGGCAGTGCCATAGGAGCCAGCATTATTGGGAATTGAAGTTCCTCTTTAAAGCCTATGTCCAAGCATTACCCAATGTGTACCTAAACCTTCCAATGTAGAGCATTGGTGCCACTAGAAGGGATTGTGCCCCTTAATTGGTGTCACTAGAAGGAATAACTCCCCATCGTTGGTGTCAGTGGAAGGAATAGTGTCCCATTGTTGGTGCCAGTGGGCGGAATAATGCCCCATTGTTGGTGTCAGTGGAAGGAATAGTGCCCCATTGTTGGTGTCAGTGGGATGAATAGTGCCCCATTGTTGGTGTCAGTGGGAGGAATAGTGCCCCATTGTTGGTGCCAGAGGGAGGAATAGTGCCCCATTGTTGGTGCCAGTGGGAGGAATAGTGCCCCATTGTTGGTGTCAGTGGGAGGAATAGTGCCCCATTGTTGGTGCCAGAGGGAGGAATAGTGCCCCATTGTTGGTGCCAGTGGGAGGAATAGTGCCTCATTGTTGGTGTCAGTGGGAGGGATAGTGCCTCATTGTTGGTGTCAGTGGGCGGAATGGTGACCCCATGTTGGTGTCAATGGAAGGAATGATGCCTAATCGCTGGTGTCAGTAGAAGGAATAATGCCCCAAGGGCCACAGAAAGGCAAAGGGCCACAGTTTGGACACCACTGTAGTAGTATGGCCAGCTTTAGGTGGTGTTCTCTAGTCAAGCAGTCAGGGTTGACAATGCTGCTTGGGGTTTCAGTACAGCAGAGGCAATGCTTTGTTGCCCTTATAGGAAGTCAGGAACTGGCTGGATGTCTGGCAGGCATGAAACATCTACTGCATACATTTTTTTATACTCCTTTGATACACACTTAAGAATTTCTTATAACATACAATATATTACATATTATTTCTGACAGTATTCTTGTTTCCAAGTGCAGATTTGGCCGGATGAGATAACAGCGGTATTTCATGCTGATGCAGCAGCCTGGGAAGTAGCGGAATGATCGGCCCTGTCTAAATGAAGAAGTGTGGCTTATTGATTGGGACATCAATTGCCTCTGACTTTTGGAAATCGTTACAGTCACTGTTCCTGAGTGCCAGCCTGTGATCCATAGCTCATCCTTCAACGTTTATCAATACCCCATGGTTAATATAAAGATTTTGCTAAATGAAGATGTTAATGAATTCAGCTCATGTATGCATGGCACACCTTCTAGAACAAGCTCTTTTGTTGACTTCAATTATTCTCTGAACACCTTAAAGTATATATGAGCCCAATCATTAAAGTGTTAATGGAATTTTAACATAGGGTGACAACGCTTTGTGCCTGTTTCCCAACAGTGTTTCTGCATTGCCATTCTGTGAAATTGGCCATTTAACCTCTTACCACCCTGGTAACACCTACACTATATTGTCAAAAGTATTGGGACGTCTGCCTTTACATGCACATGAACTTTAATGGCATCCCAGTCTTAGTCCGTAGGGTTCAATATTGAATTGGCCCATCCTATAACAGCTTCAACTCTTCTGGGAAGGCTGTCCACAAGGTTTAGGAGTGTCTATGGGAATGTTTGACCATTGTTCAAGATGCGCATTTGAGAGGTCAGGCACTGATGTTGGACAAGATGGCCTGACTCGCAGTCTCCACTCTAATTTATCCCAAAGGTGTTTTATTGGGTTGAGGTCAGAACTCCGTGCAGGCCAGTCAAGTTCATCCACCCTAAACTCACTCATCCATGTCTTTATGGACCGTGCTTGAGCGCAGAAGCGAACACACACGTAAGTCACGCACACACATGAGGTATCGCCACAAATTTTAGAGCAAGGTCAATAGTTCTAGCACTAGACCTCCTCTGTAACTCTAAACAGGTAACCTGTTTAAAGCATCGCCTCTGGAGATTTTTAAGTACCGTAGCGTGTCGCCATTTCACGAGTGCGCGCAATTTTAAAGCATGACATGTTAGGTATCTATTTACTCGGCGCAACATCATCTTTCACATATTACAAAAAGATTGTGGTAAATACCGTGCTTTGTTTTTTTTTTTTGTTTTTTTTTAATTCATTAAAGTGTATTATTTCCCCAAAAAAAAATTGCAAAATTGCTGAGCAAATACGGTGTGACATAAAAATTGCAATGATTGCCATTTTATTATCTCGGGTCTCTGCTAAAAAAATGTATATTGTTTTTGGGTTGTATGCAATTTTCTAGCAAAAAATACTGATTTAAACCAAATTTCGTCCCTGAGCCAGGCGCTTTTTACAGACGTGTTTTGCTGTGATTCTTGCACATTTTGCAGAGAGACAGTTGTGACAAAATTGCAGTGCACTTCGGATGAATGGCACCCAAATGCACATTGTGCATTTTGCTGTGATTTTCAGTTTAATTTTATTGCATTGCAAAGAGCAAGGATTAGAGGTACAAAGGATATAAGTATAAGAATACTATTAGCAGTGAGAAAAACATTGTTCAGTATAAAGCAACATTAGATATACAACCCTAAAGCTCGTACTAATAGCAAATGTACCAATAACCTAGTACGTTGAGGGAACGAGCAACTGTCATGCAACATGAAATTCAATTAGTGTATAAAGAAACACATTTGCATTTTAACTATCCCTTATGTAGCATTGTGGAGAAAAGTAAAAGCCAGTAGTAAAAGAGTAACTATGTAAGGAAATTGGGGTTGCTATGGGTGTAAGCAAAGTAGAAAGCAGGATAGAAGCAAGGATAAGGTCAGGGACATTCCATCATTGGATGGGGGGTGAGTCTTTGTTGATCCAGATTTGAGATTTGGAGAAGTAGCGGAACATGGACCATGCGATCCAGGTGTGAGAAAATTGGTCCTCGCTTCCTGTGCCAACAAGTTTTCCAGGTCCCTTATGGAGTCTAATTCGATTGCCCTTTCCCCAAGGGAAGGTACAGCTGTCGATTTCAAGTGGCAAGGAATGAATGACTGCCCTAGCTGCTGCAATAAAGTGTCTGAGGACATCTGTTTTAGCGGATTTAAAGGATCCCAGGATCATGGATAGGAGGGCTATCCCAGGGGAAGCCTGGATAGAGGTCGCCTTGAAATCAAAAAGGAGAAAAAAAGTGGCATGGCGCTGCTATATATTCAAAAGGTAAAAAAAAAAAAAAGGCCTCCTCCGATGACATCTCTATGACGAAACGCGTAAGTCGGAGCCAGACAGCGTCCCACGCACTTCCGGTTTTACTTGAAGGAATTACTGTAATCTCCGAGTCTGAGCGTCTGACTTCTCAATTTGCATAGTAAGTTCCTACTACTTCGTGTCTCTTTTACATGATATCCTACACATTGGAGTTTCCCTTTTCCATGTGATCCGTCGATACCCACTGGACTGTGCAGCATTCTCCGGGATCCGAGCCATCCTCATCCTCAGGACAACCGCAGCAGAAGGGTTGGTGAGTGGGGTTTGGGAGGGGAGCACGCACCTACCAATATCCATTTGCACCACCTTCCCCTCTCCCCCTCCACAGACGAACAGTCTATCCCAAAACTTTTGGACTCCTTTTCTTTGTATGAAAATACACTGATAACATCTGCTATTATTTACAGTATATCACTGTATGATTCCCCTTTTGGCTTGGAACATTTATGTTATGTTAAGATTATATGTATTTCTTGGTTCACTAGCCACACATTCATATGACAGCGCCATACCCATGTTAACCCCTTCCTTAGAGGTTGCCTTGAGTTTGTAGTAGAGGTCAAAACGTTTTTTTCCAGAATGACCGTATGGGCAAATGTGGAGCATGGTGCCTTTGGAGGTATGGCACCACCAGCAAGTGTCAGGTATCGTTGTGTTATTAAAGTGGTGGAGTATTGAGAGACATCGATACCATTTAGTTACAAGTTTAAAGCCTTTTTCCTGGGTTTTTGTGGCAAAAGATAATTTGTGGGTCAGCGTGAAACACTTTTTCCAGTCCAATGGGAGAAAAGTCCGATTTAATTCTTTTTCCCATGTCTGTGTGTATAAAGGAAGGTCTGGGTTGTCGAAAGCTTGGAGAATGGAGTATAATTGAAAGACCACATGTGTTGGTGAGTGTTTCTGCAGAGTGAAGGATTCAAAGGCAGTCAGTTGAGCAAGAATATCCGGTATCAAAAGAACATAGTTACATAATGACATAGTTAGTCAGGTTGAAAAAAGACACAAGTCCATCTTGTTAAAAAAAAAAGAAAAGAAAAGAAAATATATATATAACCATACAATCCCATATACACAATCTTCACCCAGAGTTGATCCAGAAGAAGGCAAAAACCCCTAGCAAAGCATGATCTTGCTATAGCGGGGGGAAAAATTCCTTCCTGATCCCCCGAGAGGCAATCGGATTTTCCCTGGATCAACTTTACCAATAAATGTTAGCAGCCAGCTATGTTATGTAAGAAAAGAATGCAGGCCTTTTTTACACACTTCACCCCCCGGAAGGATTTCACACTTTAGGACCAGAGCACTTTTTGCGATTCGGCACTGCATTGCTTTAACTGACAATTGCGCGGTCGTGCGACGTTGTACCCAAACAAAATTTGCGTCCTTTTTTTCCCACAAATAGAGCTTTCTTTTGGTGGTATTTGATCCCCTTTGCGTCATTTCTGATCACCGCTATAAACAAAAAAAGAGCGACAATTTTGCAAAAAAACCCACATTTCTTACTTTTTGCTAAAATACAAATCCAAAAAAAAAAATATAAAAAAACATTTTTTTCATCGGTTTTGGCGGATTTATATTCTTCCTCATATTTTTGGTAAAAAAAATCACAATAGGCATTTATTGATTGGTTTGCACAAAAGTTGCCGCGTTTACGGATGATGAGAATTAATTTCCGGGGTTTTAATTTTTTTTTTTTACCAGTAATGGCGGCGATCTGCGATTTTTAGCGGTACTGCGATATTGCAGTGGACATGTCGGACCATTTTGACACTTTTTTGAGACCATTGGCATTTATACAGCTAACAGTGCTATAAAAATACACTGATTACTGTGTAAATACCATTACCAGTGAAGGGGTTAACCTGGAGGGGGGCTTTAAGGGTTAACTATGTTCCCTGGGCGTGTTCTAACTGTATGTGGGCTGGGCTGATTGGGGGAAGGGAGTGATCACGGCTTCCATATACAGGAAGCCTGTGATCACAGCCCTTCCCCCCTCTAACAGAACGGAGATCCGTGTTTACTTACATGGACCTCCGTTCTTTCACTGCGGGGGGGCCATCATGGGTAGCCAGCAGTGATCGAGTTCACCCTACCCGCTCCCTGGCCCCCCCGGAACACAGTGAGTATGCGAGCGTGCCTCCGGCGGCGCGCGCTCACAGTGCGGGATGTCGCAGCCGCCGTCATATGACGGCGGTTTGCGATATCCAACCATTTTGTCGCTGTCAGATGCCGGTCGGCGGTCGGCAAGTGGTTAAAGCCATCTACTGTGCTGGCCAGAGCCACCTCTGAAGGGAGTCTATTACACATTTCCACAGCTCTAACTGTGTAGAAACATTTCTGGATTTGGAGATTAAATCTTTTTTCCTCTAGACGTAAAGAGTGCCCCTTGTCCTTTGTGATGACCTTAAAGTAAAAAGCTCAACACCAAGATCACTATATGGACCACTTATGTATTGGTACATGTTGATCATATCCCCTCTTAGCCTCCTCTTCTCAAGAGGGAATAAATTCAGTTCCTCTAATCTTTCCTCATAGCTGAGCTCCTCCATGCCTCTTATTAGTTTGGTTGCCCTTCTCTGCACTTTCTCCAGTTCCCCGATTTCCTTTTTGAGAACTGGTGCCCAAAACTGAACTGAATATTCCAGATGAGGTCTTACTAATGATTTGTACGGGGGGGGGGGGCAAAGTAATGTCTCTATCTCTGGAGTCCATACCTCTCTTAATACAAGAAACAATTTTATTCGTTAAGCTTATGATTTACCAAACCCCCGGATCCTTCTCCACTATGGATTCCCCCAGTTGTACTCCCCCTAGTATGTACGATGCATGCATATTCTTAGCCCCCAAGTGCATAACTTTACATTTATCTACATTAAACCTCATTTGCCACATAGTCACCCAATTAGACAGTGCATTGAGGTCGGCTTGTATGTTGGAGACATCCTGCAAGGACGTTATTCCACTGCATAGCTTGGTGTCATCTGCAAACACTGAAATGGTACTTTTAATTCCAGTACCTATATCATTTATAAAGATATTAAAAAGTAAGGGTCCCAACACTGAGCCCTGGGGTACACCACTGATAACCTTAGACCATTCAGAATAAGAATCATTAACCACTACTCTCTGAATTCGATCTTTTAGCCAGTTTTCTATCCATTTACAAATTGATCTTTCCAAGCCTGTAGACTTTACCTTACACATTAGCCGTGTGTGGGGAACGGTGTCAAACACTTTTGCAAATTCCAAGTACACCGCGTCCACAGCCACCCCTCTGTCCAATGTTTTACTTACCTCCTCATAAAAAGAAATCAGGTTTGTTTGACAACTTCTGTCTTTCATGAATCCATGCTGTCTGTTGCTTAAAACATTTTTTTCCAAAAAAACTCATCTATGTGGTCTTTTATTAAACTCTCCAATATCTTCTCGACTACAGAAGTTAAACTAACAGGTCTATAGTTACTTGGTAAAGACTTTTGATCCAGATCGAATGAAGGATAGGGCTTGTTGCCTCTGTGACCATTGCGCTGAGTTTTGTATGGGAACTGCAGGGGAAGACGTCACACTTAACGAAGGGTCCGAATGAAGAACTTGAGAGAGAAGTCTGTGGTCCTGTTTACTCCAAAGGCTGAAACCAGTAGCTCATGGAGCTGGTGGAAAAACTGGGGTACCAAAAAGGGAGTCAAAGGGACAAAACATTTAGATAAATGAAGAGTGGACAGTGCATGATTCCACATGTGAAGCGTCTGCCTGGTAAGGTCAACGGAGATTGAAGGGCCCCTTCTAAGTGCAGGAGAAGTCCAGGGAAAGGTGCAGAGGTCCGTGGGATTCATATAGCCTTCTAGTTGCACCCATAATTTGGATGAGAAGTAATGAAACCAGTCAATGAGTGACATTAAAAATACCGCTTTATGGTACAGAGAAGCATCAGAGACTGGACCCCCCCCCCCCCTACATTTTAGGCACAGACAGCGTTTTGAAGAGAATTTGGTTGCATTCCAAATGGATCTAGAGAATATATGATGGAGGGAGGCAGGTCAGGATCATCTGAAACAGGTATAAAAAGCAAGGGATTGTATCCATCTTTGGGACGTTAACCCTACCGAGCCACCAGAGGCACTTGGTTGCATAAGAAGTTAAATCTGGAGTAGTAGGGAAAAGTGGTCGAACACTTGGGATGCCTGCATTGGAACTCAGATCCCTGGGTACCAAACAGAAGAGGAAATTAGGTCAGTTCAGTGGAAAATGGCTGCATTTCGATTTGTGTGTGGTCGTCTCCAGTCAACAGAAATTGATTGTTAGATTGATTTCTGTTGAAGGAACAAGCTGGGAAACTTTTGTCAATCAGTGGCTGCTACTGCTGACCAGTGTAATCTGACAGCAGAGAATCCGCTGTCAGCATACAATGTCCCAGCAGAGGGGATTCCTCCATCCGCCTCATTGTGTGGATGGAGAAACTTGTTTTTTTTTTTTTTCTTGAATGATATCAACAGGCTTCTCCCTGTGTGTCACTGGAAACCCAAGCTAAAAAACATGCACTCCCACTACTCTAGGTGTGAATGGGGCCTGAAAGTGAAGTGTTTACACAAGAACAATGAGGCACCATTCACATCTGTGTGTTTCTAAATGCATGGCAAACCACACAGAAAATGCGTGCTTTGCCACGCATTGCAGAAACGCTGCAAATGTGCATCGTGCTTGTGTTGCCATTACATGTTAATGGCTCCCCAAGTGTGGCAAACGCACCAAAAACTGCGGTAGTGCACAATGCTCCGTCAAAAAAAAAGTTCTGGAGCTTCTCTGGGGCCATTGTTGCGTGTAGGGCAGCCCATTCGAATGAATGGGCTGCCCTATGCGTGACAAGTGAAAACGCTCCAAATGCCCAAAACAAACGCACAAGGGAATGTGAGTTTTCGCTACGTGGAGATGTGAATGAGGCCTGACAACTGGGTGTCTCTGTCCATTCCCTCCTATGTACTTGTATAAAGATGCCCATGCACTATGCAATTGGATTGCACAATTTCCTTTAGATTTACCAGAACTAAGGACTAGGAGGACACACCTGACCAATCCATTCAGTTTGTATCAAACCTTGTACTACATAGCTGATGGGAGATCTAAAGGAGATTGTACAATCAGATTGTATAGGAAGTGGGTGGAAGGTGGTAATGCAATGATGGAGGTGTGGTCCAGAGTGATAAACCGTGTTTACTTTGGCGGTTCCCCGTTCTTTCCCTCTGACAGGTCATCGTGGCTCGCCGGAGGACATCGGGTCCGCCCGAGCCGCGGGCACACACCTCCAGAGTGTGACGGGCACGAGATTGCACCGCCGGCGGTGCGCTCTCTTCCCCTAGCTGCGCATCCATGAATTGCCGCCTATTTACAGCGATCCGCAAGACAGCACCACATTGTTGCAGTAAAAATGCGGTAGCCGGTCGGGAACCGGTTAAGTAGGACACAGTGAAAGAAGTACACAAAGTTGAGAAAATCAATAGTGTTTACTCAAAATGTATTGTTTAAGAGGATTCTGACTTGACAGGATACATAAAATAAATCTCAACAGTATGATGATGAAACACCAGTGAATAACAAGGTATACTTCTTATAACTTTATAGGTTCAGCCCCCCACTTAGGGTTGCCACTTGTCCGGTTTTGACCCGAACAGTTTGGGTTTAGGATGATGTACCCGGGTGGGGGGGGGGGGGCAATTACAGAGGCGACAATAGGGAAGGGAGAGAGAGGCACCAGGTAGCCGCTGGTGCTGTAGTTTTTAATACATTAATAAAAACAATCTGTTCTTCATTCACTCACACTCAGAGAGGTTGGCATGTCTCAGTCTGTGAAGTCCGCTGTCAGCATTCTCCCAATCCACACTGCTCTGATCACTGAATTGGTGGAAGAAGCCGGTATAAGTATACAGAGAGCCGCGGGAAACTCATTTGGATTGTCAGCCTCTGATGATGGAGGCGTGCTTAAGCCTCCGCAACGCTCTGATTGGTCACAGTGTTCCAGGCTGACAGTTCAATGCAGTTTCCCTGCATACAGTGGAGTCGGTAGGGTGGGGCCTCCTAGGGCCATGACCCCCCAATTTTGTCTTGTGCCCTCAAATATATATGAAGCTATATATATTATACAGCCGTCGGGCAGGCGGCGCGCTAGCCACGGCCGCCTGCTCACGGTTTTTTCCTCTTGTTGTTGCTGTGATGTCACAAGGCCATCGGGACCAGCGTTCACCAGGTCGGCGTGGAACTGCGTATGCTTAGTTCCAGAGCTTGCCAAGTTGCAGATGCCGAGGCGATCCAGTGTATTCAGCTGGCGGGTGCCGGGCGGGGCCGCCCAGGCGGGGGCGGATGTTACAGAGGCAGCACGCTACTGGCTCAAGCGAAGCGCATCCCGCCAGGTGAACCAGCCTTTAAAAACAGTGGCCTGGCTGAAGATTGAGTGCGAGGAATGGAGGAGCCCATGTGGTGGCCGTGGTCTGTCCAATGTCCAGGCAATACAGAATTCACGGAGATGGTGGTGGCAGCCCAGCTGACGGTGACAGTAGGTGATGGTGGTGACAGGGGGTGATGATGGTGACAGGGGGGGTGATGGTGGTG
>BLSH010146565.1:3094635-3118813 GCA_018402905.1 Glandirana rugosa
CCCCCATGTGCCCCCCCAAATATGAAAGCTGGAGACGCCACTGTCCTTATACCAGCTACAGATTCAGTGATCAGGGCAGCGTGGATGGGAAGAATGCTGGCAGAGTGACAGCGGACTTCACAGACTGACTCGCCTTCCGCTCTGACGTGTGAGTGGATTGTTTTAAACATTTAATTTATTAAAAACTACCAGCGGCTACACGGCGCCTCTCTCTCCCTTCTTTTTTGTATCCTCTGTAATTGCACCCCGCACCGCTGCTCCGATCCTCCTGCTGTCTGGGTCCCCATGTGTGCTGGGGCCCCTACAGGATGGCCCCTGTCGGCGGCACTGGTGTCCGGGTCTCAAGCTGAGGGAAACTCGGGAACATCATCCTAAACCCGAACTGTCTGGGTCAAAACCAGACAGGTGGCAACCCTAGTTCTAACTGTGTGGGGGATGGGGTGACTGGGGGAGGAGAGAGATCGCTGCTCTCATATACTGGGAACATGCGATCACACTCCTCTCCCCTGTCAGAATGGAGATCCGCTTGTTTACACACACAGATCCCCATTCTGTCACTGTGGGGAGCGATTGAGGGTGGGCGGTTGACACCGCCCACCCGCTAATTGGCTCCCCCGCTAGCCAGGGAGCGCGCTTGCCTACAATACACACTCCCGTGCCCGCTGTCATATGACAACGATTTGCGCAGGAGAGCCGACCTGCTGCCATCAGACGGTGGTTGGTCAGCAAATGGTTTAAGGAAGTTGAAAAAAAACAGAGTTACTGGCAGGATCCCAGGGTAATAAATTATGTCATGGGGGGGGGAGTCAGAAAAAAAATGACTGCTGTGTTAATGCTCCAGGCACACTGTTTTCATGTAAAATGGCTTTTCTCAACCCTTTAACTGCTACATCTGCAGGAGAGCTAATTTTGTTGAAAGAAAGCCTAAAAAAGAAAACAAATGCAGTCACCACATGTAAGAATTGGTGAGTGCCAAAATGTAATAAATGTTTGCTTTTGGGTGTAATACCGCTTTAAGGTTAACATGCACTTTAACCACTTCAGCCCCAGAAGGTCTTACCTCCTTCATGACCAGGCCATTTTTTGCATTACAGCACTGCATTACTTTAACTGACAATTGTGCGGTCGTGCGACGTTGTACCCAAATAAAATTGATGCCCTTTTTTCCCCACAAATAGAGCTTTCTTTTGGTGATATTTGATCACCTCTGCGGTTTTTATTTTTTGCGCTATAAACAAAAAAAAGCGACAATTTTGAAAAAAAAAACAAAACAATATTTTCTACTTTCTGCTATAAAACGTATCCAATAACAAAAAATTAAAAATCAAATTTCTTCATCAACTTAGGCCAATATGTCTTCCACCATATATTTTTGGTAAAAAAAAAACCCCAATTAGCGTTCATTGATTGGTATGCGCAAAAGTTATAGCGTCTACAAACTATGGGATATTTTTATTTTTTTACTAGTAATAGTGGCGATCAGCAGTTTTTAGCGGGACTGTGACATTGCAGCGGACAAATCGGACACTAAGTGACACTTTTTGGGGACCAGTGACACCAATACACTGATCAGTGCTAAAAAATGCACTGTCACTGTATAAATGGCACTGGCAGGGAAGGGGTTAACATCGGGGCAATCAAGGGGTTAAGTGTGCTCCTAGGGAGTGATTTCTAACTGTGTGGGGGATGGACTGACTGGAGGAAGAGAGAGATCTGTGTTCCTGAACACAAGATCTATTTCTCCCTCTGTGACAGAATGACGGTCTGCCTTGTTTACATACCGACAGATCGCCATTCTGCCTCTCCTACAAACGATCGCGGGTGGCTGGCGGCCATCGCGCCCGCTGATTGGCTTACGCTGTGTCCAATCACAGCGGGAGCGTTCCTCCGGCGGCGCCCACTCCAGACCCAGGAACAGGAAACAACGTATAAATACGTTGTTTCACGCAGCCAGGCCGCCCTGCCGCAGTAAATGTGCGGTGGGCGGTCCGGAAGCAGCAGTTAAGGTCCCATTCACACCAATACCAGTTTTTTTCATGCTTTCTGCAGAAACGCAGGATATTATTTTTAACATGGGTTCCTGTGGAACACATTCACAGCAATGCATTTTGTGCCTCTGCATTTTTAGAAAGAATCAGGGACTTTTTTAAATGCAAAACGGTGCCGCGATTTCAGTTTTTCAAAATGGGCAACAACAAATTTTCCTAAAAAAAAAAAAAAAAGCATAACTACCGCAAAGCGCAAATTGCGGCAAAAACGTGATAAAAAAGAAACACAAAAAGCACTGCAGAAATGCTCAAAAGCAAACTTTGTTGGTGTGAATGGAGCCTAAAGTCTCAATTCTTTGCTGTCTGGTTCATCCTCAGGGTGTGAAGAAAGATTCCGGAACTTCTGAGCAGGGCCGGGACAAGGGGTGGGCAGGAGGGGAGACCTGGGCGCAATGATTTATTGCAGGGTTGGAGGGGTGCCCTGGCCCTAACCCTAAGGGAAGGGGGGTGCAGTTTGGCATCCTTGCCCTGGATGACCTTGTCCTGGCACTGCTTCTGAGTATGGAGGTGCTGAGGTTTGGCGATTATTGCAGAACACAGGAAGACGGTAAGAGCCCTGTGTAATCTACACTTCAACTGCGGGTTAAATGCACTTGTCAAGAAATGTTGAATGATCTCAGAAGTGTCACAAACTGATGTCATCAAGCAAATCCCATAGACACAGGCTCTTAAGCAGGTTGATGCAGCTAAGGCTGTATTCACATCTAAGCACTGAGCTTTTGAGTGTTGTTTTGAGCATTTGTGTGCACGTTTTTAAAGCGTTTTTGAGCTTTGGCGTTTTTTAATTAGCCAATAGAGAAAACTGTCATATGTTTCATCATTTGTTGCAATGTTTTCAGATTTTTTAACCGCTTGCCGCTCGCTCTATAGCAGAAAGATGGCTACAGTGCGGGCTTCCAATGCTGGGAGGGCGTCCATGGATGTCCTCCCATTAGAGGACTACCTGGGCACCCCCCTGCAGTGCGCTCTGTGATCACGGAGTCCTTCGAACTCAGGTGATCACAGGTCGGGGTAAAGGGTTAATCACAGCCCCCTTTACCATGTGATCAGCTGTCAGCCAATGACAGCTGATCACAGGATGTAAACACAAGCCAGTTATTGGCTTTTCTCTCCTCAGGCTGTCAGCGAAGAAGAGAGCCGGTAACCAGCTTGTGTTAGGGACAGGTGCACTGATAATCAGTGTTCCAACTTTCAGCGCTGTCCCAACAGTGCCCATCAGTGTCGCCTATCAGTGCCCATCCATGTCGCCAATCAGTGCCCATCATTGCCACCTATCAGTACCACCTCTCAGTGCCCTTCAGTGCCACCTATTAGAGCCCATCAGTGCCACCTATCAGTGCCCATCATTAGTGCAGCCTCATCAGTGCCACCTCATTAATGCCCATCAGTGGCACCTCATCAGTGCAGCCTTGTTTCTTAAGGATGGAGATGGCACTGGACTGACTTGATTGGTCACTGGTTGTAGGAAAAAGGTCAAACAGGCAGATAGGAAAGGTTTCCTTCCAGAGATTAATGCCCAGCTTTTTTATGGAGATGGTGAGCCCTGTTGTGGGCCTGGGCTTCTACCTTAGGGTACGACCAGGTGGTCGCTCCCATAGTAATCAAATGCAGTGAATGTAAAGGAGTGCCCAAAGTACAGTTAATGTGAATAAAAACGCTTTATTTAGAGTACAAATGATAGAATAAACTGACGCGTTTCGGGGAACAAAGGTCTCCCCCTCTCTCAGGGCTGCTAATTGAATATTGTTGGAAAAGGATCCTGATGGGGTCTGTCTGGGACCTGAACATTGGATCTGAGATTGTCCGACTGTCAATTGGAGCTTCAGGGGCAGAATGCCACCTCTCAAGCTCCAGCTGACAGTCGGACAATCTCAGATCCGATGTTCAGGTCCCAGACAGACCCCATCAGGATCCTTTTCCAACAATATTCATCCCTGAGGAAGGGGGAGTCCTTTGTCCCCCGAAATGTGTTGGCTTTATTCTATCATTTTTACTCTCAATAAAGCATTTTTTATTAAATCAACTGTACTTTGGGTGCTCCTTTACATTCACCGCCTTTCATCAGTGCAGCCTCATCAGTGCCCATCAGTCTAGGAGAAAAATTACCTGTTTGCTAAATTATATAACAAACTATGACATTTTTTTTTCCAAAAATTTCAGTCTTTTTTCGCTTGATTAGAAAAAAAATAAAACACAGTAGTGATTAAATACCACCAAAAGACATCTCTATTTGTGTGAAGAAAATGATAAAAATTTCATATGGGTACAGTGTTGTCCGTGCAATTGTCATTCAGAGAGAGACAGCCCTGAAAGCTGAAAATTGGTCTGGGTAGGAAGGGGGTGAAAGTGCCCAGTATTGAAGTTGTTAATTTATTTATAATTTATTTATTTTATTTCTTTTGTATGGGATAAGGGTAGGGATTAAAGGTTAGGGGTTAATTTATTATTTACTTATTTTGTTAGGTTAGGGGTTAAAGTTAATGGGTTAATATTCGGGTTAGGGTTTAGGATTTTGAGTTAATATTAATGTTAGGGTTTAATATTAGGGTTAGGATTATGGGTTAATATTAGGATTAAGGGTTTTTTTTTATTTGTTTCAATTTATTTATTTTTATTCAATTATTGCATTTGTGCAGAGAAACACTGAAAAATGCACTACACAACGCACTAAAATGTTCAAATCAAGCATTTCAATGCATTTCTATGGGACAAAAAACTCTTCAAAATCTGCCCAATTCGAGCTACAAAAAAAGCTCCACAACTTTTTTGAGCTTCAGGTGTTTGACTTCAGGCGACTTGTAGTGGAAATGTTAACCATCTCCATAGAGAGTAATTGATTTATTTCTCCTCCTTGGAGCTTCGAGATTCAAGCTACAAGATGCTGAGGTGTGAATGGGGCTTTAGGGGAAGGATCATTGCAGGATAGAACAAGGTCAATTGCAGGTAAAAAGGTCAACTGCAAGTAAAAAGGTCAACTGTAGGTTTGAAGAAGACCAGCTTGCATGTAAGAAGAAGGTCATCTGGCCATAAGAAAAGGTCAACTGCAAATTAGGAGGTCAACCACAGGTAAAAAGAAGGTCAACTGCAAGTAAAAAAAAGTAAACTGCAGGTCAAATTCACCCATCACTAAATTTTGAATGATGTCAACAGGGCCTCAAACTGATGTCATCAACACAAGCTCAAAGCCCATCAACACAGGCTCTTAAACAGGTTAATGCAGCTTAGGAGGTGGTCAACTGCAGGTTAGAAGAAAGTCAACTGTAGGTAAGAAAAGACCAAATGCGGGTAAAAAAAATGTCATCCGCAAGTTAGAAGAAGGTCAATTGCACCTGTCAATGAACTCTGAATCTTAGAAGCGTCTCAAACTGGTATCAAACAAGTGAAATGCACCTGAAAGTAGGGGTGCACCAATACCGTTTTTTTATCCGGTGAGTACGAGCACCGATACTTTCACAGTGAATGGGCTCAAATCACACTGTAAAGAATTGCATGCGATATGAACAGGAATGCGGTGTGATTCCTGTCCAAATCACATGTGTTTTCCTAATTGGCTCCTGTGTGAACCCAGGCTTGTTATAGGGACTTTGAGCCTGAGCTCACACAGAAGCGGTGCTGGAGACCTCCATGCATGACGTGTTCCACCATCTCCGGCTCCCGATCCCACTGTTGACATCAGCGGCTGTGGCAGGGCTCGCGACATTGCTGACCAATCAGAAGCTGTCTAGGCCAATCTGTCAGCACTGCAAGGAGAGGAGAGAAAGCCGCAGATATTTTAAATCCCCAGACAGGTGAAGCAGCTTTTTATTGTCTGACAGCGAAGGATCAGCAATCCAATACAGCAGGGCCGGGGAGGATGGGAAGGAGTCCAATGGATGGCTGGAACCACTTCAGGCTGAGGGGAGAGAGCCATGGGAGAGGCAGGAGGAGCCCAAGCCGCAATTGCTGATGTCCACAGTGGGATCTGGAGTGGGAGGTGGTGGGACCCGCCATGCAGGAAGGTTTCTCGCACCGCTCCTGTATGAACTCAGCTCAAAGTCACTATGACAAGCCTGGGTTCACACAGCAGCTGTAAGGGAAACCGCATGAGATTCGGACAGAAATCCCACTGCATTCCTGTTCAAATCACATGCAATTCTTTGCAGTGCGATTTGAGCCCATTCATTTTGTATGGGTTCAAAGCGCACCGCACCGCAAGGATGATGGTTTCGGTATCAGGAGCATTTGCACAAGTACTTCTGCAAGTACTTAGTATCAGCACCAATCCCGGTACCGGTGTCGGTGCAACCCTACCTGAAAGCACACTGCACTTACTCATCGACACAAACGAAAAGTCAATTTTTTTTTATCAACAAAAATATGTATATAGAGTTACACAGACGCACAACCACCAGAAATGTGAACTAAGTTACACAATTGGACATGCAAGCGTATGTTCGTATCTTTGCTGGTTCGCAACTTGAAGGGTCGTATGCAGGGTACTAACTGTATTCATCACAGGCCCTTACTTTGCCCCATGATGCTTCTACATGACAACCTTTTCAAGCAAAAAAAACAGTCAACACACAAGATCAAGTGAGAAGATTTTAATTACAGTATTAACGCAATTAGAATTGGAAAACTGAGGCAGAGAGGGATGAAAATTCGAGTGAATAAGTGAATTATTATTGAATCGAGACTTGAATCTTGAAAATTTCACATCTTACAATTCCTGCCCCCATCTAATGCCTATTTTCCAACCACACAGTGAAAATCGTTAGAAGAAGGAAAAAAAAAGAAAGAAAGAAAAAAGAAAAAGAAAAATGGCTAATAATCATAGAAGTCATCATACATTGGTATCATGTAAAGAGCTAGGCATAGTGCATAGTGACTTTTAAAACAGCATTGAAACATAAGGGAAGAGATCTAGTCATAGTCCACCATTTGGCATCAATTCACATCACCATTACAACTTCTAAATAGGAGTAACTACCACAATGCATAAGAATTTGTATAATGTTTTTAAAGCTTGTGCTGGAAGTTTGGCAAAAAATAAAAAAACTGAACTGGAATTTTAAACTGTATTCATTTGAAGGTTTTTTTTTTTCATTGTAGATTTTAGTTAAGCTGTTTCTGGAAATGGGTGCAAATTGTTTACTGACCACTGTTTCTATGGCACCTTCAAGGATCTTTTGTGTTTAGTTAATGGCACAGTTGTGGACAATCTCTGATTGTCTATACAATGAGGTGCCAAGACGGAGAGGAATTCATATAGTGGCACCATAAGGATAGTCAAGAAAAGCATTGCAACATTTTCCAGAGAGAACTTAGCTGGAAAAATAACAATGACTGTAATAAATGTTAAAGAAAAAAATGACAGGTTTTCAGGTCTATAGGTATTAGGGAACAGCATGTCATTAGGTCCTTCCTCATATAATTGGGTTAAAAAAAAAACTTTAGTACAAATCATCCAGAGTGGGCTTGTGATGGCACACACATTAGGATTACAACACATGGAATACATTGTTGTTACACATTGACATCCCCTGTGATTAGAGTAGAAACCATTTTATAGAGCAAACCAATATTCATGAGTATTCGGAGTAAGAGATAGACTGGGTGATTCAGTTGGAGTTGCATGGTTCATAAAGATTTGAGGAGTTGGTCGTTTCTTGGAAATGTTGGTTGGTTTATAGCAAAAACCGATTACTTGGAAAAAGAAAAACAAACAACTATAGCATTTATTATTTTTCTTGGATCTGGTCTACCTTGTGTATGAATTGAATTTTATAGACAGGCATTCTTTCAACGTACAGCACCAAAGGACCATGACAGCACAGAGGACTGTCACAGAGTACCATAACAGGGACCTCCAGAACATAGAAATACCAACACTCAGATGTAGATAATATCGAAAATACATGTTTATTGTCTATAGAAAACAGTAGTATGATGTATAATACAACAAATTCAAATCAAACCACCAAAACACCTCCACCACACCAATATGACAACGTTGTCACCGTAGTGCATTAAAAAGGTATCCGGACATCCGCACACTCACACACACCTCCTCATGCATATAGTTCATAATTAGGCTCCTGAGATCTATGCATGGGTTATGTGGGACACTGATCACCTTCTGTCCACAGCCCTCTTCCCCTTTACATCCTATTAAGACTACTTGCATTATCCCGGATTCCCATTTGGAGCCTATTTATGAATTATATGCATAAGGAGGTGTGTGTGAGAGTGCGGCTGTCCGGATACCTTTTTAATGCACTACGTTGACAACGTTGTCATATTGGTGTGGTGGAGGTGTTTTGGTTTGATTTCTTTTAATTTTACATCATACTACGGTTTTCTATAGACAATTAACATGTATTTTTGATATTATCTATATCTGAGTGTTGGTATTTCCATGTTCCAGAGGTCCCTGTTATGGAACTTTGTGACAGTCATCTGTGCTGTCATGGTCCTTTGGTGCTGTGTGTTGTCTTTTTGCCATAGGACCCCAGGAAAGGTTTCCTGAGTGAACTGAATACCCTTTATATATGATCTTCCCGGTCTTTTTCCTTGTTGTTGGAGATTCTTTCAATGTAGTTATTGGTAAATTGGTAATACAACCTGAGAACATTTAATTTCGATTCATTCACGTCATTCGTCATAACTACACTCATAAGAGATCAATTTTAATAAAACACAAAAGACTTGGTTGTCATCTCTAAATCCTTCTAGCACTGTACTTTGTTGAATATTGGTTATCTCTCGAAATGGGTTTCCATTATCATACTTATCCACAGTACGAACACATTCAGAATCGTAAAGTGATCAAAGGAAGGAACCCCACCCAAAGTTTCATCTGTCTAACATTTGCAATAGGTGGAGAATGGAGAGATATCAATTGACTTTGGTAAGAGGGGTGCGCCATTTTATTTCATATTTTCTAAGAAATGTTAGTAAATGTGGGGCTCCTGTAGGTGCCACATCCAATTTACACTATTTACTCTGCCAAGATGTTAACAGCACAATACATTTATATAGTGGAGAAGACATTTTGAATTTTGAGCATATACAAGGCTCTTCTGGATTTTACCTTTTTATAGCCTTCCAGTTTTGTAGACATTGCATTGGAATTTAATCTTTTACAATATTTGAAATGTAATTTGTTTTTGTTTTTTTAAGGAAAGCGTTCTTACAATGGACTATCAACATAAGCTGCAATGTGTTTTTATTGGTTTATTTAGCTGTTGTTTTCATTTTCTGACATGCCTTAATTTTGAATTTTTTGTTAACAGACAAGTTTAGGAAATGTATAAAGCTCTCTTTCCTTGACACCAAAATGTGCTAAGCAGAGACACTCTTACTTCCAGCATTGTCCACAGTCTGGCCGGTAAAAATCTAGTGCCTGCCCACTAATGTCCCACTTAAATAGGACATACCCATATTTTAAGAGCAACATCTCATTCAAAACTCTAGGCTATTACTGCACAGACATGGTCATCCCAAAACTAGATTTTTTTTATTAGCTGAGCTGTGGATTCATCCCAGAACTAGATTTTTTAATAGCTGAGTTGTGGACCAGTGGTTCTCAACCACAGGGTTGTGGCCCACTGGTGGGCTGCAGTCTCCCTTCTCTGGGGCCTCCAGGCAGCTGCAGATTTCTTAACCTCCAACAGTGCTTTCCAGGTTCCATAGTGCCCCCCAACCTCCTGTAGTAGCCCACAGTGACCCCAAGGGAGCCCTCAGCCCTCCCAACTTCAAACCGTGCCACTCAGCCTCTCACAGTGCCCCCCCCCCCAGCCCTCCATAGTGCCCCAAACCTCAATCTGCATCCTACAGTGCCCTCCAACCCCCCATAGTGCCTCCCCCCAGCAACTTCATTCTCTCAGGGGCCACCAAATCATCAGCAGCGTCCAGTAACCCCCTCCACAACCTCTACCCCCTGCAGGGACACCCAAGCCCATCCAGAGCCTTCCAACATTTCAATGCACGTTTTTCATTCCCTTACTTTTATTGTGTGAGTATAAGATTGAATTTTTACTGTTGGGGCATGGAAGGTTTAGAAAGAATTTTCCAGGCCCTGGTCTCAAAAAGTTTGAGAACCATTGCTGTAGGCAATGCAAGAGGTTGTTGTGGTCAGAAGAGGTATGTATGCACCTGCCAGGGGTAGGTATAATATTAATGGGTCTAGGGAGGAGTGGCTGGGGTGTTTCCTAAACGTATCCTTTAACTCTGTTTTGCACCTATGTTAAAAAAAAACTAAAAAAAAACATTCATACAAGCTTTATTTATCCTTATGATCCAGACCTTCAAAGTGCTTAGGTCTTCCATGTTTTGGTGAAAATGGTTACCTACAGTCCTTCAAATTTATGTCAAAATTTTGAAAAATTTGGTCAAAGTTGCGGTGTGGAAAAAAAAAGAAAACTACTTGTGAACTGATATGGTATAGGAATATTTTCCACAAAAAGGTAAACAGCTGCATTTCTCACAAAACAGTTCTTTGTTAATATTTCTCTCCTTTATATCCAAAGACAATGGGTCGCGTACATTATACATACAAATTTGAAACCAAAGAAAAAACACGTACATCATTTTTTTTTTGTAAATCAAGACAGTTCAGTGTATGTACAGATCCTGTACAATCCCACAGATCGTTTCAACCGCTTTCCAACACAAGTTACGTTATTAGACAAAATATAAAAAGAAGACATCTACTCTGTTACAAAAATATATATTCAGTCATGGATACCATAAGATCAAAAACTTCACAGTCATTGGTTCAGCCGGGAATGGGCTGACCTTATCAGGTTGCACCACAATATGTGTCACAATTTTGTAATAGTCAATATCTCCTCTATATATTTTTTTTTCTTTATTATTTTCTAACAACCTAATTTGTGTTGCACCATAAGCATGTTATTTGAAAATATTCAAGGTTTCACATTTGTAGGTTTTTAAAAATAAGAGAACAGCAAAAGCATGGCAAGCGATATATTTTGTTTGGTGTGAAACCAGTGTATTTAAAATAAAGTATATATAAAGCAAAATAAATATTTCATAATCTCTTTGTAAACTTTATTATGAATGCCTGGAATTTAAATTATATTTGTTTTGCAGTTTAAGGACTGACATTTACTTAGAAGCAATGGCAAGCAATGGTAGCTCTGCAGATAAACAGGCCCAGAAAGTTCAGACGGGAATACAAGCTGAATGTGACATTCCAAATTTGGCATTATCACAGCAATAGTTTGAGGAGTACTTATTATATCTTGTATTGTTTTCACTTTATTGTTTAAACATTTAAAGCTGAACTCCTGGCACTTATAATAAGACACACAATAAATGCAGCTCTGTATTAATTTATACATTCCTATTTTTTTTTTTTTCCTCAATGCAAACAATGAATTTGAATGGCTGCAAGTACCTCAGTTTGAATGGGTATCACTTTCTTGCAGTGAACTGTATGGCAGAGCTCAGAATGGGGAGGGAGAAGCAGCACGAGGAACAGTTGTACTGCAGTGCAAGGAACATACTGATTGGAAGAAAGAGCAGAGTGACAGAGAGATGAGCTTATCACTCTGCTGGTTTTCCTTTAACTGTCCAGTCACAGGTTGAAAGAGGGGACAAGACCTCTCAGGCAGTGGTTCTCAATCACCAGACTGTAGCCTTTCCTTTCCCAGGCCTCCAGCCAGCTGCAGATCCCTTAACTTCCCACAGTGCCTCCCAGCTCTCATAGTGCCACCCAAACTTCCATAGTGGCCTACAGTGCTCCCAGGCCCCCTGAGCCTCCCCACTGCCACCCAACCTTCCATAGTGACCTCTGCTCCCAGGCCCACTGAAGGTTCTTGGTCTTCACAGTGCCACCCAATCTTCTATAGTGGCCTACAGTGCTCCCAGGATCTCTCAGAGCCATCAGCCTTTCCCTGCCATTCAACCTTCCATGGTGACCTACAGTACTCCCAGGTCCCTTGAGAGTCCTCAGCCTTTGTAGTCCCCCCCCAGTGGAAACACTCAGACTCCACGGTGCCACCCAACTTTCTATAGTGGCCTACAGTGAGCCCAGGCCTCCTGAGAGTCATCAGCCTCCCCACCGCCACGCAACCTTCCATAGTGACCTACGGTGCTCCCAGGCCTCCTGAGAGTCCTCGGCCTTCGCATTTCCCCCCAACCATCCACCGTGGCCTACAGTTCTCCCAGGCCCCCTGATAGCCATTAGCACCCACAGTACCCTCCAAACTTCTATAGTGGCCTGCTGTTCTCCCAGGCTCCCTGAGAACCCTCATCCTCCACAGTGCCCTTCCCAAACTTCCATAGTGGCCTACAGTACTCCCAGGCCTCCTGAGAGCCATTAGATCCCACAGTGCCCACAACCTTCCTTAGTGGCTTACTGTGCTCCCAGGCAACCTGAGAGTTCTCAAGCACCACAGTGACACCCAACCTTCATCAGTGTTGCCCAGCATTTGCATTCCGATACTTTTATTGTGCGAGTATAAACTTTAATTTTTACTTTTGAGTCATGGAAGATTTTGGACCCTGGTCTTAAAAAAAGTTGAGAATCACTGCTCTAAGCGTTAATGAACTTCAGCAGACAAAAAATAGGAGGTCTATTGCCAGGCAAGGCAGGAGTAAGCTTTGTAAATGTCATGACTGGGTGAACAGTAATAAAAATTTCTTAGCAGGTAAAATAGTGCCCTTATATGTATTTCATTGGTGTAGCTAGCTGTTTGCTTGGAGTTCAACTTGAAAGAGTTACGAAAGAATGTAAAGTATCCTCAAAAAAGATATTAATGAGAAAATAATTGCAGACTATAGTTGTATTTTAAAATGTGTTTCAGTAAAATATAATGAACATTTCCCCACAATCTAATTATGAAAACAATGACAATTTTGTAACCTAGCGTATTCTGTGTGCATTTTAGAAATGTACTATATTCAACAGTGGACACATTTAACATGAACTAATAGTCTGTTTGCCATTGCTTCAAAAAAAGTCCTTGAAAAGAAAAGAAAATGTTTAAAAAAAAAAGGAAAAGGGAAATGAAGTCTAAAGTTTTGAATAGCTGAAACGTTCACAGTCTAACTGCTATGGATGTGTGATGGTTGCAGTATTTTCATTTTACCTTCCCAGAGGCATAAGGCTAAGTGTGAAACCAACGGATTTGAGCTCTTTAATTTTAAGTCAGTATTAGATCTGAATACAGTTGAATACAGGATCGGTTAGTACTGAAGGGCATCAAAAATCCAATCTATTTTTGGGCTGCATACATTTACTTAAGTCCTAGAAACACGTACTTACTTTATGTTCTTTTACAAAGGCAATATTGTGTATCAATTCAGTGGAAATTCAGCAAAATGTACCAGAAATGTACCTTCAAAAACAATTTTACATCTTTAGAAAATGAAAAAAGTAAATATTTTCAAACCTCCAATATAAGTTTTTATATATAACAGTTTTCGATAACTAAAATGTTAGAAATAGCCAAATTACAGATTTGCTTTTTGTTAAATGCATCCTTATTTAATAAATACTTTTAATTTCTAAATCTAAACTCAAAAACAAACATGTAATATATTGCAGCTTAGCAACACTTATGTGTGGTGGCTGTATTATTTTTCTTTTTGTCTGGCTTTTTTCCAACTGGTAATCCAGCAAATAACACACTTCTTGAACTAGGGGGATAACACTCACTCCACCAAAGGAGCCATGGTTGTCGCCTAGGTTGGACTTCAAATATGTGTTCCTCTCTTCATCTCTATTACATAGAGGGTAGGTGAAATTATTTGTTTACAGAAGAGAGATAACATGGTTCATGCTTTCAGCTCAGTTCATAGGAAAGGACACAATTTCTTGCATGATCATTCAACAGGTATTTTTTTTTGTACAGTTTTGAAACTGTTCTTAACTTGAAAAAAAGAAAACAAATGTAGACAATGCATTTGAGGACTGCCAAACTGCAGTATATAAAATTTTAGTTCTTTGGTTTGGATAGTTCTTAAATGCAGAACCGGTTTGAGTTCACTTTGCCGACGTCAGACCAGTACAAGATTCATTCTGATTCGTTGTTTTGGGTTACTTAAGAAGTAACTCAAATTAAGAATTCTTTTAGAATAAAGCTGTATGTGTACTAAATGTTTAAAAAAAAATGGTACTATTACCGCTTGTGGTCTTTTGGAGCCGTGTTCACCATCACTTTCCATTTGGTCTAGTCTATTGGCCGGTTAATGTTCTGCTTTAAGTCACAGTTGTGCCTTATAGCATTATTAGACCAGTTGATATTAGTCTACATTAAAGTGAATATTTAAAATAATTTTGACAGAATAACAATAATGTAATTGTATTAAATAAAAAACTAATAAATTAAAAAGAGTTCTATGTTTTTCTTCACAATGTAATTTCTACTCCATGGAAAAAGTGATGATTGTAGTATTTTGATTGAAATATAGTAGTCTTTTTAAAAACATTTTTTGGTTTTCTATTATTGCCGAGTATGTCCTTCTACTCAACAATTCCTCCCAGGGAGATGTGGCCAATATCATTTTAATTTTTTTTTAATTGTTCAGGTTTGTTTAATGGTTCAGGGCTTTGGGAATAACGCTATTTTTTGTACATTACTGATTTTTGGTTTCGAGTTGATGAAGCTTTTCATATACTGTTATTTCCATGATTCCATGATGACTCAGCAGGTCTGACCAAAGGCTTTAGATTATATAATTAAAGCAAACCTTGATTTGTGAAACGCGTTAATCTTGCCATGCCTGCATAGAGTTCTCACGATGTCTTATGATGTATCTTGATGGATTTTTATCTTCAATAAAGTAATCATTTCTGCTTCATACCTGGGAGTGCGGTCAACCTTTCTTGAACCATTGGCTCTCACCAAAGGCTGTTTAACTTTGCTAATTTAATTGCATTTGTTTAATTAAAACAAGTTAACCATTGTAAACATGAGGGTTATTTACTACTCCATTAGTACATTGGGTCACAGTGTTTAATATAAAAAAAAAATACTTGTGTTCCCACTTTTTTTTTTTATTGTAAGCATAGTGAAAACTTTTTTTTTTTTTAGTTATGGATAGGATGGGGAAGGGTTCAAACCCCTGTTTTTTGTTTTTTTCTTGGGGGGGGGGTTCCTTTACTTCATGTCCTGATGATGCAACAAGAAGATGCAACAAGAAGAGACAGAAGATCCCTGCCAAAGTCCCTATTGGAAGATTTACCACCACCTCTGGTCTTCATCTGATAACAACTAAAATTTTGGACTTCCCATTGCTTTCTTTAGTGGTGACAATGGTCACCAGGACACCAGAAGAGTGTATGTCTTCCTAGCTTGGACACAGACACAGATAAAAACATAACGATAGTTCCCATCTTTCCCCACTCTATTCAAAACTAAAAAATAAAAAGCTGCAATACAATAAATTTTAGTTTTGGCGTTTAAATACACTTTAGGTGAGCAGAGCAGACCTGATTGCTTAGCTGTGAGAAACTCAATTTAATTCAAGTCAAATGTTTACTGGTAAATTACAAGTCAGAGCAGCTACTATAATTGCAGTCTGCATGTTTAACTCAAAGATTAAAGTAAATATAAAGGTAAAACCTTTTTTTTTTATTTTGGATGGAGTAAGGGAGGATTATAACCCCTATATGGATCATTTGTATCATCTATGTCCCATTGAGGAAATTTACATTCACTTCCTGTCTCATAACCAAAACAGGAAGTGAATGAAAATTAGGTGAGTCTCTTGTAGACCCCCAGGTCAGCAGAACTAGTGTCCCCATTGTCCCCGTTGGAAGATTTTCCCTTTATTATGTTTCTGGGGACAGCACACAATTTGGGATTTTCTTTTTATTTCACTTTCAATTCTAATAATAATCAGGAAAAAATGAGAGGATGAGTCTCCCTAATGGGGATACAGACAGCAATAAAAACTGATAGGTGTTGGAATCTGCACTCTATCCAAAGAAAATGTTTTGCCTTTAGTTATACTTGAAAATTAAAAGTTAACCTAAAAGTTTAAAATTTTCAGTACATTATATATAAATATTTTCAGGTAGAATCTTTTTTTTTAGGAAAAGTAAAATTATAAACAAATCAATCTCTCAAAAAATATATATATTGTATATATAGGAATACGTAAAATATCTAGCGTAATTAAAATAAATACAAAAATATACATTGTAAATGTTTAGAAAGGGGTTTCAAAATAAATATATGGGTGCTTATCAAAAAAGTAAATAATTATGAATTTAATATTTTAAGATTTCAGTCCAATATTTAAGCAGACAGAATTATATTTTCCTTTATTCCTGATAGTTTCAAAGGATGTGTGTGCGTGTGTGTGGGGGGCTCTGATAATTGTATATTTTAAGCATATTATTTCCACTGAAATGTAACCCTAATGCATTGATATGTTGCAGCATATACAGTATTTGCCTGGTAGATGAGAAGCAAACTTAAATTATGTTATTGCACGTTGACATTTTACTTGAAACTAATTTCTGATATGTGATGTGCCTAAACAATAATAATGTATAACCAGCTACTTTTTTGTTTTTAATTAACAAATCAAGTTTTTATTTTGCAACTTAAAGAAGATGTACCCCCTAACTACACACCATTCAGTTAGCCAAAGCAAGTATGTATAATACAGTATTACATTTTTTGTTTTTTAATTAAACAAAGGTTTTAATTATGTTTTTTCATCCTATGGTGCCTTTAATTGCTGTTGATCTTCTGTAGTCTTTTTGCTGCCACTTCCTGCCTACATGCACTCCAGCAACTGCAACACATTTCTTTTGTGCGTTGATGCATCCACTTGTAATCTCAATTGGGATAGTGTGACAATGGAGGGGAACAACTGGGAGATGGGGACATAGCATTGTCACTCTATAACAGTATAAAGGACCTTTATAGCAGGATCACCAGATAATATTTTAATGACAGCTAAAAAAAAAAAAAAAAATTAAATGGCTTTTTTTTATGACTTCAACATGTTGGTGATTGGGTTTACATATACTTTATATTAATGATTAACATGGTGACTACTAAAAATGTAAAAAATGTGGGACATTAATTGATACTTGAACAAATAAATAAATAAAATCTTAAAAAAAAAAACAAATATATATATATATATATATATATGGAGCAGACTAGATGTTTCTCTCTGGAAAATGGAATCAAACATTTTACCCTACAGTGCTTTTATAGTATCACATTTTGTTTTTTTTGCTGTAAATGATGGGTCTAATAATGTAATAGTGTAATGTGTAAGAGGTTTTGCAAAGATCAGCACCCACTTTAGTCATTAACATCTATGCTAGAAGGTGCTGAATTTCCACTGAATGACCAAAAAAAGAAAGCCTGCCTGTGAGTAGCAATCTAGGTAGATACACACTGGGGAATGTATAACATGTGGATCTGAGAGCCCTTAATGATGTTTAATATAGCCCTTCGTCATCACACGTTTGACTTCACAAAGAAACATTTCTGGAGATTTTCACCTGATAAATTAAAATAACAAAAAAGGAGGTATCATTGAAATTGCTTTGAACATATAGAAAATCTGCAAGCTGTAGTAAAAAAAAAAAAAAAAATGAAACCTATTTAAAACCTCGTATAGTGCATATTCTATCTATTAGTAAACAACCAAAAAAATAAAAATTAAGCCAGCAAATTAAAGCAGGTATCACAGCAGAAGGCAAGAGACCCTTTATTTCTCAAGGACAAAATTCAACGAGTCAAAGATAATTTAAATGAGAAAAAGTCTATCTTCTCTGATAGAACTCTATGTAACAAAAAATAATGACTTATGAATATTAGTTAAAAAAAGGAATGTTAGCTAAATCATTTTTTTCCATAACAATACCATTCAACATCTGGATATTTTTTTACTAATAATTATTATTATTTTTTTTTGTAATTTGGGTGTGCTGGAAATTTTCAAGTAAAATGTTCTCATGCACCAGACTGTAGAAAAGTGGTACAAAGGTGGCAATAAAATAACCCAAATCCTTTAGAGTTTGACATCCAGGACGATGAATGTTGTATAGGCCATCCAAAGGGGTAAAATAAAAATAATGAAGAGTCTTTGCACTGTCTGTAAATTCCTCTTTTAAATGTTTTTGGCAATCCTTTTTTTTTCTCTTTTGTTTAAATTATAAATGTTGGAATTTCGTAGAAAAAGGTAGCTTTGATTTGCATTTGTTTGTTTTTTTTAGTATTTACAAGCTTTTTTGTTTAGTTGTTATACCAGGGTATAAGATTTTGTGTAAGGGTTGTTTCCTTTCAAGTGACCCCTGGAGTCCAGTAGCGATTCTTGTGAACTGCTAATTTTAGCTGCCTGTCCTAGCTCTGTGGCTTCTCGTGGCGGTACCGGTGCAGCCGCCGTCGCCCCAGCACTGGACTGCCATGACTGTACTTCCCTTGCTGATGGGTTTTCCATGGGTATTGGTTCCAGAACTGTGGGCCGCTTCAGGGTACGGCTTTTTTGAGGTTCCAAGCAAGCCTGCCCTAAGCCCAAGTCTCTGCTAGTTCCTGAAGCACCTCGATTTAATAAAAAGTCCATCCTAAGGTACGGCGGTAAGTTCATCACGTCACCTTGGAAAGAACCAGAAAGAACACAGAGGTTAGACATTAAATAATTAAATTAAAAGCTTATTTAAAGTGCTGGAACTACAGACTTGATAATTTATCAAGATAAAAATAAGCTTATTTTTCTGCTGTATTCCACCATCTCATGCCCATTCCTCTTGTAGACCAGAAGCTCAGGAAAATTGAGGCTTGGATAGGATGAGGGATATCTATGCAGTAACAAAACTTTTGGGAACATAAATGCTAATCAAAGGCAAATTCAAATTCTTTTATCTTAACCCATCATCATGACCCTCATACAGTACCACCTAGCTCCAGAACTCTTCCACAATTTACAATTTTCCTAAGTTGGTCCTCTGCAGTGAAAAAACAAACCTGGGAATAAAGCACACATTTTCCAGCCAAAAGCACGCTTGATCAACTGCACGTATACTTCAGTACTTTTTGTGCGATTGGATCTGTAGGCACCTCCTAAAGATCTTAGGCCTAAGCAGCTACAGGCTATAAACCAAGCTGATGCTTGCGAACATAGCTGTTTTTGTTTTTATTTCCCCACTTTTTATTTTAAAAATGAATGCTTACGCGATTTCTGTCCAACAGGCCACACACTTTGGTAAAGGAAGGAGACATGAGCAGGAAAGTAAGATGACCTTGAAACAAATCTTTTGCTCTTGCACAATTTTTGTTGTGTTACTTTCTTAAATACATTAAAGCCTAACTCCACTTTGAATTTCCCTTTAAATACTTAGAGCAGTAAATAGTTTGTTTGGCCCAATCTAACAGGTGAGCTTCCTGGACGTACTGTGTTACCTGTATATAGCCTCACCTTCCTACAGTACACAGAGCTGTGTTCCGGGGCAGTTGGACAGAGACTTTGGGGTTGATCTACTAAAGCTGGACAGTGCAAAATCCAGTGCAGCTGTGCATGGTAGCTTCTAACCTCAGGTTGTTCAATCAAGCTTTGGCAATAAAACCCTGAAGCTGATTGGTTTCTCTATGGAGCTGCATCAAATTTTGCACTTTCAAGCTTTAGTAAATCAACCCCTTTGTGTTCCACTTCTGCAACAAAATAGAGTCAGGCTGATCCATTTACATGAAGCTTTGCAATGAATAAAAAGCTTCCTCTGATTGGCTGATGCAGAGATTGTGATGACATCTGCCAACCTCCCTATCTCACCCAATCAATTCATAGAATACATGAATGGCTGAGCAGTGTTCAGCCACACTATTTTGTTAGGGCAGTGGGACCGGAAGTCTCTGCCCAACTGCGGAACCTAGTGCTGTATACTGTATGTAGCTGAGGCTATGAACAGTTAATGTAGGGCACCCAGCAAGCGTACCTGTTAACGCAGTAAATAGTTTGTTTGGGTCAGCTTGGACCAAACAAACTATTTAAAGGGACATTAAATGTGGAGTTTGGCTTTAAGGGTATGAATAAGGTTCAGAAGGGCAGTATTTGTGATATGAATTTAAGATCAAGTACACGTGGACATGATTTCAGAGTAACAGGAGGAAAGTTCAAAACTAACCTTAGAAAGTATTCTTTTACTGAAAGCGTAGTTCATGTTTGGAATGGACTTCCAGCAGAGGTAGTGAGGGAGTCTGTCAACAGTAAGTGGATTCATACATGTTTGGGATAAACATAGATCTATACTTAGACAAAAAGTTTTATATATATGTATATAGCCAGGTGCAGTTAGCTACTTTGCCATTAGGTGGTGTGTACCAGAATAGTGTCTGGTGGTTACAGAAGAGAGTGTCATCAGGTGCTAAGCCCCTTCTAGGTAGAACCCTCCTGCAGTAATGTCAGGGGTGAGTCAGCACCCACATACAAGTCGGGTAGGGAGGAGCACAGACACATTTGGGGCATGAGAGCTAAACACCCCACACCTATGTGGATGTAACCAGCACATGTAGGCCCTAGACAGGGTAGGGGAGGAGGCCAGGAGGAGTGGGCCTATTCTCAGGAGGAGCTAGCTGTAGTCTTTTTTTTTTCCTTTATGGGGAAGTGGGCTAGGGCAGATTCCAAAAGGCTTTTTTAGGCCACGCCAAGCGTTCACTGTGTGAGGCTGTTTCCCTGGCGGATCCTGGCAGAAGTGTACCTAGTGAGGAGGTGACTACAGAAAGCACAGTCCTGTGAGTACCAATGACCCAGGGAGATGGCTGCTGAGGTGCTGCATATGCTTTCACATGTGGCTTTTGTGGACCATTCACTAAATGTGACAGCAAAATGTCAAGTGACTCCGGAATGTATGTCCTTGTGATGTGACTGTAATGCCATTTCCTGAATTCCACCAGTAAAGTGCAGCAAAACTATTTCTAGGTGTGGAAATTTTTCCCTTTGGGGATATGAAGGTCAACAGCCGGGAATGTCGTGTGGAGGTCTCTGGCATGGGGCGAATGATGAAGTAAGGTTCAGCCTCAGTAGGAGGGATAATGTTCTAGTAGGGCAGAAGAAGGGGTAGGGACTTGTGCTCCTAGCGCCAAATACGGCCAACCACAAAGCCCCTGTTACATATACAGTATAACTATATACAAAAATGGACGAACCACTTGGTCTCTTTCTGCCGTCACTCTATGTTTCTAAAAGTCATTCCTCTTTTGTTTGCACTCAACAATCCATCACATGACAAAAATGCAATTATATCAACATTTTAAAACGGCGGCCTTATTGGTTACAGATACATCAAGCCAAGAAGCCGGTGTACACAAGAACAGCAAATTTCCACCAAATGAGCTGTTCTTAATGCTAATCGGATTTCCATTTAAAAATTATCAATCGCTACTTCTCTTAACACGATAAAATAATTATAGAGGCTGCTGAAAGTAGCAAGGACGGCACAATAAGAGCTTGCGCTTCCATCCCTGAATAAAACAGGATTTATCCGTCTCATTCTTCCGGCAATTTGTTATAGCACAATGAGGCTGGGAGATCTTGTTTTCTCAGACAAAGCTTTTATTAAGTTTTGTGGCACGGTTGAGTTCCCCGAAGTTCTAATTACCTTCTTTCAGCGTCTCGACATCTTATTACCAAAGAGAGTAAACCTATCAACCACTTAAAACCTGCAGAAGAGCAACTTTCAATAATTCATGCGTTAAAAACTAATTAGCAACAAAATGATAAATGATAAATTGAGCCTAAACTCTGTTAATTTGATTCGGAAGTCAACAAAGCCTAGCAGCCCGGAGCGTATCAATAAAAAAGTGACCCTACTGCTGTCCACTGAAATAAATTTTAGGCACTCCAATGGGTTTTAACCACTTCAGCTATGCAAAATTTTACTCCCTTAAAGAGGAAGTAAACCCTGATGGGTTTTTCTTCCTTTATGTTACCTTGGAATGTAAAAGCATAATGGGTTAGTAGTATGCATCGCATATTAGCCCATTATGTGCCACTTACCTGCATTGGAAGCCATTGATGTCCTGAATTGTCCCTGCTCCAGGCCGCATCCATCTTCTGCCCCTCTTCCTTCCGGGGCCGCGATCTCCAGCTCTGTGACTGGCCGGAGTCGCGTGATGTTGCTTGCGCGTGGGAGCCACCAGTCACGGCACGATCTCAGTGAAGGAACAGCACGGAGGCCGTTTCTTCACTGTGCATGTGCCCAATGAGGTAGGCACATCACAGTACACTGTATATCTCCTAAACCGTGCAGGTTTGGGAGATATGCAGGGAACCTACAGGTAAGCCTTCTTATAGGCTTACCTGTAGGTTAAAGTGGTTGTCAAGGGTTGACAACCACTTTAAAGACCAGGCCATTTTTTGCGATTCAGCACTGTGCTATTCTAACTCACAATTGAGCGGTCATGTAACGCTGTACCCAAATGAAATTGATGTCCTTCTTTCCCCACAAAGAGAGCTTACTTTTATGGTATTTGATCACCTCTGCTTTTTTTTTTTTTTGCGCTGTATACAAAAAGACTGACAATTTTGAAAAAAAAAACCAAAACACTATTTCTTACTTTCTGCTATAAAACATATCTAATACAAAAAAGTCAAAAAAATCAAATTTCTTCATAAATGTAGGCCAATATGTATTCCACTATTCTGCTACATGTTTTTGGTAAAAAGAAATCCCAATAAGCGTATACTGATTGGTTTGCACAAAAGTTATAGCGTCTACAAACTATGGTATATTGTATATACTAGAATGTTTTTATTTATACTAATAATGGCAGCAACTTATAACGGGACTGTGATATTGTGGTGGACAATCTGACACTAATTGACACTTTGATACTTTGTGGGAACCAGTGACACTAATGATACACACGGTCACTGTACTAATGACACTGGCTGGGAAGGGGTTAAACATCTACGGTAATCACAGGGGTTAAATGTGCAACTAACCAGTGTTAACGTGTGTGCTGTGTACGGTTTTTACCAAGCAATGTGCCAATTTTTAGTCCCTGTATTGCTGTCAGAAGAGAGCCCTGTGTTTGTTTACAACCAGGACATGCCCCAACACGTTTCATACTGCCCCTTGGAGGTTAACCCCCATGATTAAGCTCCAAGGGGCAATGTGAAACGCATTGGGGTGTGGTCTAGTTGGACCCCAGGCTGAGGTTGCTACACACCATAGATTGATGGGATCATTCTGATGTGCAGCTATAGGGAGATCTTTCTTCTGTACTAAGCGATGGTAGGAGCCGAGACAAGCTTCCTCCCAAGCCAGCACTCAGCAATGGACGCCTGAGCAGCTTTCTGGTCTCAGAGAACCCCTGCTTATAATGATTGCATCTACAGCTCACAGTACATTAGTGTGATGATCAGTGGGAAGAATGCTCTTTACATTTGTGGACATAGGGGAAAAATCCCACCCTTACAGATAGCTAAACGATCATTGGATTCAGTGAGAACTTATCTGAGGGGTAGAAATTGCTCATTGCTCAAGGAACCCCTAGCAACCTTTGGAGAAACACAAGGTTTTCCACAGGACCTTGGTTGAGAAAAAATGATCTACACTGTCCCAAAGAAACCCGACGTGTGAGCTGCTCAGGCTAAGAAGGGGTACAAGTCCTTGGTGTCCACCAATGTGGGTGCTGGCTTGGGGGGGGAGCTTGTCTCAGCTCCTACCATCCCTTATTACAGAAGAGAAATCTCCCTATAGTCGCACATCAGAATGATCCTGTCAATCTATGGTGTGTAGCAACCTCATCCTGGTCGCCAACCAGGCCACACCGCAATGCATTTTGCCCCGCCCCTCGGAGCTTAATCAAGGGGGTTAAACTCAGAGGGGCGTTGGCAGCGTGTCCTGGTTGGAGCGCTGGCTGAGGTTGCTACACACCATAGACTGATGTGATTTTTCAAATGTGCAGCTATAGGGAGATTTTTCTTCTTTACTTATCTATACTGTCACTTTGTAAGTCACAAGGTGAGAGGCTGCAGTAGAGGGCTGATCTGTGCCAGACATATCAGCAGGGCTTACATATCATCTCTGAGCTGGCATCTCAGATCAGAAAGTAGATGCTGACTCTGGATGATGCCTGAACAAACATGGCGCCGTTATTCTGGAAAAAAGGGCAGAGAAAGGCATTCTGGGGGGGGGGGGGGGTGGA